>VZSV01000052.1:4333741-4396352 GCA_013398735.1 Nothocercus julius
GGGGGAGGAGAAAAGTCTACCCCTTACTTCCTCTTCCAAACCACTTTCTTTCCTGGAACACTAGCTGCTATTTCTTTCGATAATTTGATTTTTCTCAGTATCTCTCTAAAGACTTGATCAAAATTGCATGTAGCAGGTTTAAGTGGTCTGAAAGGCCTATTCTGACTTTAAACTCAAAGAAATTACTGGCTCCAGAAGGTTGCTAAGCTGTTCGGTTTCTACTGAATATACTAGAATTGAGTGTACTCAATCCTCTGGAAAAAAAAAAGAAAAAACATTTTATAAAGGAGACTTCAAAGGTCTAATACATTATAAAAAGGTGAAGCTTTGAGTGGTACCTGTAAATGAGCTTGAATTAACTTCAGAGATCAGATGCTGACATCTCTTTTACATCGAAGTGAAGACAATTACCCAAGAAAGAAGCGCCTGGATGAGTTCAGGCCTTTAGAAGTTTTTCTTCTGTGTGTATCAGCTTGGCTTGGTGGAAGAAGTTACAGTTGTGCTGAAACTGCAGAAATCAGCGTTTGGTATTTTCTGGTAATCTTGCACTTACAGAAGACAGGAAAAATTGTAATTGATTGTAATTAGTTTTTGGTCAGGATCTAAATCCTGATTAAATGAATATATTCCTAAGTATTGGTTCTTCCTTTCTGCAATAAAGTTGCAGCAGTGCAGTTGCAAAGATAGATACACGTGCTTGCAGCAATAATAAAAGGGGCAATGCTCAACACAGAGGTTCTCCAGCAAATGTGCACCCTGGGTCTTAGATTCTGGTATAATGTCATGTCTTCATCAGTGATATCGGCTGCAAGAGCAAGCAGGTCCAATGGTCCTACCCGCAGTTAACAAAAACAGAAGTTCTTTTTTCAGATGCATTATGTCCTGGGGGAATGATGGCAACCTGAAATGCACTGGTGTGCAGGAGCAACAAGCAAGGAGAGGAAGTTTTTGCTTCAGCAGTGCTGCTAGCTTATTAGGCTGCCAGCCGAAGTTGTTGAAATACTGTGTGCACTGTTGTTTTCTGATGATTTCCTTCAGCTGTGGGGTCTGGAGGGTCCTTGATATTCTGCCTAGTCAACCTCATGGAAGAAGCACTAAGGTTCCTGCCTTGCCTATTGCTGCCCTTGCAGGATTGTTTCTTAGGCACTGGCTCCTTACTAGATAAAAACCTGTAAGTTGTGGTTGGTTAAAGCCAACATTTTTGTTTTGAGTAGGTTTTTAAGAATTTGCCTGTATTTTCATATAAGCCTTAGTAGGGAAGTTGCGTTTCTCAAATTAAACATTGTTCTTTAAATATTTAAATATCTTAATTGAGATGTTATGCTTTTACTCATGGTTAAGATGTTTGATCATTAATTAGTACGTGTGCAAATATAGACAGAATGCATATATACTGAGAAAAATAACACTAATGTTACATTTTTAAACAACTGTAAGAAATGGATGGATGCATAAGTAGGTGCACAAAGATCCGTCAAGTGGAAGTTCTTCCAGTTCCCTGTATTTGGTCTCCGATGGGGGTACGTTTCTAGTTACGCACTGATCTGCTGTCCGGTGTTTTATTCTTAGAAAATGCAGAATCATAAAAGGCAACTCTTATTTCAGAAAAAAAATGTATTGGTTCCAGAACTTGGTCAGCTTGTGGCCAACAGAAAAAAAGGGGACAAAAAGACACAAATCATCAGTATTCTGCAGATTTGCGGAAGGTTCCTGCTCTTGTTCTGGAGTAGTGCCTGAGGGCAAGGGGCTGAGGAGAGAAAACTGTTTCTAATATATCCTCATCTGTCAGAGCTGTGGCTTCTGGTGATGTCCACTGTATCCTTTGTAATTTATATAGTACAAATCAGTGAGGAAAAACTTGTCCTCTCCTTACTTATCTGAAATCACAGTTAGTTTTGATTTTGCGATGAGCATAAGCTATTTGGGTGTGAGCTATTTTCAGAAAATGTCTCTAAAGAATTGACCAGTTGTACCATTGGAAACATGGAGCAAGAATGCTTTAGAACTGGTGAGATGATGTTTGAGGATGGCTGGTTCTTTCAGTTGCTGTGCGTCTTTTCCAATCAGTCCTTTTTTTTAAAATAACTGTATGTAAGAGCTCAATCTGTGTTGTTGTTTTTGGTGGTTTTTTTGTTTCTTTTTTTTTTTTCCTTCCCCCTTTCTTTCTCCCTTCCCTTCCTTTTTAAGTGGCTGATACTGAAATTTAGAATTATTTGGTGGTATACATAGAAGGAATTGGAAAGTTGTTTCGTGATTAGATGAACAGCGCTTTAAAACCCAAGTTATTTGTCTGGCATTTGTTTTCTGTAACAGTTGCTGAAAGTTTATTGCTTCTTATTGAATAATCACTGTTACTAGAATAGCTTTGGAAAGTGTACCAAAAAAAGCCTGTGCAATCTTGTCAAAGTCCATTCCATCTAGAATTTAAATGAATACACATTTGAGAGAGTCATCTATTTTTAATTGTCTCTCACTGTAGCACAGCAAACGACTAAGTCTGAAAAAAGGCACAAGCCACCCCCTGGACTTAGTCACTTATGGCCAGTTATCCCAGCCCCCTCAAAGTGAAAGGAAATAAGGCATACCTTGCCTAGAGGTAAAGTCAGGGGATGACTCCCGTCGGGGTGTCGGTGGTCTCCCAGGGGGCCAGGCACAGAGACTTGTGTTGACCAAGTGAGCTGCGCTTCTTTTCATGTTGGAAGGTGGTGGCGGAGGGTTTCAGGGGAGACTCATCTTCCGTATAAAAATATTCCACTAGTGGAAGTGGTGCTTTGCTGGGATTAAGTACTTCAGCTGTCCATTCTGGTTGTCACAGCCAGGATTTTTCTTCTCCTTGTCAGTACAGTGTATCAGCTAAAACTTCCCTGGGAGGGCAGGGGAAGGGCTTTTGGTGGTTGTGTTGGATATGCGTTATTTTATTTTATTTATTGAAATTACTGTTTTTGTGGTGCCAGGGGTAAGTGCAGATCCATGTGGTGGTGAGAGGAAGAGGTGACGTAGCATGTCTGACCCGCTGGGAGCAAGTTGGGAATCCAGCGGTGGACGTTTTGAAAGCAGAGCTTCCGTGGCTGCTTGCTTACAGTGTTGGGTACAGTAAAATTTTAAGGCCACATGTTGGTGTAGTATGTGTTTGAAACAAAAGATAATTTTTTTGCTTTAAAAGATCTGTTAGAAGCGAATTTGTCAGGAAAAGTCTACAAGAGAATGCATTTTTTCCTTATGCTATTCTGCTGTGTTTTCATCTGTGCAAAACTCTCGCATTTCTCCATTTTTTTTTTATATCATCTACTCAAGCATCACTTTTTTTTTCCCTTCCTGTTATTTTCCCTTCTTTATTAAAGCCTGTTCATTATCCTTCCTGCTTCTGTTTTCATTCTGCAGTATTGTCCCTGATTCTGCAGCCTGCAGACTAGCCTGAGGTGTTTGAGCCTCCATTGCCAGGTTCGTGGATGCCCTGATTTTCCTTTTTACTACTCTTTACTGCATCCTGTGACTTGGAAGGATTTCTTGAAACAGAGAACATGCTGGCTTTTCACCCCTGCCTGCCCCCTGCCCTGCAAAAAAAAAAAAAAAAAAAAAAAAGTGAGGGAAGGAAGGCTCAAAGTAATGATAAAGCATCCTTTAATCTCCTCCCAACAACCTTGTCAGGTGAAGTGTGCTCTGAGCTGCACCTGGGACATATATCCTACAGAATAAATTCTGTGGTAGAAAATGCAAGTCATGATGTCTGTACAGAGAACAAATTTTCTGAGCTCATTGCACACTTGTGCCTCTGAGTGATTTGTTTAGGGGATTGTTTAGCTTTGTTTTCAAATCTGGCATATGGGGAGGTTATGTCCTTCTAAATTCTGTTCTTGAACTTGTGATGGCAACATAATATAAAAACTTTTTTCAGTCCTCCTCCATGTAGTGAAGTAAGAATATGGACCAGTAAGGTGTATTTGTGACCAGGATTACTGGGACTAGGAGATGACCAACATTTTGCCATTACACAGAACAATTAAAGGGATTTAGAGGGTCTCCTCTTCATTATAGTTTGTGTGAATGACTGAATTAAGAGTTTAGGAGGTATTTGATGAACTTACTCTTCCTGCCATGGTAACTTTCAATAGGAGAAAGTTAAAGTGGGAACTAAGATTTTCTAAGAGTTTTATGCATTACACTTCTAATAATCTCTGCTTTTAATGCCAGCAGGCTTTCAGCGGTGCAGCTACCTGCTGTCCCTGAAGGTAACAGCTCAGGCTCTCAGCAGCCTGTTCTGCCTCTTGTGAGGAATAAGGGAAGGCGGCTTAAGTAGCTCCTCCTCCCACGCTAATGTGCTGGCAGAGATGAGAAAGCAAAGGGTTTGAATACAACAATCTCAGCCTAGTAGAGCATCCCCCAACTGGGGGACGGAGATTTCACCCAGAAGGAAAATTTAAAGCAACCGTGACATTTAATTTTACAGCCTTGCTGCCTTGGAGGGAGAAATGAGTTTAGTGGTAGATGCTTGGGGATGAAATGCAAGATCAGAGTGTGTGCAGTTGACCTCAGCTGCGATGAGTTTTAGCAGGGCGTGCTTTCCTTGAGGCCTGACAAGCAGCTGTGTGGGTGTGAAAGTTTGAATGCAGGTGCTGTGAAACACTGCTATCCCATCAGTGCTTGGGGAGAAGTGGCCCTGGTGGGGAAAAAAACAAGGGGTCTGCACTTCCATTTAAGGGGAAGAATGTGGTGGAGCTTCCAAGTGTGATTAGTGGTCAAGATTACCCCTAGCAGCTAGCTGGGGTTAGGATGTGCCAGAGCAGATGCTATTTTCCCAGTGTGCATCATGGGTGAGTGCTTGTTAGGCTTTCAGGGGTTGTAATTCCAAATTAGTACAAACGTTTCTGTGTGTTGTTCTATTTCTGTCACTGAGGGAAACTTTAATTGCGAGAAATAAAGTTTCAGAGATTATTACCATAAGAGACTTGGGACAGTGCTAAATGCAGAGAACCCTAAAGTGCGTGGGTAATGTTTGCACTGCAATTTCAATCCAGACAGCCAAACACAGTTATGTAACACAATTACTGCTGTGGCATAACCTTAATTTACACAGCTCCTGTTTCTGCTGAATGGATTTGTCTCGTTCAAAGCCTGATGCTCTCATCAGCAGGGAGGGCAACCCTTATATGTAGAAGTGGGCAGTAATGTTTACTAGAAGTGGACACCCTGAATCCAAACAAATCTCAAAGTTGTACATGAACTCCAGGCTCCATGGCAACTAAGCAATATTGCAAGATTCTAATGAGAAATTAAATGCTGCAGAATTAGAAATAGCTAGGAAAAATCCTAAGCTGTTTCTCTTTGAAACATTAGAAAACAAAAAGCTACCTAATTCAGTCAGCCAGGCAGCAGAACAGCAGCAGATGAGCATTTCTTCCTGCACAAGGAAAGGAAGTCCAATGTGGACTCCAGTCAGGATCTAATTTTATGGCATTATTGCAAAAATGTAGCTTCTAAATTTGTTTTCCAACTCTTTAATTTTTTTCCTGAAATATTGCAGTTTAAAATTAAGTGCTGATGACTAGCATTTTCTAGATGAGCCGCCCCTGTGTAGGATGCTCTCTGCACCTGCAACATGAGACTAAAAAACCTTGACCTGTCTTGCAAGAGAAGTTCAGACCTCTTTGCACTTCCAGCCTCCTATGAAGTGATCATCCTATGGTCCAAAACCTTCCTAGCTTGAGTCTTGCAAATTCTGTTTTTGTGCTAAGCCAAAAGTAGCTGAGAAAATTCAGTGCTCCATACCTTAGGAGAAATAATGGTTTCTGGGCTATTTTATTGAAAA
This sequence comes from Nothocercus julius, assembly GCA_013398735.1. Classification (NCBI taxonomy): domain Eukaryota; kingdom Metazoa; phylum Chordata; class Aves; order Tinamiformes; family Tinamidae; genus Nothocercus; species Nothocercus julius. The sequence continues at coordinate 4,339,548 of VZSV01000052.1, forward strand.
ATACAGCTATTTGTAGCATTTTCACTCTTCCAGAAAATTAGGTTGCGAACAGCTGAATCTTATAAATAATTATGCAAACTTTTGGTTGAGACTTTTCTTTCTAACACTAATTGAGTAACCAAGCATGACATATATTTTAGTGTTATTTCTCGGGTTAAAAGATTTTGTAAAATATATTAATCTGCTCATTCTCCAGTAGTTTCACTCCATGCCATATAGCATAAGAGTTGTGAGGCAGAAATGTGAGAGCTGGTGTGGCTGAATTTTCTATCATAGGGTTTTGATGTATAGATAGGAAAATGTATACAACACAAATTTGGGAGCTTTTCAGCCTTTAAAAGCAGTCTCTGGTAAAACATTGCTTTTCAGTTTGTTATATATTTGGGCTGAAACTTGTACTCCAAAAAAATCTTAATTGGCAACACATAAATGTGAACCATCCCTGCAGTGGCTGATGACCTAAAGCACCTCAGAAATTAAATGCTATTAGAAGACAACACAAACTCCCTTGTGTTGTCCTGGTTTTAGAAAGCGTTGGATTGTTATAATGAATCACAGTCAGAGCTAAGGTGGGATCATGATTTATTTCAGATAATTCCCTGAACCTTTTGTTCATTTGCAAACATAATTGAAAACCAGCCCTTTCTGTAAATGACATTTTAAAGAGTCTGACATTTAGTCAAGGTGACCACAAGCTGCTAACTTTTGAGAAATCAATAATGCAAATAGTAGTCTGTTAGAAGAAGTACGAAAATGAGGTCAGCTTCAAAATGCAGCTCACTTCTTGCATCATTGCATCCTCCTTTGTAAGATGTGAAAAAGTTACTGGCTTGATTAATATCTATGCTATGTGACACTGAAGTGACTGCTTATATAGGCAGTCTACCAGTAAGGAGCTGTTGTTTTGCTTTGTTAACGTGGGGGAACAAACAGTCTAAATTTAAGCCTGCATACTTGTCTTTGATAGCAGCAAAACTGACAGCATAATAAATGTAAGCAAAGATTGTGACTTGGAAATGAATGGTTGGGCTCACGTATCAACAGGTGTATTGTTAAAATGGTTATGCTATTTAACCTGGCCATTTATAGGCTAGGGACATGGGATAGGGTTTTTTTGTTTGTTTTTATTGCTTTTTTTCCTCCCTGAAGTTCAAACTTAGTAGAAAAACAGTTTGCTAAAGAGGACTCTAAACAGTCTGTATTCAGGTGCTTCCCTGATGATATATACCTTATGCACAAGTAGAGGCTGTGCATTTGGGTTCCAGTTTCTATTGATTCTTGCAATAATACATGTATATGTTAATACCATTACAATATAACACATAAGAGACTGTGTGAGACAACAGCCTCTCCGTGGAAGGGGTGGAAGGTTTTATAGGAGTCTCATGAGAAAATGCATGTGCAGGAATTTCTTCTGCAGCATCTGAATATTTAAGTTATGGTTAAGCAACACAGATTTGAGAATGACAGAATACACTTGGGATAAGTGTCAACCTAAATATTGTAGAAAATAGTGACTATACAGTATTACTAAAACTTTCTCTAGCAATTTAATATTTTTTAATACCACTAGTAAATGTGGTATTTAATTGTTGTGTACAGTTGGTGTATGCAGCAAATAAGGATAGATTTTTATGCAGGAAAAGACCCCTTACTTTGCATTCCTTTTCTGATGGGTTAATAAAATGGAAGAGTAACATCCCAGGACTCTCAGCAAACATTTGAAGAGCGTAACATTTTGCATAGAGCTTTGCTAAAGAACCTGTAAGTACAGGGCAGGCACAGCTGCCAGGAGATTAAAGACTGTTGGTCATAACAAATGTAACAGCTGTGCTGTGTCAGTGCTCAAAAGTCCTCCACATCTCTGTGTTTAATGACTGACACTGTACAAGTCAGTCCTGTCCTTACTGGGTGTGTAGGCCAAATGATAGGAAGAAGAAATTTTACACCTGTTCAGGGTGTGAGTGGGATAAGACAGAGACCAGTTAAGGAAACATATGTATATGCTGCTGATAAATATTGCTCTGATCCCTGTGCTTTCTTCACATTGATTGCCTGGACTGCATGTTTCTTGGAGAGTTTTTTTAGACCCTTATATAACAGTTTAGCTTTTTTAAGTTTTTCTAAGAGTTTACATTTGTTAGAAAAACCTGATTCAGTAAAGCTCTTAAATATCTCTCTTGAGGTGCAAGAGTGGCTTGCGGAACCCCAGGTTTGGCATTTAGCAGTAGCCATCTCTAGACGATGTGGGGAAAGCGCAGTAGATGTATTAAATTAGGAGAATCAGTGTGTGTTTCCATTTCTATGTAAAACACCATCTCTGTGTTAATATGTGAGCTCAGGTTAGGAGTGTGGATTTTTCTGAAGGCAAAGCCATCATCCCCACTCTGTTCTGGGCTACATCGTGACATCGCGAGTCAGAGCTGGGCAGGTGGAGTTGCAGGCTTGCTTACTAGGAATGCTTTCGGACTTCTTTCACTCCTTGACACTAGATAACACGTAAACAACTGAAATTATGTATATAAAGATGCATCAGAAAATGGCTCTTACCCAGCACGTGCATTATTCAAAGGAATAATTAAGTATTTGGGTTCATTCCTATTTGTGAAAGTAGAGCTGGGGTCACACCACTTCATCCACAAATATAGAACATAAAATGCAGATCATAAATTTACAAATGAGTTCATTATATTGACCTTTAGGTCTTAAGTTTAAAAATGTCAAAATACCATGATTTTTACATCTTGAAAATAATTGGGACTAGAAAGTTGCTTTTTAGCAGACTACTGCTGCTACTAATAATGCTGAACGCTGATCTTCATGGAAAAAAAAGAAACTGCAAATATAGGCTTATAGTAAAATTGTAGGAGGTGGAATCACTGTTGTAGTGTTGGATGTTTCCATTTGTGTGTATGAGCATGCTTCCTTTCATACTCAGTTTAGATGCACATAGAGATATTAGAAGGTAATTTTTTACCACCTAGTGGCCATAGTATGCAAGCTGTCACTGGCTGTTAAAAGCCATGTTTCAGGACCTGCTCCATAGTCTCAACTCCTGGATAGCATGTGAAAGACTTGGCTGGCTAATTTTTGTTGTGGTGAGATTGAAGAGTCTGTTCAAGTGCGCTGGTATCTTCTGGGTATTATTGTCACATATTATAATTGTATTGGATGAGATAAAACATGACTTGTACAGTAGATGGACACCCTGGGGGTGGTACAGCTTGTCACGCTAGATAAGACATGTCCTTTGCCTCTATATTCATCATCTATCTCCACTCGACTGGGATAAAATTAGACAAGGGAAGTTCAGGAAAGAAACCCTGCTCTGACTCAGAAAAGCTACATAATGCACCAAAATGAATAATAACATTTGATATGCTGAATGCATTTGATGCTGAAATACTTATTTGGGGGTTACTAAAAATTTCATGACTATAAATTTAGTAAATGATCAGCACAATGCGTTTGTTTTTCTTTACTCTTCAGAGTTTTAACGCTGTTCCAGCTCTGTAAAAGGCACTAAATTGTTGATGAAGATGGTAATTCCCTGTTCATAAAAAAGAAAAAGTGAGCTTTTAGCACTCCTACTTTTCCCTCTTCATCCTACATTAGTATGAACTGTATTTAGAGTTGGGGATTCTAGTAAGTGTTATGAATAACGTAGTTATCTCTTCTTTGCACCATGAAGTGGCAGATACTCTCATCTAAGCATCCTATGATTTGTTAATCTTTCGTTTTCTTAATATTTGTGCCCTGCCTTAGATCTAGGTCAGTTTTAGCATCCCTTTAGCTTCCAAGTTTTTGTTCTCCATTGTATATTAGGGCTTAAGGTGCTCATGGCTTGCTCTTACATGTTGCAGTAGTAGTAACTAGTAATGTGGCTCTTCCCTCTAGTCTTAGCAGTCCCTTCCAGCTTCACGGAGCTTTTTCTATCTCTGTCTTCATGTGTGGCTTCCTTCATGTTTCCGATTTGCATAGGGGCATGCCACAGTGAATATTTAATATGTAAGCAAAAGTAGAGTATTAAAACTCAAGTGCTAATTGTAGATATCTGAATCAGCTGCATATAGTAGGAATTTTTAACATTTTAGGGCAAAATGTAGCCTAAATAATTCAGATACGCAGCACTGGATGATTTGCTAAAGCAATAGAAAGATACTTCTGATTGCAGATTATTATATATTAGTTCTTATAGACTTTTTTTTTTAATTACATTCTTCAAAGATAGCTGGCATATAGGATAATTTATGATATACGCATTTCTTTTTTTATTGTTCTTTGAAGAGCATTTGGTTCAGTCTAATGCCTGTGTGGCTTAGTAGTTAGCAGTTAAAGAAAAACATCCTTTCCATAGGTGCTGTGCCTGGAATTGAGTACCAACCCTTTTGATTTGCACATTGCCATAAAGAGTAACGCTTGGACAGTGGCTCTTCGGTGAAATTGTATATACAATTTGCAACATCTTTTTTTTTTAATATGTTTAGGATAGAGGGAGCCTTGAAGGGCAGGGACACTGCTTGCTGGACTTTTTCTCCTAAATGCATTTTAATAATTTGGATATCAGTGCTTTCAGTCACAAAGCTTTCATATTTTGCCCCTCTTCCAAAAAGGCTGACGTGAATGGAAGTGATTACTGTTTCTTAGAACAGATTGCAGATAAAAGCAAAAGTGTAATTGCTTCCGACTGGAAAGTTAACCATAACAAATGTTGTCATCTTTTATCAATGGTAACAACAGGTGAAATCAAGAAGCAGCAGCAGCATTTTCTTAAAGTTCCGTAGTGTGTATCCTCATCATCTCTGACAGGCTGAACCTTAGGCTCCTACTGACCCTTTTCATTTACTCTCTCATATGAGGAATGAGACCAACTGGAAAATAAGTTGGTGCTATGTATGCTGAGACAGGTTGGGGTTTTTTTGTCTTTTTTTTTTTTTTTTTTTTGATAATTTTTCCTCATGAAATAGTCCTGCCACGTTCAGATACGTACACTCATTTGATAAAGATTCTGTATTCTACTATATAAAAATCAATTCATGCTGGTCTGCAGACAACAGCATTTATTTGGTAGAGTATTTATGCAATGTATAATGAAATAATTATGGTCAGAGATATACCATATAAAAAGCCCTGCCCTCTTTTTTATGCTCTTCTAAATGTACCTGGTTGACGTGGAAAAGACGATTTACGTGACCTTGCTGCAATAAGACATGACCTCATCGTTTAGGACACTAAATGATGGCAAACAAGGTGAAAAATATGTGGGGAGGAAGGAGAAGAAATTATTTTATTTTTATATAATTTAAATAAAACACTAATCTTGCATTACTACTTGCTTTCATTCACTATGCTTGTATAATCCCAGACAGACCAACTTTTCAAACATATCTGCTATGGAATCTCTCAAACCATTCCTTTAAGAATATTTTGTTACTGTCTCACACTTTTTCTTATTTCTTTTCTAAAAAGGCCTCTGTGTAAGGTTTTGTTGGCTTGTTAATGGGCTGGCTGAAGTCTCATGCAGTCTTCTTGTTTAGTCTGTATTTGTATTAGGCCAGGACCAGATGCCCTAAATATCAACTACTGCCTGAGTAAATCAGTGTCGCCTCTCCAGAATCAACTCCTGTTGATTCTTAATGGTTTTATTTCTTCTCAGATAAACTTCCTTTGTCTTGTCAACAACTCTGTGAATGGGGAAGTCTTCTGGATGTGATGTCACTTATCTATTCTTTTTCATTAATGTTAGGCTCAGCAAAAGATCGCAGAGACTGTATTTGTGATCTGTTCTGCAGTTGATTTGAAGGACACTTTCTGCCTTCTCCACCCCACCCCACCGCCAATTCCTCCTATTTCTGACCACTGAAAACAAAACAAAAGCATGGCATGCGGTCAGCTTAGTGTTATTTTTCTTCTCTAATTAGCTACCCCCATCCCCTCCCGACTTAGTCCAAGTGAAACAGCATTTTTGGTTGAGGCTGACTTTTCAGTGAGTAGTCTCGTAGCAGGAGTACGCAAGTCTTTGCCTGTGGTTTGTTCATCAGTAACACACAGTTTGGTCCTTATCTTGTGGAGCCCGATCAATTTTTTTCATATGAAGTTAGCAAAAAGGTTTCTCTTGATATTAAAAGAACTAGGACTGGCACTGGCATAGGATTTATTTATGGGAAATACCTCTTTCTCTTCACTCCGGCAGGTATTAGTTTATGTCTGTATCAGGTGATTTGTACCTATAAATTCCATAGCAGCCGATTCATTTGATTTATTGTGTGTATATTCTTTTAATCTGAAGTGAACTTTATGGGAGCTTCAGATGAAAGTTGATGTTCTTTAGACAAATTCTTCCTTCTACGGACCAACCGTTAACAGCTCTAGTGCTAATGCGGCCTGAGAAATGTCCTGTATTGGGTGTCTGAGTGGATGAGAACTAGTAGCTAGTTTACATGTTCTCACCCCAGTTCTCATGGTTTTAGGGACGCCATTTATTAAACTCGCTAACCAAAGGGCTTGTAATCTTTATTGCAGAAAATGTTTAAGAGATTAGCTAAATTTAAGGGAATTTCAGGCTATCGCTTGTCCATTAATCACCAATAATCATGCATAAGTTTTAGTTATTTCTACACTGGTTTATATTTTCTTCTTGTGAACATTAATATATTATGAGAATAAGTGTGTATGGCAGTAAACATATTTATGTGAAAAAAAATACATAGGTGGATATTGGATCTTATGGAATCTTTTCAGGTGCTATATGATGTACAAGATTTAAAAAAAAAAAAAAAAAAAACCACTTTGGTGTAAAATGAGATCATCCACAATATGCGAAGTGGCTACTTTTAAAATGACTACTTTAAGTTTATGCGGTCTGCTTGGGAATTCCAGTGCTCATGTTGAGCACTTGGTTTTCAAAGTGCAATTTTTAAAAATAAAGATTAGCTCAAAGCTTCACAGGGAGTCTCACTAGAGTTCAGTACTGAAGCCAAGACATTTTTTGCATAGCCTAGAAGCTAAAAAAAAAAAAAAAAAAGCATCCTTCTAGATTTCTGGTGTTAATGGTACTAAAATCAGAGGGCCTAGGCTGATGGCATACTACAGTTTGACTCTTAACTGCGAGAACTCTTCCTTCCTCTTGATGAGGAAACGTCCAAGATGATAGCCAAGCTTTTCCTTATGTAAATTGAAATGCATACACCTGTGGGAGTTGGGAAATCCTTTGTTGTTCTATCACCAGACTCACATAATGACCTCTCCAATATAATATTATGCAAGTGCAGTAAACAGTGATCTCCTTCCTAATACATTAAAAATATTTCTTGCTGGATTTATAAATTATTTCAGACAAAGATGATAATTGGCACCAAAGATGCTAATGTCCCAATCATGCAATTCTCTAGGTGTCTTTGCAGGATAATGATTTCCTTTTTATACATGAGGAAAAACAGAAGAAAAAGATTTTAGCAAAGCTAGAAAGAGCCAATTTCCCAGTATTCGATCAGAGAAGTACTTTGAGAATGAACCCCTAGCAGATTAAGAAAAGAAAAGGTCAGGCAATTTTTGCTTGCATGTTGAGGTATCTAACAGGTTCTCCAGAGTTGCTACCCAGTGAACTAGGAAAGAATGAATATTGAGACAGCCCAGTTTTACTAACTGAATTTTCTTTTAAATTATTTTTCCTGGTTAGTCAAAGCTAACAGTACCTGCAAACATTTTTGTCTGATTTTAGAACCACATGTGATGGAGCAATAAAATGACAGATGAAATTTGAAATTTGTAAAGTCACAGTAAGGAACGTGGAGCCTATTGTTGCACAGATTTTACTCCAATTTAGTTATTAAGCACAAAAGCAGATTATAAAAATGTTAGCTCAGTTCTCAGCAGGAGCAAAACAACAAAATACTGAGAAATGTTAGGAAAGATTTGAGTGCTGGAACTAAGATATGATGCAAAGAGAACTGCGTGCTGTATTTAAATTTTTACAAGATGGAATTTGTTAGGAATACCTTTTTCCTACCAATCAGGAAAGACCATGCAAACAAAAATCAATTTTGTTACTGATGCTAATGTAGAAAATATTTCTTCTTATCCACTAACTAAGTCCACATTATCTACTCTGAGTTATGACAATATAAGTAGAAAGGCTATTCAAAATAAATAAGGATCAGAATTTAAAGCAGGGTAACCATCTCTTCTGTTAGAGTAACATCTAAAATGAAAAACTGATGTAAAATCCCTGTAGTCAGCACATAAAAGGTATTACTGTAACTGGATTGTTGCTGAAAGGAAATAAGTCATTTGTGTTTGCAGTCATGGCGGGATATTTGGATTGATGAGTGAGGTGTTTTTTCTTTTCTAAGTTACAATTTTAGGAAGCAATTCTGTATCCTTTGATCCGCAATAACCTGTGATGTCCCTTCGCATACGAGTGGATGCTTCTGCTTAGTGGTTTCCAACTGCACTTCCTCTGCCATTACAGTGTGTTTGTGTTTTTAAGTGAAGAGGAAGAAATAAATACCCCTCCCTGACGACATAGTTCAAAGACTCTGGACTTACTGGGCTGAGCAAGACTGAGCGCTTCTTGGGTAAGAAGTAAAATTGCCTGAAGCTTCCATTTTTTAGGTGCCACTTTCATTCCTTCCAAGCTTGTTAAGCAATCTTTTATTCTTTTAACTATTATTCAAACCAGGGGTTAGGAAATGATTAAGATTCTGAGCATTTCTTCATAAGTGAATTTATATAATGAAAAATTACTCTAGATTGTTTGCAAGTGGAAAAGTAAGGAATGTCATGCAGAAATAATAACTAGTAAAAGAATTTTTTTTTCCCCCCCTGTGGAAAAGCAAAACCTCTACTATTCAGCTGGTCTAATGGTATGCTTTTGAATATATTAAGAAAATTAGTACTGAACTAAATATCACCTGTGCTGCTAAGCCATTAACAGCTATCTTATGCTAGGGCTTCCACATCTTTCAGAAAAGCTCCAAACTAATGATAGTACATTAAATTTTGTCTCTGTGAAAAACCGAAATTACCCAACTTAAATAGCCTAGTAAAATGAAGGCGAGATTGCAGCTGAGCCAGGGAAGGTTGTCTCGCTTCCCCATGTCTGTGTCTCATCACTGCTCGCTTCACGGACCTGCTGTTTTTGCCATCCCTGCTAATGGGCTTTGTCTTTGGACAAAATGAAAGGAATTACTGCTGATCATATTGGGGATACTACTGACACACTATACATGATTAGTTTCAGTGCCGTAGTTGTTACCTCCCGGTTCTGGTTGTAATTTTATTACAGTGAACTTTGTATGTGATTTTTTTCTTTTAATTATTTACATTCTCCTTGGGCAGAAATAATTTTCTGCACACTGTCCCCCTTTCCAAACAGAGCCAGGCAAATAAAGAGGCATAAGTATTTCAGTTTTTAATAAGCAATTTTGGGTGAATTTACAATTTTCTAAACATGAAAGGAGTCTAGTCTCACCTCCTACATTTTCTGTTTAGTCATTAAAGTGTTGCTGATAATACATATTCATAGATACGCTAGACCATGGATTTTTTAACATTTCTAGATTTAACTTCAGTGTTTTGGTTACCCCCTCTAACACCAGTGATAGTAAACAAATGTAAAGTGTTTATGGGATTCAGTAATATGATTCTTGTGACCTTACTAATGGGTAGTCCTAGTCAGGAGTTTCTCCTTAGATTCCTGTACTTCTTACTCTTCACTTCTGGAAAACAGTGAGTCTTAGCCTCAAATTTTCATTATTTAGGTGCATAAAAAGTTTAATAGGAACTTGTAAGATATTCAGAAGTACTTAATTTCCTAACAGTCACTCAATTTATTAAGATTTAAATCTGTCTGAAAATCTGAATGTTTAATCTTAACTCTTTTGGGAGCTTGGTCTTGTTGCACTCCCTTTCCAGATCATTTAGTGCACAACTAAATGTACTTCAACAGAGAGACTGTGAGCAGGATATACACAACTTGAGAGCGCAGTGTGATTATTTACTGGCTAACATATGCCAAGGATAGCTAGGATGTAATAACCTGCTAAAGTCATTGCTTTATCAGTAATCAATAATCAGTAATAATCAATTTAACAGGACACTCTGGAAACTGCCCAGTTTATAAGCCAGTTTATTTTCCTTTATACTTGAATAAGATTTACTAACTCTATTTAAAGATACTTTTCAAGCTGAAGAGATTCTTGAGCTGATGTTAATTACTGTATATATACTTTAAAAGCTCTGAAGAGCTCTAAGTCACAAGTGCTGAAAACCATAATTGATGAGCAGTTAGGCCTCAAACGTGTGTATTTTGGGCTGTCACATGGGACCGCTAGGCGGTTCCAATAGTCACTGCTGACATAGCGGTTTGACTGGCGTCTGCGGTGTTTGGGTTTTTGTAGCATTAGTTTGTGGTTTCTACCATATGTAACTTCAGAAAAGCTGTGCAGATCTGGTTTAGACTTGATCCAAATGTAGCATTTGCACACTGTTCTTTTCCTGTCAAAACAACCTGAAACTGAGGATGTGTATGACAGTAGTGGTGACAACTTAATGTAAAACTTAGTAAAATACATTAGTAGCCCAGTAATGTATTTCTATGCAGTGTGTGTGGGTTTTCTGCCTTTAAATGTATATACATACCCACACACATGCAAACACATGTCGACTTTCCAGAGAATTTTTTTTACTGCTGATGCCTCTCTAGCTTGCTAAGATTACTGACACATCGGTGATCAGTGTCTCTTCTCTACGTTGATGCTGATGGTAGTCATCATCATGGGAGGGCCTGGTTGCCTGCTGACAATTCAGAACCTGACCGAGGCCTAAGAGCAACTGAAGTTCAGTACGAGTGCTCAGACCAAGGACCTCCCGAGTCCGTGGCTGGAGTAGCCTGCCTCAGGTTTGAGGATGAGGCAGCATAGTTTCTATGTTGGAGCCTTGAAGAGAAAGGTACTGAGACTCTTACATTGCCCAGAATACTTTCTGTTGCTCTGCTTAGCTGACTCTTAAATTGTGTAAGCACTGCCCTGAGGCAGGGACATCATTTTGCCATTTTTGTATTGCACTGCATCTGACCTTTTGTATTGGTAATATTGTTGTAAGCTTTAAAGAGCGTGTGTTTACTTCATCTGTTAATTTTACATGTGTTCATTAAAGTTATATAGCATTTTTATATTCATACTCTAAAATTCCTCTTAGCGAGTTGTTATCCTGAATTGTTCACTTTGTGCAGTGATTGTCCCAAATATTTGCAATACTTGAATAATTGGCAGGCAGGTGGAGGGAACCACAATGTGCTCGTGTGTTTCTGGGATGGGAGCGCCGGTTGTCCTGGGTAATGTCACCAAATCATCATCTCGAGGCAACTGTCTCACTGTAATAGTTATATAGAAGAGGTGTATTTAGAAAAACAGTCTGATTAGCAAAAGAAAAATCAGCGATACTTCTGTATTATTCTCTGTACCTTTGTTCATTTCATCAGAATTATGAGAACAGGCGCTTTAGGAAGCAGTGTTCCCAGGCCTAAAGAGGGCTGTAAAGAGACTGAGAGGAGAGAGAAGGGAGGAGGCAGATTAAGGCTGAGCTGCACCATAGGGCAGACCAGAAGAGGAGTGAAACCGAGAGAGAGAAAAAAAAAAAAATTCATTTCTTAGAAGTGCTGCCTGGAAAGTTGGCTGGTGCAACACCAAAGCAGAACTTGTCGGGGGGGGGGGGCGTTGTTCATTGCCCTCCATGTTTTCAGTGCAGAAGAGGTAACTACAAGGGCTCAATCTTCACTGTTTTCACCATTAAGCTGTTTTCACTTGCTTTTTTTGAAAGGTATATATAGCATATCTGAAAAGCTTTCCTTTTTGCTGCAAAAAGAACTGAACAGCGGAGCTCCCCACTCCTGGAGATGAAGGGACTTCGCATATGAGTGGCAGCAATAATGGTCCAGGGTTAAACCAGTGATGAGTTTTTTAAAAAATTCTGATCGCAGGAGGATTTGGCAAGACCAACGGGAGATTTACTAATTCCGAGTTTATTCCTCCAGTCTCATTTTACAACAGATCAGTTTGACACTTTGGATTCCATGTAGATGCATTCAAAATAAATGAGCAGAATTTGCTAGGAGCAGATATGCTTGGATATTTGACAAGCACGCTAATTTAAAATTTTACACGTGGTTTCACTCACAATTAATAGAGTGAAATATTGCCAATTCTGTTAAAGAAACATAGCGAGGGGAGTTTATTTATAAGCTTCGCGAGTTGTAAGGGCATGTTAGGCTTTCTTATGCCCTAGTTTAAGGGCTGACTCAGATGCCCAGGGATCTCCCTGGCAGAGCGGAGCATGCGAGGCGGGACACGGTGCAGGAAAGCATGCACATCCTGCCACGGAGTGGTGACGGGGATGTGCTGCAAGCGCTGCGGCAGCTTCCCTCCTGCCCCTGCTGAGGAAGCAGCAGGTGATGGTGTTCCAGGCAGGAGAGAGAACTATGGCCATCCTTGTCCACCAGTTGTGCTTCTGTGACAGTGTCGCTTGGCAGAGTTCCCCAGTGCCTTGCTGTCCTTGTTCCTCTCTCTTGCCCTGCTTGCATGTCTCATATGTCTTTCAGAAGAAAACCTGCGTAGCTTTCCACAAAATACTTGTTGGAAGTGCAAAGCTCTCTGCAGTGCTCTGCTGCCAGCAGTCTTTTGTCTAAAATAGAGATGGTTCTGGAGCTGTGTCCCTGTCACTGTGGTACAAATGATTGCAAGTATTTAGTGCAATTATTTTTTTCTCGTCTAGATCCAGCATTAGCATGGCTGTCATGGGACAGCTCTTTCCTTTATATGCCGTTTCTGGAGCAACTGCACGGGCATAACATCCTCTTCTCCATCACGGGGACCTAGAATCGTAAAACTGGCCAAAGAAGCTTGCAGTATCATCTGGTCCATTCCTCTCCCAAAACAGCATCAAGTGCCCCTCACCAGTATTTGTCTAGCTGTTTTTGAAAACTGCCACCTACGGGTGCAGTATGCCCAGCCTACTTGCATGTCATGTCCTAGCGATCCCCTAAAACTATCATTTAAAAAACTTTGCTATATAACTGCTATCGATCACTTTTTAAGCAAACTAAGTTGCTTAATTTTTGCTTTACACTGACTGTAATAGTTTTTTCGGTATGCAGCTCTTGGGTTATCATTTAGTCTTTTCAGTTCTATTCAAATTCTTCTGTTTTGATTCTTTCTTAAAAAAGATGTTTTTGAATGTTCTCAAATTTGGCTACATCTTTCTTCTAAAGAACTGTACCCAGTATTCTAGAGGATATCAGTGAATATCCTGAGACATCCTATCTTCACACCTCTCCCCTGCCCTGTTCTGGATTGGTCTCTGTGAACCTACACATCTGTCCCAGAATTTAGCACCTATTTACACCTGTATAGGAAATAGTTAGTAAAGGCCAGAGTAGTGCAGCTCTTTGCTTCTATTTTGCAATATAGCAAAACAAATGACTTCTCCAGAAAGGTTTTTATCTCACTGTGATAAAATCTAACAAAATAAGGGTAATCTTTTCATATTTTCTTTGATATGTTTTAAACTTTAGAGATATATAATCATTTTTGAACATTTTGCCAATACAAGAATATGGACTTTTTAGTATTTTGTTTATAATTTTGTAACCACTACCTCTGATTTCACAAAATAGAATTTAACCAGAAGCAGTTTTAGTCTGTTAGATATTTATTCCACTCATACACTGAAGATTAAAACTTGCCTCTATCTAATCTGCTTTGTCATTTATTTTCCATAATATCCATTCTGTGTTCCAAATAAAAATGCTTGGTTTGGATTCCATAGGCACCAAATGTAGTGCTCAGGTTCAACATATTCAACGTTCAGCAGATTTACATAGGACAACTGCCCTTCCTTCTCTGGTGCTCTCTGCTTTTGACTATAATGTAAATGTAGCTTTGGGGGAAGTGGTATTGATTGACACAAGAAATTTTGCAGAGGTGGTTGCAGTTTGTTGCAGCCAGTAGCTGTTTGTTGTGTAGCTGAATGACTCACCTAGCGAAAGTCAAACATGTAGGTTGAATTCAAATAAATAAAGGAGAGTTTAAAATACTGAAGAATAAATGCCCTGTTGTTTTTGCTGTGCACAAGAGTTGCTCCTCTTGGTGTTAATATATTCAAGTTGATAATCTGTGCAGCTAAAGCTTGTTTGCAAATTTATTCTAATCAGTATTATTAAAATGAAGAGTGTTGCTTTGGTCTTTAATGTTTCTAAGGAATTAGAGTACCTTTGTAGTACCTTTGTGTAGAATGAAATCAATTCCACATAATAATCTTGCTGTAAACGCAGCATGTATATATATATATTTTTTTCTCTCAACTGCCAGTGATCCATTTAGTCTGGTGGCAACAAAAGAAAGGTAAACATGTATTAAATACAAGGCTTAGCAATGTGCCTGATGGTGAACTCGTAAGAGGGGTGACTGTAAGGCTACTCGTTTAATTAAGCTGACAGCTTGGATAATTAAGACTTTGCTTGAATCTTGACGTTTAAAAAAAGTACACGGATTAAAATAATGGGAATTGTTATGAACACTTGTATGGGTGCTTTTAGAATACTCACAAGTGCACCATCACATGGTTTAGGGAAAGTTTTTATTTAAATATAATTAAAAAAAAAAAAAAGAAGAAATCTTAAAATACTCTAAATTGAAAAGTGGGGAAAACATATTTATAGTGCAGAGTAACCGGGTTTGGATTTTTCTTGTGCTGTATCATTTGCTTCTTTTAAACTTCATACCATTAAATTCGAGCTATAAAACTGGTGTTTCTAATCATTAGTACTTGCTTATAAGGCAGGTGTATTCGCTTGATATCTGTGCTTCAGTTTCTCTCTGATTATTAATTTGATACGTAATAAATGGCTCTTTGGTTAATGCTTTCTATAATTTCCTCATATGAGAAACCTCATATAAGAAATGTAAATTTCTGTATTTAGGGATCTCTCCAAGGTACAGAGAAACTTCAGCTGCTGTAAACTGTAGCTTTTCCAACTGCCCGTTTACATTTGCAAACATCCCAAATGGTATGGATTCTCTTAACAGCAAATGGAGCTGAAGGATCTATAAACCTTGCTTGGGGGTGTGTACGTGTGTGTGTATATAGTGACTCGGGCAAATGAATTATGGGAGTAAATTCTAAAGATTTCAGTGTGGTCTAAATGCTTGATTTTATTTACCTTTCAGAAAAGCAGTCACAACTCAAGAAGACATAATTTGCTAATATAAACTTGAAGAAAAACTGAAACTCCCACAGGACTCTTAGCAAGGCTTGTGGTCCAACATTTCTCGGATATTTGGCTTTGCTGTGTGTGAACCTGACTAATTAGAGGAAAAGAAAGGCGGCTAGCACGTGTGCGTACATGCATGGGGAGCGAGGGGAAGGGATACTGGATTGGGGAGCCTCAGACCTTCTTACAGACAGTGCTGGCATGTGCTGTGTTGAATAGAGACCAACTATTAGAAAGTTTAGTGCAGATTTGGAAATCTCACCTGTAGCCATCACCTAGCTGAGTTCGTATTCTCTGTTATTTGCCCTTCGTACAATTTTTTCACCTATAAAATTAAATAAAACATTTTTCTGAATGTCTACATTTAATATGAAAAAGAAAGTCAAAGTGATTTTGAATATGAGATAGCAGGAGTATTCAGGAAATCCCCCGCAAAGGCTCTGGTTGTGCCCTCTGGGCCGCAGCAGTTGCGGTTAATTGTTCATTGCCAATACTTTCCCTGGAGGTGCCCTGGCCAAGCCCCTGGTTTCGCTGGCATGGGGAACCTGCTGCAGTGCTTGTGTTGCCTTGTGTGCCAGGCACGAAAGGAAATCAATGCTGCCCATAAGTGAAAATAGAATCCTGAGGGAAGAAAACATTTGGCCTCCTGATTTCTAAGGGAATATGACTTACAGAAAAGGTTTAAAAAAAAAAATCAATTGATGTTAGTAGGGATTACAGGAAAAAATATTCAAGAAGGCAGCTCTATACACTGAGGGGTGCAGAAAAAAACAGATTGGCATAAATAGGAAATGTTGCATTAGAGTTGTAGGGATATGCAACATCCCCTTCAAATTTATTTAGGGTTTAGATTTCTCTTAAGAAAATCATACATAGGTTATAAAGATGTAAGAAATGTTTGTTCCCAACTGCCTAGATGGGACACAGTCCACAGCAGGGATTTGTTATAAATGGTTGTTCTGGAAGCGAAGTTGCCAAGACAGTTCTGTTTTTTCTCCTTAAATCCTTCCCTGTTTGGTTCCTGATACGTGCCCACTTTGTTTCTGGTAGGTCAGACTGTTACCACACAAATCATTGTTTTGAAGGTGCACTTTAGAGTGCATTTTTTAATGCAAACATCTCCTAGCTTGAGCCTCTCCTCTCTTTGCTCCCTTGATGGGCAGCTGGAGGCTTATAAGGGAGGAACGCCCCTGAATCCGACTGAAACATCTCCTGACAGTGTCAAGGACGCGCCATCCACAAAAGGAAAGCGACACCAGTTTCGTGTGACCAGCCTGAATAAGAGTGCAGACTGTTTCCTGAAATTGCCCGGGGGAGAGGGGGGGGCAGGTTGCGAGGGTAGTAATGTATGGATGAACGTGTAATCCTGCTGGGTTGATGAAGCTAGTGTTTTCTGGATAGATAGGGGGGCATCTATGTTTTACCGAAGTATTTATTTCTTGCCTTTAATGAACGTATCTGAGAGACTCTTGGAAATTATACTGACAGGCTATGGATACAGCAGAACAGTCTTAGCGATTAATACTATGTCATTTAAGTAAGTTTTGTCTCTGAACTTTTCCTCTATCCTTCCAGAAGAGGAGGTTAAGGTAGCTGGTCTGTATTGCTGTTGGTAAAGATAGTTTCAAAATAATGCAGATACACATCTCAGGCTAATTGGGCTGTTACTAGTTTAAAGATGCTTTTGCAGACAAGCTGCAAAGTTCAAACTCATAATTGAATTCACTTGCTAGTAAACTCTTTAATTTGCTTTCTGAATGTTGCAATATGAAATACGGTGTAGTGAATAGAGTGAACTAAGATTGTTTCTTTTTGTTACACTGCTTTGGGCTTTGAAAAAGGGTTAAACTAAATTGGAAGCTGAACATCATCACTTTTTTATTTTATTATAATGACATAGTATATTTAATGTGAGAGTATTAATATTCAAAAGTGTATTCTGGATGCATATGATCTGTTTAAAAAGAAAAAAAAAATCAGAGCAATACAGATAGGCAATTGCCTCCATAAAACAGTACTTCGAGGGGAAGTCAACAAAACCATCACAAGATTTCAACACGCTCTTGTTTTATATTAAATTCTTTCCCTGCAGTGCAGTATAAAGTAGAAAGGATGAAAGCGCAGCTATCCTCAGTGAGCAGCCCTGCCCCAGATGTTCTGTTCTATTTCTATTTTAGCTGCACTGCAGAGCAAAGCATGTGTCTTATCTGTTTATTTGACAGATCTCGGTGTCAGTTATCCTTTTGAAAGTGGTAAATTTAGAGTCATAGTAGGTTAAGGGCAAGCTAATTGGAAAAAATAAAATAATAATAATGCCAAATTAAACAGCTGCCACTTAAGACTTACCAATGACTTAATGAGACTGCCTATTTAATGCTTGAAACTTGTATTGAATAAGTAGAAAAAGTTTCATTCAAGTGAATGATGAAGGCAAAAAAGACTTGAGAAAAGTAATCCTGGTAGGAATTGGACAAGAGCAGTTATTCAAGCTGGTTACTGCAAGGTCCAGAATATATCCAACCATACGTTAAGGTAACCATTGATTTACTTCCATATTGTCAGAGACTTTGTTTACGTTACAGTTGCATTTAAATTACTGTGTCATTACACCAAAGTTGTGTTTTGCTGTATATCATTACCATTAATCCATGTATTTGAGTATTTAATTTCTTATTGTGAAGAATCAACATGAATATGATGTAATTAACGTACTAGAGGCAGTTTCTTATCTTTGCAAGTTGTAGCTGAATGAAGCTAACTGAATAGAACTGTGCAAATGTATTCAAAATAGAGAGACTTTATCATTAGCTTAATGACACATGTGAAAGCACACTGTGGAGACGTCTCCTAGTTATATATGAGCTGATGGTTATGTGCTGAAATTCAAGCATCCCGTGCTTCCGTTTCATTACGTGCTGCTCGCAGCGCTTGGTTGGTTACGATCTTTGAGCAAGCCAACGTGGGCTTCCTTCGGCGGAGCGAACTTGTGTGCTCTCCCATGAAACTAGGCTTCTTTTGAGACGTTTCCTTTGGAGGTGAATTGGGACTGTGAATTGGGAGTCCCTGCTACTTGGGCTCTGCAGTGGGAACCCCTGTTTGTTTCTGCACGTTAGCCCAGCTTCTGCTAAATTCGTCTTTACAAGATTTTTTTTGTCTCCTACTACTCCAAACTTTTAAGTATTATGTAGTTAACGAGGCCTTGATAGTGAACCCTGGAACATAGGTCAGTTGAACATTAGTGTCAAATAAACAACTTTAAGCATAACAAACAGGAATAAAAAGTTAGTATTTCAATAAGTAATTTCCTGATATTTACAGATAGTAAGATTTGGACTCTATTCCTAACATAAAGTAGCAGCACAGTAATTATTTTAAAAATACCCAAGGCCCCATTACTCACCATAAGGTTATTTCTGTGTGAACCAGTTTTACTTAATTATGGGGATATCCTTCCTATTGATAGTCAACATCTGATTTAAACAGCTATGAGATGTAAAATACAAATACTCAGTAGTTAGCAATAGTTGTAGAGTGGTGTAGAGTTCTCTTCCTTTCCACATCAGAGTAAATACTGGTAGGAAACTACCTGCAGTGGATGCTGCTTGGTCTGGAGTTTGAGTTGCACAATTAGGTTACCTAGCTTCCCTGTGATTTTTGTCATGTGTTCAGTCTGAAAATGACATTTTTTCATAAAATGTTTTATAGGAATGAGCACCAAAAGTCCAAATATACCACATAGGTCTTGGAAAGATATTATAGGCATGCTAAGATGTGACAACATACAGTTTGTTATTTTAGAGGCAGAACTACAGAGTAGTATCACAGTTTATCAATGCATTTGGTGCTTATAATGAGAATTAACCTAAGTAATCAGTCTCATCTCTGTTTGTTATTCCCAGAATTTTCATCAATGTGTTTGTAGCAGTTTCAGGGCTTCTAGCTGAAGAGCCCAATGTCCCTCTTGAGTTGCAAACCAGTAGATGGTCTGTTTCCTGAGATAACTTATCCTGTTCTGGAAAACCGCGTGTTTTCCTGAGCTTCAGAGCTGCTTTGAAGACTGCTTCATAGTTTTTCTTATAGCATTATAGTTTTCTTTGCAAGTGCTCTTGCGTGATGGATGATGTACAGGATTCGGTGTACAAAAAAATCTTTACCAAAGTTATATTCAGAGGTGGTCAGAGAGGACCAAGCAATTGGTGAATGTGTTTTTGAAAGGTTGTCAGAAATGAAAACCAAAGTGGTCAAACCTTCTGATGTGTCAGGCACATATCTCATGTTTCTTTCTTGTCCTTCTCATAAACTTCTCAGTCTTGTTTAAGTAAAATGAGCATTTGAACAAAAGATGGGGGTGTTAGCAGGTCAGTTATGATGGAGTAAATAGAGGACCACATTCTTCACATTCAGTAGAGCTTTGCTTTGCAGTAAACTTTAGCGTTTTTTGTGATTTTCTATCTTCCATTTAAGTAGAAAAATAAAAAGGATACAGCAAGTTTAGTAAGATGAGCTCAGGCTAACGTGATGAGGCAGAACTTATTTGCATGCACAGCGATTCACGTGATAAAGAAAATTCTAGGTTTAGGATTTTGTTAACTTTGGGTCTGGTTTTGGTAGAAAGTCTTGGTATTAGACTTTCAGAGTAGGAGTTTGAATACCATTTAAATTGGACAAAACAGTGGCAAAAATAAACTGAATTTTGAACTCTGTTGTTAAAGTATTACTCACTTTATTGCTGTACAAGTAAGCTAGTCCTGTTGTCAGTTTTCATGTTTTTGTGTTGTTGATAAAATAGATTTTAATTTCAGATTTTGAAGAGTAAAAACTACTTTGTTTTTGTTATTTTTCTTCTCTACCTTATGGTGTTTAAGCACTTTAAGGTTATGTCAGGGAAAAGAATATTTTCTGCGTTTTGTTAAACACAAAATGTTTTGGTCATTAGATTCTTTTTCTGCAATCTTTAATGAAAATCAGTTGTACTGTGCAGCTTGAAGGGACTAATACAGAATCCGTAACTGAGAACTTGCAACAAACAGCACTGCACATGCCAAGGCTTGGTGCAAGATGTTGTGTCATAATAATAATAGAAAATTAATATAGAAAACAGAACTGGAATGATAGAAATATTAGAAAAAATCCAATATAGCAAGTATCTCATTTTGGTAGTATGCTGTTATCTATTCTGTCATTGATACAGAGTTCATAACATACTGCAGTTCTTTATAAGTGAATAGTTGCTTATCCTAAATCGAGTGCAATCTATTGTCAAAACTGCCATTAACATGGGCAGTTCTTACTGGAACACTGCAGTCCTTTCTGTGCTTTCCTATTTCAGGAAAGCCTTGATAGGGTTTGCTGCTGCAAACCTCAGACGTTAGAGATAAGCAAGTGATGTTGATCATTTGATACTAGCACCGAAGGCAGCAGGAAGGACCTTTGTTCATTAATACTCCATCAAGACGGACTCCATCAAGGCGAGATTTCAGCATGCACTTAACTCCTGTTGTGGTAAAGGGGGTTGAAATTCAAGTGAAGCGCTCCAGCAGCTCTGCCTCCCCTGGAAACAACCCAGTAACCCCAGAGGCAATTTAATATTCACTTTGGGGCTTGCCTCTTTAACAGGGAAAATATTCACTCCCTTTGCTCTTTGGCCACATTCCACGTACACATCGATGACTAGAGTATCCTGGCTTGGATCCCAGTCCAGGAAACACTGCAGCCTCTCCTAGTTGTGGTACCAGTGAATGCTACATACTTTCTTCACCATATGCTGCTGCACAGATTTTAATTTTCATTCTGTTCTTCCCAGCAACCTCTGGGATCAACTTTTTACCTCTTCAGAGTTAGAGATTATAAAACCACAGGAGCCTTTAATCCAAATTTTGTTTCTCATCTCAGTCTGTGATAAATCATCTCTGGTAATGCTGCCAGCAACATTTTTTTTTTTTCAGAAGTAGTAGGAAATTTATGAAGGGAAAGGAATATGAAATATTCAGAGAAAATATAACACATAGAAATTATAACAAAGTAAATGCTTAGGGTTTAAAAAAGTAAATTGGATAAAAGTGATCCTCTTCAAATTCACTGAATTCATTACAAATATATGCTGCTTAAATTAAAATGCAGCAATGCTCTGATGTCCTGATGAAGCCATTGAAGAGTCCTGTGCCTAGGAGATGGTAAACTGGGACTCTTTTAGTTACTCTAATCCTTTGGTTCATTCACATCACTTCTAAATTTTGTTTCTGGCTGCTGTTAAGTGTTTGAGAGGTTTCTCTGTTCATATTATAGTGCTGCCTTTTTTTTTTTTTTTTTTTCCTCTTCCCTCCCCCATTTATTTGAATGTGTGACCATCAATAATAGATTACAGTAGTCTCTTTGAATAGTTCTGTTATGAAAACCAGAAAAAGGAAATGTTTCAGAAACACCAATAAGAGCTGTCTGTAAATACTGGGGAAAGAGAAGGTTGAGGACAGGAGAGAACTTCTGCTGAGTGTTGGTCTATTTTGGTCCTCCTGGGTGTGTGAGTTGTCACTTGCTTCCTTGGATGCTGGAACTTTTATCACAGATATGTCAGTGCACACTGCATCCGACGGAAGCACCGCCGCAATCACTTGTGCAAGAAATAGTCTTAGGAAACTGCTCTCAGTTGTGAATTCTAACTGTGTGTGAAACCTGCATTGCTAGGGCTTTTGTCTTATTGAGCCTTGTTTTCCTGGTGATTTTGCTAATTGTTTTTCATAATTGGTGCAAATACTGAGCAATGTGCTGTGATGTACCTGCCTGTTAGAAACAAGTTCTTTGTTTTGTTCTCATTTCTCTTAACAAAATTTGCATCATAAAAGCCCTAGGTTCCTTATGCCTTTTTTGGATAGATTTCTCTCCATTCATTTGGAACTGAGTGGCATTTTGGGGAAGAAGAAAAAAAAAACAACAACAAAAAAAGAGAGACTCAGTGTTTTTTAAAAATTGGATGTCCTTGAGACACCTTACAGTAGAAATGCTGTATTATGTTTTACCCCCAAATATAAATTTGTACTCTCAGAACTAATAATCAGATTCGTACTACTCACTGGAGTCTTTTCACAGGAAATGAGAATGGAAGGGGAAGGTGTCTTAGCAGATCAGAGGATGATTGAGAGGCACAGACTATTTCACAAAGAAAAAAGTACAGTTTTTAAAACGACTGGTGAGGATTTGTCTGGGATACTGTGCCTGACTTGGTTGGTCAAGATCAAGAAATGTGAATTCAGAGAGGAATGTCAGGAAGTGCTGTTCATATGAACAGTTTCACACAACCTGCTAAAATGAGCTAATATATGGCAGGAAAATGGGGGAAAGGGATGTGCTGGAGGAAGGGAGGGAAACTTAGGGGTGATACTGACCCAAGTGCAAACTGCTTTGCTCCCAGTCTTAAATGAAGATTAAAAGTGAGAACCCGCAGTATAAAGCAGCATTACAGGAGATGCATAATGCTTTGAATATGGAGCTTTTAGCCTAGTCATTTGATCATGAGCTGTTCATTATTTTACAGAATATAATTGATTGCTTAAGGAATAAGGTATAGATTTTCCTTGAATATATGGAGTATAGTCAGGACTCAGTATTCATATATATTGGTTGTTGGGTACATGAGTGAAGGATGACACCTGACCACTTCACTTCCCCTGACAGATCATGCCTATATATTTTTCATTTCTCTGTTTTTTATCTTGGTACCCAGATGTTACCCAGGCAGTAACAGGAAAATTGCCAGCAGTACTGTTCCATTTCAAGGTTAAGCTACAACCCCAAACCTGTAATCGAATCTATTACAAGGCTGTGGGGGGAACTTGGCCATGAAATTAAGCAAGGACACCTTTTCACCTTTGTAGTGATGTGATTATATTAATAAGTGATACTGTTATTACAAATTAAAAAAAAAAAAGGACAAAATGGCAGAAATTGTAGCTGAGGTCATCAAATCATTATTATTATTGTGTAACTTAGGGAATAGTGTGTTCCATCTTATTTAGCTTGATAAGTATTCATTCAGTTTCCTAAAACATTGAAAACATAGCAATGAATTTGTGACTTTCACAGAGCCAGAGAACAAGAGAATTTTCAAAGACTGTGATAAAACTATTTTTTAATGGAAAATCAGCGGGAATTTGCATCTTGCTTATAATAGGTCCAGAATCTCTCTCCTTCATACCTTTCAAATTCATTTTAATTCTAGCAGACCTTTCTGCCTCTCTAAGGAGATAAGCAAGTTTAATGGGAATCTAATCTCTAATATATATTCTATATATATTTTTTATAGATTATTCTCTCTATATAGGAAAAAATATATACAAATATGTATAATACAGATAGGTATAATTTATTTATTTATTTTATCTTGGTATGCTCATTTATCAGGCTTCCTGGGAAACTGTTCCCAAGAAGATGCTTTCTTTTGATCAAGAGGGGAATTGACATTTTTTGAATTTCGAATATTGCAATTACATCTTCAAATTATTTTGGGGTCTGATAGAGGAATCAGCTAACCAACTGTTTGGTTCTGTGACTTGTGAAATGGAGTCCAGATTTGTTTTATTAAGAGAATTTCGCAGAGCTTAGTGCTTTTTAACCTCTCCGTGCTGGTTGTTGACTATGAAATATGGCAACGTTTGTTTTTCACAGGCAGTACTTGAGGCTGATCTTACATGCTGAGGCCTGTGGTGCACTAGCTATTAATTTGTGCAGAATCATAATAGTCCAGGGTCTGCTTGTCAGAATGTGAAGTCTATAAATACCTGGAGGGGAAGAGAATATGAAAAACTGCTTCTGTTTAAAAATAAATAAAAAGTGGCCTGTCCTTGTAATAATGGGACTGAAATCAAGGATGAATGGCTCTCATCTCAGAAACCAGAAGTATTATAGAACTATATTTTAAGCACTCTGTGCTATTTAGGCCCAATCTTCAGCTGAAGTTTATTCCAGTGACGGTAGAATTACAGCATATGTGACTCTGAAAATGCTGCATTTTGCATTCGTGGTAAGAATAAGAAACTAATTCATAATGCATTTCCCCTTTTGCGGGGAAGCAAGAAGTGTTTTGCCAGTTACAGAGAGGGCAGAAGCTGGTTACATGTAACCACATGTTACCTCGCATGTAACTTCAGGCACGTGCACAGCAGCCGTCGAGGTACGGCCGGGACCGTATGACGAGGCTCTGCTCACCCTGACTTGTTCTGATTCACACACTTTGCTTGTGGATTGGGCTATTATGCCGACACCGACTGCAGAGCTTGTGTGGATGGCTTGGTTTGAATCAAAGATGCTGAACTAAGCTTTTTGGATCAGAGGACTTTTTTTCACATCTATGATCTAGTGTTATTCATGGGAGCTTATGGCAGAGCTGCTGCCACCTTAGATGCCAAGCACTTTCTGTTGTGACAAAACCTCTAAAACCAGAGAAGGACTCATGTATATTCCCAGTAATTGCTTTTACTCACACTTGGAGGGCTCTTAATTAATAAAGCGTTAATTTGCAGAGAGAAAATGATTCCACGATAAATGCGAGAAATGTAATTTGGTAAAGTAAGTAATCCTTTGTTGAAAATCGTTCTCAGCAGTTCCTCGTTGATCGGCATACCTTTAAACAGAGCATAAATGCTTAGGAATAAACTTTGTTTCTACTTTGTTCTTATTTAAAACAACATAGAAGAAACTGAGGGATAGAAAGTTGTTTGCCCAGTCATTGCTAAATCAACTCACTCAAAATAGGTACAAGGAGTCAGGCAACAAACTTTGCTCAGTTTACGTAAAAAGCAGGAAGGTATTTGTCAGAATCTACAACCATATCAACAATTCAGAAATATCTTTTCAGCTATTTGTAGATGAGAAGTTTTGAGTTAGCTGTATTTGGTTTCTTAGTTCTCATCCTTAATCCTTTCTCAGTGAAGCTAAAATTGTTGAAACTGCCTTTCCTACAGTGGCAGCATACATAAAAACTTCATAAAATCTAATCAGAAAAGTACAGTCCCACACAGATAGGCCTGAATGTCTTATCTGTAGTTTATCTAGCTATCAGTGGCTGTCTATCTTTCTACCAAGTGAGATGTCTTTTGAAGAGAAGCAATTTGTTTGTCCCCCACAACCTCTTGAATTTACTCTGCTTTCTACAACGTAAGTACTGCATTGGTGTTTTATTGCATCATTGTAGAAGTTCAGAGAGAAATTTACAATGAGAAAATCAAGCCATACCCACAACATTCCTTTTTTAAAAAGAAAAAAAAATAAAATATGCAACAAGTAACCAGTGGCAAGTACTTTTACACAAATTATACCAAATACGTTTTAGATAAAAATAGATACCAAATGCAGCAATTACATAATAAAATATATAATGAAGAACTACAAGTATATCTGACTTAAATTACTCTGCAAACTTGCTACATTTTTCAACTCTTCAGAAAAAGGCATGTACCCTGTTTGTACTGACAGAGAATATTACAGTTAGATAATGTTTTAATGTTATGAAAGTAAGTGTTCATATATAGCACTGATTAAAACAAAATTACATTTCATTGCTCTGTATTTTCAAGCACTGGTGGTTTTATCCATTAACTGAATAAATAGTTGACTCTGCCTATGCTCTGTTTTTACAACATATTCACAGGCAATTTCTCATATTAGCTTAGTCATTACACAGCTCTCAAATGGTTTCTGGTTAGCAAGATCTGGAGAGAATGTGAGCTTTTGTATGCTTTGAGTGCAGCACAGTTTGCATCTGTCTGTAGATGCCTATTTAGACATATAAAGAAATACATTTTTCAAAGGGTAGATTCAAGGCTTTTAGAAAATAAATACATTCAGAGCTATAGAAACCCATTGTAGTTGATTTCTAATACTTGGTCTTTTAGAAATACTCTTTACCTTTGTATCAGGTTGTTCATGAAGCACTCTGAGTTTCAACAGAGTGTTTTTCCTGTTAATGTGGTAAGCTTGGCAAGGTGTGTGTGTGTGTGTGGTGTGTTGTTTTTTTTTTTTTCCGTCCTCCTTCTTCAGTAGATACTGTGATCCACTTTTTTCTTTGTTGTCTTTGTCTTTTTTCTTTGTCTCTCTAACTTCAGTTTATGTGCTGTTAACATCTGTAGTGATACATTTCTTTCAGATGTGTTTTGTGACACTTGCATTCTGCACAGTTGCTCTAAATTGATGGGAATAATTGCAGTAGGAATACTCAGATGGGCAAGAGCAGCAGCACTGAGCTTTTTGCGGTTTTGAATCAAGATTAAGCATCATTTCTTATGATTGTTTAGAATTAACTGCATCTCAATAAGAGTTTGAGCAAATTCCAAAGCAGAGAAAAATATGAGACTATTATCCCATTTGCATGTAGAATGTAGCATCTTTTGAACACATGCAGCTGTAACTGGACTTGATGGTCTTGAAGGTTTTTTCCAAACATAATGATTCTATGGATACAAGCTTGGATTCAACTGTCAGATGTGAGGAGGGGAAGACATGCTCACATGCACACACATATGTGTTACCATGAGTCTGTAGGCACAAAACTGTAGGTACAACATCATTCCACCATTTTTCATGGCCTTGATGAGTTAATGCTCTACCAGGATCCAGAGTGCAAATCCTACGGGTCTATCTGTTAAGCCTTTAAGTTAGGAACTGAACCAAGTCAGGCAGTTCTTGTAAACAGCAAGTTGAGACACTCCCAACAACCATTTTTAGGCTTTGTGCGGTGTCGTGTTGATACCAAATATGTGCTTTTAGTGTCATAACTAAACACCAAAAGCAGTTTGTGATTGACATGCTTTTCAAATTCTTGTCTTGACATTTTCCATTTGGTTGCTTGAGTGATGGTTTTGATTTCTTGGAGCTAAAAACATAGTGAATGCAAATATATATATATAGTTTAAAAAGCTAACTTGGATAACTGCATCAGAAATAAATTTTGTTCTGATGGGGCTGCACAAAAAAAAAAAGCTTTTTATTATGAAACATTGGGAATATTTTTGATACTTCTAACATGTGAAATGCTGCAAAATCTTTCTGAAAAGCTAACAGCTAATCTGTATGTGGGCCACTCAAAAACTCATCTTAATACATTGGCAGCTTTTAAAAAACTGTTATGTATTACTGATTCTACTTGTAACAGAAACCTAGCCAAAAAAAAAAAAAAAAAAAAGGCAATGTCAAACTGAAGGCGGATAACAGCACTGGAAGGCAAAGTACTTGGAGAACCATGAGGTTAAACTGTAGCACTCTTTTCTTTATTTCATTACTCGGTTTATACATTTAGTGTATGACCTAGAAACCTGATCTGCCTGGGTCAAGTGCAGACTGCTGCTCCTGTACCCGCACTGCTGACCCTGAGAGACCTCCTGAGCGCGTGCTCCAGTCTCTGCGGATACTCTGCTCTGTCCCTTGCAGGGAAGGCAAAGAATAGTTTTAAATGCATTTATGCTTTGATCCTTGGAAAACAAATTTAGTTTCTAACTGGATGAATTTGGTGGTGACACATTAACATGGTTAGTCCACATTTCCAACAATTACATTTTAAACAAAACTCCTGGGAAACTGATCTTGAATTAATTTTGCTCAGGGAGTTCCTGCCAATGTAGTGGGAATCTGACTGCATTATGCAGAGATCCATCTTCACAAAATTCATGTGTTGATCAAGATGATAATATAAGGTTCTCCAAGGATCTGTTTGAATCTAGAGGAATCATATATTTCCAGTGATATTTAGTATTTAGTGTCAACAGAATATTAGCTTAAATTCTCTCTGTGTCAGTCTGTAAACTCTTACCTGGGATTAAAATTAATAAATAAAACTCTGAGTCATTTCATGTGAGATGCAAATAATTCATTATAGCACTGAATAGAAAAATCAGTGTTGTTTGTATTGTGACAGTGACATTCTCCACATAAATGATCCCCCCTACTCAATACCATTATATTTCTGTCTATTCTTTCCAACACCTTCTGAGGGGACTTAAGGCCAGAACAAAAGAAGGACAAAAACAGAAATGCCAAAAAGAGCTAATACACATTAGCTAAAGAATGAATTCTAAAACAAGTATGTCAAACCAGGCATTTAGACAATACTTCTTTACTTTTGCTTAAAGGATTTAGATTGTTTATTCTAATTTGTTCTTGATTAAAAAACAAAGCAAACAAAAAAGGAAAAAAACAAAAAGGAAGAAAATGACATTATTCTTCATTTTCCCTCTCTTTAATAACTGTGTTATCTTTTTGTAGGTGTGGAGAAGTACAGCTCTGGGTAGATGCTATCCACAAAAAAACAGCTTGCAGCTGACAAAAAAAAAAAAAAAAAAAGTTATGGAAAAGCTGGATGCAAAAGGCAGAGCAGCAGCTTCCAGAGGAACTCCAGAACTGAAGCCTGCACGTGAGTCATGTTGACTATTTTCAAATCCATAAATGCGTCAGTTACAATCTCTATCTAATCAGGAGAGTGAGGAGATAAGCAAGATCGAAATAGGGGCAAAATTATTTTTGCAGAAACTTAACAGTTATGATGGGATGCATGGGGAAAGGAAGGAAAAAAAGGAAAATTCATCAGGTTTCCTGCAAGATTATTGGTGGGGCAGTTATGTTACCATAATCCACACTGTCTTTAAGGTTTTCACCAAAATACTAATACAGTATTTGACTCTTGGGAAGCTTATTCTTATAGTTCACCTACTAGCCTGCAGATGCTCAGATCCTTTGGTGTGAGGAGAATCTAGGAATTAGAGATGAGCTGGGACCTTACATGTGGATCATTATTATTATTTTTATAAGGTACTCGATGTTTTAGGTAGGATATCCTGTTCAAATTTTTCAACAGTTCTACTCTAAATATTGCTTTGCTGACCCCTAGAGCTGCTGCAACATCAGGCTAGCACAGATGACTGCAGTTAAGTGTAAGAAAGGGAAACAAAAAGTTGAAAATGTGTGGGGAATTAAAGGAAGAGAAGAAAAAGAGCTGTTGTGGAAAGGAATTTTTGGAGAAAAAAAACACATTCTTTTCCAGAGAGACATGTTCTGACTTGTTGCAGATAACCTTTCCTTTAGCAATCTCGTAAGGATGTCTATGCCGTGTACGAAGCAGAGTATGTTATAAAATCATTTCTGAGTTGAGAGAGCACTGAGATGTTGTGAATGTGCAAATAAAGAATGTATTGTGTTTATTTGCATTGAAATGAAGGGAAGGAAGCCCTTATCAAGCCTGTGCTATCCAGGAAAGGCATGCAAGCCAAACAAGTGTGTTCTTGGTAGTGAATGTATGTATATGGAAAGATGAGACTGCATGCGCCTCAGTGACATTGCTTGAGGAAACAGTGATGACTTGGTTTTAATTTTCTTGCATTCATACAGAAAAAAGTTAATCATGAATGCCAGTGCTGCAGACAGGCTACAAAGGTGGAAATCTCACAACCTGACATCTAATTTATCTGCTATTGCTGTATGAATGGCAA
Source organism: Nothocercus julius (assembly GCA_013398735.1). Lineage (NCBI taxonomy): Eukaryota > Metazoa > Chordata > Aves > Tinamiformes > Tinamidae > Nothocercus > Nothocercus julius. Next base: position 4,369,281 of record VZSV01000052.1, read on the forward strand.
CTAATTTATGAGCTACAGACTTGAGAAGTTTATGGCAAAGAAAGTGAAGTTTTTTTTATGGAGTTTATAGGTCCTGATAATAAACAATTTTGTCAGACTCATATAGACCATCATAATCAGCATGGTTTAGCTTAGTCATTTTCACTCTTTGACAAAACTGTGTCTCGGGTTCTTACTGTCCCCTTCTCTTTGCGGGCATTGTCATTGGAATTTTGGACTGCCAAATTGGCTCACATCCAGAGTCTATGTAATCCTCCAATATCCTGCTTCTCTGAGCATGTACCTTCCACGTAGCTCTCTTCCTTGTCTGTGATGTGCCAACCACCTGAAGCAGGAAATTTTATCTCTCTTGGCACTGTGATAACTGACCATTATGGAAGCTGACGGAGGTATCCAACTCCCCTGGCTGTGAAATGCTTGGCTTCAGGCAGCTGCTTTGGCAGTATGCTTCCATGTTTATTTAATGTTTGGTAGACATCTCTATTCTGTTGAAACTTGAAAAATTGTTGCTAAAGCTTTTTAGGGGATTGGAGGCAGCTATGAGAAATATGAAGAGCAAGTCAAAACTGATAAATATTCTTGTCTCCTTAGATTCAGTTTTGGCTTAATTTAGAGGCCTTTTGTCTTTGTCACTAAGTGTTAAGATCTACTGCTTTGTGTACTATTTAATAACAAATACATAGGTTGTAAGTCAAGTAAAAGCTGATCAGTTGTTCACTGAGAAAGACCAAGTTTGAAATGTAAAGCGGAGTTCATAGCTTTGGCATTAACCCTTTAGGCTACACATTTGAAAAATCAGTATAAGTTCTGTCTTAGAAGTGTCATGACCCAGTTTTAGGAGAAAAATAAAAGGCATTGCAAAAGCTATCATGAGTTTTTAGGTTGAAAAGGCTGAATCTGCCCTGTTATAACCAGGCAAAATGATCAATGTGAATGCTGTATTTGGCTTTCACCAGTGTCACATGAGCATGATTTGTTCCTGGTATTAATGTGATCAATTCTAAGTAAGTTACGAAAGGAGATATTTACTGCTGTGTGCAGCTGGGATCTGAGGATTTGTTACCCTTCATTTTTTAAATAGTTTCCTTATTCAAAGCTCACAGTTTAGTGGTTCTACTCAAGATATTATTTGTTATAATCAAGATGAAGGACTCAAACTTTCAAACTGTCTTCCTAGAGCAAATTCAAAAGCTGGACTAAATTGTGGGCTCACTTAAACCACAAGTTGCAAACGGGTTACAGGTCCTTTATCGTGTTTGCACAATGTAGTGTTAGCCATAACCTGCCAGCCTTGCAGATCAGCATGTGATATCTCAGTGTACAGATTTCATAACCAGGTCAGACTCTTTATTTTCGAAGATTTGGATGAAAAAAATGTCGTCTTTCAGTCTGCCTGGATGAATAAGGCAATATGGATTATTGCATGAATCCTATTCATTTTACCCTCAAAAACCAACAAGTGAATTTCAGGGAGCCTCCTTTTTTTTCTTTTCTTCACCCGAAGGTATTCAATTAGCTTAAGAAAGCTGGTAAATTAGAAATAAACTACCATGCTTTTTTCCTGATGGAGGTTGTGAATATTTCACACGCATACAGACAAGCAGAGAGCTGACACTCGTGCCAAATATGTTTGTCAAAGAGCCAAGCATAGTTCAGAAATCCATAATGAGAGCTTTCCAAGCTGCCCAATATGCTTCCTTTTTTGTGTCTATTTGACGTTTGTCTGGCTTGACTTCATTCTTGCTTAAAAGCGCCCTGTGCTGTCTTTGCAATCAGAGCGTTGCAGTGATGGAAAAGGAAACCTCGTGCTTGATGAAGTTACACTAGAGCGTCTATTCCTACATGTAAAGTTCCGCAATAAAAGCCCACAGGTACAAGTCCACACAGTCACATTTGGAAGTGCTCTTGAAGGCAGGAAAGGTCTATAAGGTTTTTTTGTTTGTTTGTTTTGTTTTTTTTTCCCTCCCCCTCGTTATCTGTAAAGCAGTAAATTGCATGTGCAGGCGCTCTAGTTAGGATGATAGTTTGCGGTTCTCTGGTTCCAGCCTCTCTCTGCTGCTTTTTAAAGGAGCAACCTAACAAAGGTTTTACACATCATTCTCTGCAAAAATTAAATTAGCCTTTCAGTATTAGGTTCTCCTGCCCACACACAGTCAAGAGAAGACATGGGCACACCTTGAGCTCTTAAACTGTGGCCTCTGAAGTCAGTGGAACTAGACCACTGGAAAACTACATTCCCAGAGGACAAAATAGTAAAGTAGTAAGAATTCTGCTGAGTGCTGATTTCCAGCAAATGGTACGAGAACCCAGCAGAACAGAATTGTTCCTCTCTAAAGAGAAGGGGCAGTTCCAACAAGGACAAGAAGCGTTTGTCAAGCACATCTGCATTATCGTTGTTGGTGCTGGGAACATGTTAGAAAAACATTTTCTGGGAGCAATGTGCTGCTCATCTTGTAATAGAAAAAGACTTAAACAGTAGTGTGTAAGGGCTAATATTTATGTTAAAATACTTATGTTAGAAAGCAGTTCTTTTTAATATATTTTACTGAAGGATGTTAAGTTCCTATGCTGAAGTCGGATAAACTGGATTTTGGATGCTTTGCTTTCGCAGATGTGTTTTTTTTCTTTTTCTTCAGATATCTCTTTTTTTCAGACATGCTGGGCTGCATATAGCTATATGCATGCTGCTGCTTTCTAACAAAGAAATACCTGCTTCATATTTTGACTTAAGTTCCCTCCCTGTGACTCTATGAATAGTTGTGTTACCGAAGTAATCTTTGTCAGAATAATTAAAAGGTTAATGTATTTAATTCCAAAATGATATTTTAATTCATTCCTTAAAGAATTGTAACCCTAGAAAATTCAATCTAAAAACAAATAAAAAAAATTGCTCCTCTACTTACATGCATATAAATTTAGGGAAGAAACCTTTTATCTTTAAACAAAGAGGGTACTGTCTTTTATATTTCACAACTGTATCAACCTTGCCATAGCTATCTATCATGCTTATAGTTTGAGAGCTAATATTGAGCTTAGTGTTATATACATATATTCAAATTTACCTTTATCTTCGCTTTTTTTAAGAGTTTTGAGCATTAACATTATCTTTTGTTTCATGATTTTACTTAAAAAAAAAAAAATGCTAAATTCAAGTACTTACTAGAAACCTAAATACTCATGCTTCAGCTACCGTTTAATTCCTTTTTCAGCCCTCCTTCATGCCTGCATTGCCTATCTTTGATTTTTATCAGTGACAATATTATGTTTGTATCAGAAGAATCTTCCTTCATAGTTAAGACACTTGTTTCATTCTCCATTTTAAGGATGCTGCAGACTCTTGAATTCATTATTACAATGATTTTAATTGTGCCGCTGCCTTACTTATCTTGATATAGTAATGATTGATAAGGTTAATCAATATTGAGTAGTGTGTTCTGTATGATGAGTTTTGTGTGTTCTGTATGAGTGGGTTTTGGTGTTGTTTGTTTTCATTAATGCTGCTGGTACTTTTGCATTGTGGTCGTATGGTTTCTCTTTCCTGGTCTACTCTAGAGCAAACCAGAAATTACTTGCTGCTGCAATATAATGCTTAATTTTTCTGATGAAGCCTTCTCAAATATTTTCTGTTAACTTTAAGTACTTCCTGATTAAAATGGCTAAAGAACAGAACTGTCAGAGCAACTAACGTAATCTTTTACCCTAAGGTTGTTATAATGATTCATTTCCTGTGACAAAAACAGGTTACAATGAGCTTCCAAGGAGGTTTCTAATGGGCTGTTTTGGTGCTTCTCCCAAGACTTTATCATTTGCTTGTGCCAGAAGAAGCAGACACATAAAAAAAATCCCTAGTTCTTTCTTTTCAAAAGCAACACTGTGTAACCTGCCTTCTCTTTACTGATTCATCCTGGCAAGTTGCTGTAAGGAATCCATGAACCCCAGTCCTTAGCCTGTCTGTATAGCTGACTCAGGAATAAATACATACTTTTATATATCCCCATGCCTACAGTAGCTTACGACTTATCATGCTCTTCACCATTTCAGGTGCCATTTTCCCTTTTGTCTGTTTGCTGTTTCTGTTTGGGTACATCAGCCAAATTAGGAAGTTAACCTGGAAAGACAGATCAAACACAATCTTGTCCTTCTAAGAATGGAACAGTTTTTAAGCTCCAGTAAATTAGTGGAGCTACTGTTTTCCATTTGATCTAAACTCAGCACAGCTCAAATAAGTATGAACCATGCAAGAAAAAATGGAAAGGGGTTTGTGTGAAGGGTGGTGGGGAAAAAAAAAAACCCTTCTTTGTGTTACGAGGTTCTGTGACACCTATTAGCATAAAACCTTGACTTTCATGGAATGGTTAATGTTCAGCTCCTGACTGTTTATTTTCTGATGATGTCCAAACTATTCATCTTGATTTATCATCTTGATTTCTGAAATAGTATAATGTAAGTATTTCCTGTTATTGATTTCTATCCCTTATTTAAAGGCTTACAGAAAATAATTTCAGAAGAGCATTTGATTAATTGCCATTTGTTTATAGTGTGTATTGGCAAGGTATAAATAGACCACGTCTTGCTCCTCTGTAGTTTGCTTTTATATGAGATATGCCAGTGGAATAGAATTGAATTAAATTAAGTAATGTTTAATGCAAACATCAAAAAATATTCCGTACAGAGCAGTTGACATGTGCTAGTTAATTTGTTTCTCTAACTCATATTTCTTATGACTATTTTAATACAGTGAGTTTTTGTTTTACGAGATATTGTGAGCGTTCAGGATTTAGGCTACGTAGAATCAACAGTGTAATAGGAACAGATATTCTCAAAGACTGGTACCGAATCCTAAAGCAAGGATTTTCAGCTGTAGTAATTCAGTATAGCTCTACTGACATTAACAAATTTTCTGCTCCTGCTCAAGATTTAACCCATAAACTTGAGGCTATAATATCTTTTGGACGAAAGCTTGCTATTCCTGCTGGAATCAATAACATATTACAGCACACTCCAAAGTAGGATTAGTCATGGAAATATTCAGGTTAGGGTCAGGGTTTAGGGTATTATTTAAGCTGCTTTAGTGCAAATTTAAAAAAAAAAAAAAAAAAAAAAAAAAAACATAGGCCTTGCACAGCATGGAGCTGGCTGGTAGAAACTGCTGCAGTAAGAGGTGCCAGTGTCAAGGGTGCTTTTAAAAATAGTCCTGAAGTAATTGCTCTGATGCACAGCCTTGTGTCAATGTTGTTATATAAGTTTCAGAATGGGCATGGCAGGAATTACAGAAGGAATATTTCATTTGATTTGCAGATTGTGTTAGGTCACATATGCAAGCTATTGATAGATAGATATATCTGTGTTAAAATGTTGGCTGTGCTTGAGGATGGTGACAGACAAAACTTAGTGGACATTTAGGTCCAATTAGGGAACTTAAAGTGGTCTTTTATTACTTTTTTTCCTTTGAACTGATATTTGTAGCCAGACTCCTCCACAGAATGTGGTGCCCAAAGTGCTTTTTGGGGATCACCTATGCCATAGCTGGATGGGTTAATGGTTATGTAAATAGTGCCAAGGGGGTTAAGCATGTGGATTTTTGGAACTCTTCCTCAGCTAAGGATGTACCTGGGATCATTTGTCTTGTCTCTGCCACATGGCACTTGGGAGTATGAGAAATCTTGGGCACTAGTAGCACTGTTGTTTTGAGCAATATGGATACTTGTCTTTTGTTTGTCTTTCTCTGCAAAATGCAGTTTCTGAGAGTAGCTGTATACAGTTCTTTTAGTGAGATGAACCTCATAGCAGCAAACTTAACAAATGCTTCAGAAATGGAAGCAATTAGAATAGCAGTACTGTAGCTCAAAAAAGTGCATCATCTTGTTCGTTTCTAGGAGTGCTGATTCTCTTACTGAAGCAGGAAAAAACAAAAAAATCCCAAAGTGGCCTGGTTCTAATGCATTAGTACTTCGTATTTTATTTTAAACAAAGAAGTCCAGTGTTGTGCTCTTTCTGTATAATATTTAAAAGTATAGATTGCTTATTTGATAAAAGCCTTGCTGAAGCAATATGCAATCCCCGACGGCCTTCATCACAGCAAAGAGACGGACATGAACTGAAATGTCTATGAAATAGATGTAGAACTGGATCAAATTTTGTTAGGCTTTCTACATGTTTTTTAATGAAGCCACTGAGAGGACTGTGGTTGCTTCTGGTAGCTCTCCAAAGGCCAGTGCAAGTTCTGCTGCAGTCGCTGGAGAGATTCCCTTTGACCACAAGGACTCTGAATGCTCCTGAAAAGAAATGTGCTGCTCGGGCTTCAGTTTTATTCTCATTAGCCAAGTGTGAATCCTCCCAAAGCAATTTATGAAAGATAATGAAACAACTTAATTTGTCATGCAAGATGCTTCCATTTGCTTTTTCCTTTGCAGTCTCAATAAAATTGGATCATTATTTATCTCTAATGTTAATTCTTAAGCTAAATTGTTTACCAGAAGGAATTTTTACTCTCCCTTTCTACAACAACAATCTATTAAGCATAGAGTAAACACTAAAAATAAATCAAAAGCAAATTGAGGCTCTTGCTGACTTATTGAACCTGTAGCTTCTTCATATAGCTCTTGTTATGCAAGGCAGAGAGTCTGTTATTTGCAGTTAATTGTACACCAGCGTAACACTGTGACCTCCCACAGACCTCAAAGGCACTAGAAGTGGCAGACTCATATCTAGAACGAAGTGTGAGACTTGACTTTTCAGATGGGTTTTATATAATAAGCTAAAATACAGAATCCTTCAGAAAGAAGGAGAGTAGGGATGACTCAGTATATCTCACTGTATATTTGAATAGGTAGAGCTGCAGCTAAATATGTAGGCTGCTCTCTCAACCTGCTGCTACGGTATGATTACACGAATCGATGCCAAACTCCTGCCAAAATGCAGGGACCAGCTCTGCTGAGAGGAACTTTCAGACATACAAGAGCAACCGTACAGCTTTTCTGCACCCATAGTGGGATGGTTCAAGGAGAAAGTTCTTAAGGTACCTGACTGCCAGCACATATATGCTGTTGTGATGGATATCAGAAGTGTGTGTTTATAGGGAAAGCACACTTTTATAGAGAAAAGTGTCTGATAATATGTAATATCAGTATTAAATACTGATGAGTGGAGAGTTCAAAGTATAGTATCCTTGTTTTTGTATTAAAAACAAAAGCTCTTTAGTTGAATCAAAAGAAAGGAGTAAATGAGTTGACAATCTGAAAATTGTGAATGTGATGGGAGGAAGAGTGCCTTACATGTCTGCAGTAAGATTTACAATTCATAAAAATGGGATTCCTAGAGGACAGAGATGGAGGAATCACTGTACTGTGATTGTACATGTTAAATACCAACCTCAAGTTGGTATTTTAGTACATTGATATGTATATTAAACAAGTTGGTATTGTAGGGTACTGCAGCCCTAAGAAACAACTAATGCTAATAGCTGTGTTGCTGCATCTCTGTGTTGGACTGCAGGAGATGGTTCCAGGGCTACAAAATAGACCCTGTTTGGGGAAAAGAACTGAGGGAGATGAAGTATGGAATTGTGTGGAGCCGGAAGACTGTTTCTGAAGGTTGGTACTGCTTTTTGTATGATTGAAAGGTTGGACTGTGGGGGCCTTTATGTGATACTGTATTGATGTTGTTTCACTTAAATAGAGTAATCCTCCAAGAAAGAAAGAAATACATAGTGAATAAATGTGATAACTGATGAGTGATGTTTTATGGCAGTAAATTTTATATGCATGGTCTGCCAACTTTATTTTCATTAGTCAACTGATATTCTATGCTTTCCTAGCTAGGTAACACACTATTATTCTCAGGGAAAAGCAAACAAACATAGACTTGCCTATTGCAGATTTTACTGTTTAAACGTAGTAGCAAACTGTGAGCTTGTGAACCACCGTTATTTAACATAAAGAACCAATTTTTTAAACGTTATTTGAAAGTAGGTTATCAGAAAATATACAATAGAAGTGAGACAGATGATCGTCGAGTATTATGATCATAAATCTCATCTTGCATAATTTAAAACCACCTATGCTATATGCCTGCCTTGTCTTCCTCATTTGTATTCTCTCTCTCTCTCTCATTATCCTTGTCTAGATACTCAGTATTTGATGGGGAAAAAAAACAGGCTAATAGAAATAGAAACTACATGGAATTGGGAGAAAATGGAAACATTGAAACCCTAACTCTCTTCTGTATACACAATTTTATATTTAACAGATCGAGAGACAGCACAAAACTCCAGAAGGTTTTAAACCTGACAGCTGTAGACATACTGTAATGTAGAGCACATTTGCAGATAAGAGGTTTGTGTGTTTAGCCCTAAACCTCTTTCCTTCTACATTTATACCAAATTTGTGAAAACTTTTTGCAAAACTGTATGCAGGAGGTTTTGGGATAGATGCTGAACAGAGATATAAACATTTTCATATATTTGTAGATTCTGTGGTTTGTGAGGTCCATCTGTATACATATCATTAGAAATACCATTTGCTTTCTTTGTCACATTTGTTTTTCCATCAAGTAAAGCAGTAAACTTTGTACTTCAACCATTCGCTCTTTAGTGTATGACACGCTAACAGTTTCGTAATATTTTCAGTCGTATGTTTGCATTTATTTATTTATGTACAACAGAAGCAGTCAGTTGTCACCTCTGTTCGGTGGATATGTGTATTAACCTTTATTTTTTGAGCTTTTAAAATAAATTGTGAAATGAGGAAAGACGTTAAGAGTATGGCTCAACAATTTTTTGAGATATAGTTGTGTTTTTAGACTGTTTCTTTAGCTCTTCCTTTCTGAACGTTAGCCTAAACCATTTATTAACTTAGTAGTACTCAGGCTACAGTTGCAAAGATTAGTATAAGGTAGGTACCAGCGTATATGTAGTAAAAACATGCTATGTAGTCGTCTACTTAAACAGGCTCTCTGTGTGTATGTGCTCCCTGGCAGGCAGTATGCATTGCAATGTACCTGCCGAGCAGCAAGGGCTTTCCTCAAAGAACGTCCCCAGAGAGCAGTTACTGATAAGTAATTACATCCATTAGTGTGAAGGACACTTGGCTATATCTCGTTCTCAGCCCTTTTTTGAAGAGCAGCAAAATGATTATCTCATAACCACCTGACGCACATTGTCATATCTTATTACTTGACCAATTTAACAACATGCTGGGCAAGTAGACCACAAAGCCAAAGCTCTCCATGTTAATTAAGCAGAATTAGATAAGGAAGGGAATATTTGAGGGCTGAACATTTTGCATTTCAGAAGGGAAGCACTGTTTTAGAGAAATGGGATACTACTTATTTAGGAAACAGTTGTAACATTTTAATATTTGTATTACAGAAGAAAAATTTCTGCTGCCTGTATTCAGGCATTTTTATTAGATCCATCTCCTTAAAATCCCTAGTAACTTCTTCTTTGGCAAGATCCATTTTTGTAGATCAGTGCTACTGCATCTCTTTCTAGAGCTGTCTACATAATGTTTCTTGTATACTTTATATATTTTGTGGTATATGGTAAATGGATGTCTTTCAGGACTTGGTTCTCACATGAAATAGGAATTTATTACTTTATGAATAATTTTATCAGAATTATTAGATTTGAAATCAAGATTATTATTTTTTTTTTTTTAAGTGTGCACTTGTGGATACAGCAGGTATCTGTTGAATACAAAGACCTAGTCAAGGCCTCCAAAGTCAAGTGCTAAGCTGCACAAAATAAAAATATTTTTAAAAATGCATAAAAATGTTGACTTGACAGTATAGGTTTAAGAATAGAAAGACACTGTTCTTTCTTATGTTTTATTCTGCAGACATATTTGGGAAATCAATGGGGAAGTCCTTTTCCATCAGCTGGATTTTCCAGTGGTCTTAAGACTCAATATAGTTCTCTCTTCTTAGTGACTCTGTTGGGATTTCAGTTTTGTGCAGAATCCAGCCTTGCTTTAACCTAGTGGCAGCTAAAAGAGAAAGACAGACTTGATTTCTTGAATCACTTTAATCTTGAGAAAATCATTATCTAAGTTTTTCGATTAGGTAGTACCAAAGCATTTTACATAATTTCAAGAAATTGGAGTATTGAATTGATATATTTAGAGACCCAGGTATGGAGGAGATGGCATATATCATTTGGGGGGCGTTGTTTGCTTGCTTTTGAATTAGCCAACAAAGAGGCATCTTTAAGCAAGGTGCAATATATTAATAGATTCTGTGTTGTGCAGTAAAACATGCTCTCCTTATTTCATTATTCTTACATTTCTGGATAGACCTTCTTTTAGGAAAGGACTGTCTGTGTTAAAGAAAATAATTTGATTTACAGTGTGGAGCAAATACCATCTGACAGCATCTCAGGGTGTGAAGTGGAGCAGAAGCAAACATACACACTGAAGAATGACTTTGTTTGGTAGGAGGAAGTTGCAGTGAGTACAAGCTGTGCCAAACCAAAATCCCCAGTCACTAACAGTAACTTGAGGAGAAGCCGTGCAACTGCGTGTTGGGAAACAGAACTCAGGCACAGGAGATCTTACTTAGTTAGCATGGTAAATAAATGACTACTACTGTTCTTATTACCATATCTTCTTGAATGCCTTGAGAAATAATGCTGACAAAATTATCTCCTACTACCTATGAGGAAGCCAGTCTGAAGGAATTACTTTAGATGCAAGTATAACATTATAATCTAGGGAAATATGCCAGTGTATGATCAGAATAATTGTAGTTTTATTTGCTTTTCAGATTATTGGTTTAATAGTTTTAATACTCTCTGGCTGTCTAGTTATTTTACATTATTGGAAGTGATTTCAATAAATAATTAGATTAGCAGGGTTGAACATTTTATTCATAGGCAGCTTTCCAGCTGAAAGGTAACAGGGAATTATTTAATGTTTTACATTAATTTATTCCCTTTTATTACCTTTGTTTATTATCCATATACCCTGGTAAATTAGTTTCCATTCTGAAAAGATGGGCACAAAGTAGTCACACTTTTTCCTGTCCCAAGTATACAGATGAGAATTAGTGTCTCTTATTATAGCTCTATTTACAGTTTCTCAGAGCATTGCACCCTATCACAGCAGAAACAGGTGTTTATAATAATTCTGGCCTCCTTATTTTGTAACTCTGTTCTTAACAACTTTTATTTGCACTCTGATAAAATATAGCAGCTCATGTGGAGATTAGCACAAATGACTTGTTCCTGGTTAAATACTGTCAATGCAAATTTCCTGTGCTGATATGCGAAGACCTCTATTTTATAGAGCTGCTTCTGAATGGCTAGGATTTCCTTGTCTCTTAAAGCAAAAGCAGCCTTTTTCTACAGATTTTTGAGACTGCATTTCTTCAAAGGCTGGTAGGTGACCATCAGGCAGTTGGCTGAATTGTAGGACCTCTCCTTTCAGCATTTGCCAAGATTTTAAAGACCTTTGCTGTTTTCTCCCACTCAAACTGTACATCATACAAAGCGATGCCAGGTATCAAGCTCCAACACAGTAAATGCTTTTAGCAAGTCAGTAACAAACCCTATCAGGCCAGGGATGGGGTCTTGTATGATTTAGCAAGAGGCAGAGTGAGTGTAAAGTCTTAGGCCTGGTGGCCTTTCTACAAGGCCACTAACTAGAAAAATGCTTTTAAAGTTATGCTGAATTGTGCTTATGTCTGGGTTCAAAAAAAAGAAAAAGCTAAAATGAGAATCTGCTTTGTGTGCGTCTAATGTGAGTGCAAGAGGCTTCCACAGGAAGAAATGTTCGTGTTTTTAGTACAATGGCAAAAAGGGATAGTCATAAGAACATTATGAGTGCGGAAACCACAAAGGTGATTTCATTTCTGCAGACGACCATGGTTAGGCTCGTAAGGGAACAGTCTGTCTATTTACGGTGTCCTTTAGACAAGGGACAGAAAGGAACTGAGGGAGTCCAGAAAAGGGCTCTTAGGAGTTATTTTAGAGATAGATAAAGTGCCTTAGATGAGACATAGCTTTTGGGTGTGCTCTATCCTTTCTGTTTGTCCAAAATGGAGATAGAAAAAATATCAGCTAAGTGAATTTAAGAGAAAATGACACTGTTGTTGGTAGTCGACATAAAAAAGTTTCGATGTGTTTATTTTTAGTAATGGTGATTAACCATTAACAATTCCCTAAAGAAACTGCTGCCTTTTACTTTTGATGAAAATTTAAGCTACACATATCTGGAGTGTTACTTTCCTTTAGGAACAACTTCTTGTGCTGAATACAGGTAAAAGAATAAAATGTAAGCTTACTGTATAGATAGGAATGATAATGCTCCAGATATTCTATTTCTGACAGTGGGAATGTTTAACTGCGGGAAGAAAATTATATGACCCGATGAAGAATATATAACCCGAGTGAAGCATTTTACAAAATCCATCTGAAATACCATGAAAATACTGCTAGATACTGACAGTGCAACCTAATGTCTATCTATCAATCTATCCCAACCTTAGGAAGGAATAGATTGAAAAACTGTATCCATTGGTAAAACAAAGACAAGGTAAATGGTAATTGCAGATAATGTTCTAAAACCAAAATAAAACCGAACCTAGATTTTGAATGAAATGTTTAAAACCCATGGAGAAAGCAGTAATTGAAACAAAATCCATTTCCAACTTATACATTTGAACAGTGGAATAAAATTATGCTAATCTAGCGTATCTGCCTTATTGTGCTTTTCTGTTCATTATGCTGCATGCATAAATATGAGATGGTTATTATCCCTTTGATAATAGTCCTCACTTATCTGCTTCAAATTGGTCTGCTCTTTCTGAGCACTGCAAATGCTGTCTTTTGAAGGATCTTGTTTACCAAATGAGCTTTCTCTGCTTGTTAGATTGTATTTTAATTTAGTTTTGTTTACATGATATAAAATGTATTGCAAATGATATTTACTCAATTGTATGGTAGGATATCTGGTGCCTACATATTAGTGAGTACCTCCCACATCATCTCTGGAGGATTCCAGACCCGGTTCTGAAGAATCGTGCTGCAGAATAAATATTGGCCTTCTCGGGCATCTTACCCACAGGCATAAGCAGTGCTGGACGTTTCAAGCTGTTTTCATAGGGCATCTAATTATGATCCCGGGAAGCATTTCTTTGGAAGTTCTAGCCAGTGATTATCTTGTGCGTGTGCTCTTAGTGCTTTTGTGATTTGTGCAGTACTTATCATTATGTTCAGTGCTAATTTTGGACTGTAAACCTTTTTCTGCTAAATATCATTACTAATTTTGAGTACTGTCCAAGCATGCAGCGCTTTGCTAACACACATTAGGTAGCAATCACGCTGTAAGACATGACCATGCATTTGTAGTGAGGCCCAGAAGCACCTCAGAGTATCTCCTGTGGTCCTTTGTATGTCCTGAAATTCAAAATCAGCTCATCAGTTTCGACTCGAGCTCTTGTAAAATGTTTGGGCATATTACGGCCATATCTCCAAGTAACACAGATCTAAATATAAGATGTGCAATTCTGTAAACCTTAAGTGCCCTATCATTTCCCTCCCACCTTTTATCCCATGAAATCTTTTCTTCACAGTAGCAAATGAGGACTCAACATGAGGACTGGAGTAAACCTTTCTTCTCTGTTTAAATTAGCCCTACAACATTTGGTCAGAGTCCTCTCTTGAGAAACAAGAATTTGAGCAGCACCAAGCACTTTGGTTTTCTTTACACTGTTGGGAAAAAAAAAAACAAAAACATAACTGCACAAAAGGTTTGGGGGTTGTTTTTTCACTTCTTAAAGGTTAGTTTAGACAAGCTGCATTTATGTCTGATCCTGTGCTATGATTTGGTTACACTCTGAGAAGGGTTAGTATATGAATTTTTATTTGCTTTAGACGTTAATGCTGAATGTGCATTCATAGAGTCAAAATTCCCAGGCATGGGAGGGTATTAAGATTTTTAAGTTTTGGGTTTGTCTTTTTTTTTTTTTTTAAGAATTCAGTGAATGGATGTTGTAGGGACCAGTAGGGTAGACAGTAGTTTTATGGGGACAAGACGGCAGGGGCACTGTTTTTTAGAGATATGTCTAAAAGTTTGTTTAAATCCCTGAAGAACTTAATTTTGAAGTGTCTGAGTGTGAATGAGTGGAATGTAGGTGCTTGAATTCATTATGTATTACAATGTTCTGGTAGTTCAGTGAGGAAAGTGGTCCTGTGCGCCTTCTGTGTGCGTATTGCATCCTGTACGCTTCATTACAGTGGAGTGGAGGGGGAGGCAAATCCTAGGAGGTCTGTCAGGGCCCATACCTCAATTCTTTCTACTATTTGTGGTTGTGAAGTGGACTGGCGTGCACATCTGTTAAGCATGGGTCTTGGGAATGAGCTTGCTGGTAAGGCTTAGATGACAGCCAAGTGGCTCCTCAGCAAACACTGGGGACGAAGGCAATCTTCACAGCCTCCCTGTGTGGCAGCATCTCTTGGCAGGCCTGTGTGCGAGACCGCCTGTCTGCCAATGGGGTCCGGGTGCTGGGTGCTCGGCACGGCCGCCGTGTCTCAGAACGCAAGCAGGGACTGAACTTGGGGCTCCTGACGAAGCTTGCTGGCAGCATTTACCAAGTAGTTAATCCTTTGGCTTTGAGGCTCACTTTTAGATTGAGGGCACCTAAAAATGTGCTTGAAGACACCTAAACTCTGCTTTTTAGGTCTCACCCTAAATACTTTGCTAAAACAAACCTGTAATTATTATCAGAGGCTCTAGCACTTTCTCTCAAATGCTACATGACCACTTTTATTTTTCACTTATCTAACCAAATTCTACTCAGAGAGTGTAGTTGGACATCTGGCAACAATTCTTGGAGCGATAGTTTATTAAATAAATTCTACAGCTGCAAAGTTTTAGCAGTTTTTATTTTGGAAATGTATCAAAAGCATTGCATTGTGTAAATGTGCATAAAAGACTTATTTAAATTTAATCAGTGCTGCAAAGCCCAGATTTAATCATGGCTGGCTTTCTGCGATGCACGAAATGCTCTCTCAGTAGAGGATGATCATTGACTCAATACCATTTACAGCCTGCTTCTGCAAAATACGTATTAATCTCTGAAAAACATGAATCTTCTGATTTAAGCTGATAAGAGCTGTAGGTATTGAACGCTTATTAATGTTGACCTGATAGAAAATCAGTGGACCTAGATTTCCTCAAAAGTTAGTGGTTTCATTTAGAACTGACTTTCAGAGCATGACCTTCATGTCTACCTTCCTTATAACTTTTTACCTGTTATTTTTTAAGTGATCAGTGTAGTGTGCTAAATGCACAGCCACTGAGTTTAAATTTATATAGTTTTCTTTGCATTTTCCTTAATTTTACTTGCCTTGATGAGCTTCAGATTTATATGAAACATAAAAGCAGTTTAAAAATTTGTAATGTTTTGCTTAAAAAAGAAAAAAAAAATCAAAAGAAAGTGAACAGAATGCACTCATCCAAAAGCCTGAGCTCAGACAAAAGTTGTCTTGGTTTTGTGTTGTGATTTAAAGGGATAGTCCACAGGTTTTCCAGAGACATTATGAAGTACTTTGACACATACATAGCTTGAGAAAGGTTCTCCTAAAATAAGATCAGTCAAAATAATCCATCTGCTCTTAGCAGTCTTATTTGTAGGATCAGTGACTGAAAACGATTTGCTTGCTTTTGAACAAGACAGATAAAACAATATTACAATGCATATTGTTAGTCTTGGGTCAGCTGTAGTGGCAAAATGATCCTCTCAAGGACTTTTCTGGTAAGTTCAGAAATAAAGCTAAAGACAGTCGTGTTCTTTATAGTACTTACAGCAAGTCAAGCATGTATTTTGGAGAATAAAGGTTTTGACTTGACAATAGGAAAAATTAATGTCATCCACATATTTAGTCCACTGGTTAAAATTAAGTGATTGGAATTAGAGCATCATGTCCTGAATATAGAGTAGTATGAGCGTTTTCAAGCTCATACCAGGAATGCACATGCACATGCTAATCTCCCTGGATGCATTGGGTAGTGTGTTTCACAACGTTCTAGCTTGAGTGACAGAAATGGAATAGTAGATGCAAGGTGAATTCAGAGTTTCTTTTATAATAGAAAACTAAACTGATCTATCCTCCCAAGTTCTCTTTGCCTGCAGATATGTATTTTCAAAACGTTCTTGTGTATATACGAGTCATCTGCCTTATAATGACAGACAGATATTAGTTCTATGCTTTGAGGGAACATTGAAAGAAAATAAAATTTGCCTTTACATCTCCTTTGTATGCACTTGTAGAGGCAAATACGTTTTTCGATTTCTCTTAGTGATTAAAGGAAATAAAATGCTAGAAATCATATCTAAAATTTTCTAGTTACATAATCTGTGAGCTTATTTAAAATCTCTTTTTATCAAATTTTGATTTACAAATAATCTTTGATCATATTAAAGATAACTCTCTATTGAGCTGCATTTAGTTCCACATTTTAGGAAAGTATATTACCATAATTCATCAGAAAGCATTTTTGCTTCTATCTCAGTAGTGGTTCTTAGCTCAGTCTCCACTAAGGTGGGCCTGTATTCCCTAATGAAGTGCTTAACATTCAACTAGAAAAAGGAAGATAAATAAAAATACAACAAATATTTAATATGCCATGTGTAGGCAAAGCTGATATCAGAGATCCGTGTAACACTCCCATTGATTGTTAATAAACAAGGTTTCTCTCAGCTCGGACTGTCTGAGCTCCCTCTGGGGTTTCTTCTTTATTTGAATATTTTCACATGAATACCTCTTAGCTTGTTCCCAAACAATTCTAAATGAGCAGTCTACAAGAAATTTAAAGAGTACATTTCTTTATTAACAATCTGGATACTGTTTTCAATCCAGTTCAATTCCAAGGCAGGGAAGGAAGTGAGGAAAGAATAAGTGAACGCTGTTTGGACAGCTGAAAGGAGCAATTTGCTTGCAGCCCTTTCAAATGTTACTTCTTTCTCTTTTTACTTTTTTTTTTTTTTCCCCCCCCCTTTATGTGCAAACTCTTGCTGATGAGCAAACATACCAGACACATACAGTGGTTTCCATCAGTGTTTATAGACTTGGAAAGGGAGAACACAGCAAGTTGTGTTCCTCCCGATATCCGTGAGGTCTGCGGTGGTGTTTGGTCAATGACTATGCAATGGTGAAGAAGTAGAGAGGCAGCGAGTCATGTGTGAATCCTAAACAGTAGCATGCCCCAAGGTAATGCCTGATTTTTTTTTTTTTTTTTTAAACTTATTTTTATTTTTTTCCCCATCTTCCCTGGATTATGATTACCTAGAACAAATGCTTTGATATCAGTCGGTATCATCTTGTTTTATGCAACCTGATAATTAGCAATTCTGTCTGTAAGATCTGCTGTACAGACCTGGTTTTCTCATGTGAAGCCTGTTAGCGCTTCACTCAGCCCAAAGAACCTTGCAGCCTGAAATGTCCTTTCTCAGTGCTCACATGTGTCCTTAGTCAATAATGCACTAATTCAAACCCAGTTTATATAAATGGCATTTTTTTTTCTGTTGTCTGTACACATTAGATACTAATTTATACTTCTCAGTGAATGCAAAAGGTATAATTACTGTATGGCATTTCCCATATTCCAAAGACATTGCAAGCCACTGGGCTTATAAATTATTCTGAATCTGAAATATCTGTGAAATAGCCTTGTTTTGCAGTGCTTTCTCAACTATATTTTCCACTTCCTAGAATAAAGCATTTGTATTTATACCACAAAACTGCACTATATAGCAGTTAGTTCATATAATTATTTTGGTTCACATAATTTTTCCGACTTAAGAATAGGACTATATGCCTAATCTTCTGAAGCTATTTACAAAGATATTCTTCTTCTTTTTTCTATAGATAAGTAAACCCGAAAAGAATAAGCTTAACAGCACTGAAGCAGTTAACAGCACTCATATCCAGCCAGCCTGGATTTAGATGTTAACACTTCATTGAGATGAAGGGGATAATATCTGCCTTGCGACTGTTTCAAGCTGTCTGCAGCCTTAGGCAGACATCCTATACATGCCACATTTAAAAGGTTAGCTCTGTATCCAGTATAACATTGAGAGCCTTAGGCTCAAATTTGCCTATGTTTTGCATGATACTCACCATCACAGGCATGCGAAAGTGGCTATAAACCTGTCTAGCCAACCTGTTAATGCCAATTTATGGTTGTTTTGCATCTCAAGAGCAATATGAAGAAGCGGGAGCAGGCTAATAAACCTGTCCCCCCCCGTCTTTCTTTGTAAATGGAAGTTTAAATCTCCAAACACTGGTATGTGGAAATCGTAAAATAATCTGCAATTCTGCGGGAATTTCCATGTTGTATGGTCAACTTATACACAAGACACTGCTTGTGTCTTTCTAAAAAAAAGTATTCAGCAGGTGCACAATCTGCTCATAATTTATATGCAGATGCACAGACCGTTTTTAGAGTCTTAAACCCTTGAAAAATGTAGCTCATATTGTTATTCTCTTAATCTGTCATAGCTTAAATGATAAGTATCAGTAACATGGAGTGAGGAAAGGAAGTATGGAGATAAAAGAAGCGGAATATATTTACATAATTAAAATAGTGGTTTCATTTTTTTAAAGCTAATTGAATTATGGGACAGTATAAAAAGAAAGCCTATGCTGAGATGAAGGCATGCACCTGCGGGGTTGGTTCTTAAAAATGAGAAGGTCTCAGCCTACTGTAGGCACGTGCAGAGGTGATAAACATCATCTTTACCTGAACAGAAAAGAATGTGTTTCTATTCATCAAAAGAGAGTTTTCCATAGAATGCAGTTTTTGAAATCCCTCCAATGAAGTCTATTTTTAGGTCTTACTTTTCATACTGCTGAGTAAGAGGAGACACTAAAAAGGAATAATCTAGTAAACAGAATAAAAATAAAAGGAAAATGAGTTGGCAGTGACTGCAAGCATCTTATTTAGCATATCATGTGATAAATATAGTTTAATCTTCTATTGCTTTTTATGCCATTTATTGGATATGTTCTGTTTCCAATAAAAATATCAGGGAACTTGATCATTAATCCGTAGCATATTCTTGAGGGTGCTGGAGGGTTAGTTCTTCGTTGGTGCAGGTAGAATGGCAAAGTAAATGTGACATTTGGAGTAGGAAAGAGATGTTTTTGCCCACAGTGCATTGTATTTTTAGGTGACTGCAGATCCCCTCAAACAACCTGAAACTCATTCAAGCAATGAAAATACATTTTGATGATTGACAGACTGACCCATTACTGGGTAATTCTGTTTTTCCACTTGGGCATGAAGACTGTCGCTTCCGTTCCCTGAAGTCAATAGGAATGTGAGCCAGAATTTTCCAAGGCGTTTTAAGGAATTATGTATTCTAATGCAACTAGCTTTGGAAGAGTTTTGGAGGCCTTGCTGTAATATTTCTTGGATAACTCTAAAATGAGGGGTGGTGATCTCATCTAATTGTAACTATAATAAATTCAGACATCTAGACCATGATGTTTGTCTAGGCTTTCTCTACAGATAATGGAATCATTATGTTTTATCCTATGTATCCCAGAAATCTGTTTCAGGATAGGCTAGAGTTAATTAAGATTAATTCTATACTTCATGACTAATTGCTATGCACACAAAAATAAAAAGTTCTTTGAGACTCGTAATTTGTATTCAAAATGTTGCATTTTTACAACAAGTATCTGCATAGCTGAAATATTTCTGGTTATGGTTTCTTTATATAACAAAAGCCACATATAAGACACGGATATTGTTTGTAAGACAGGTTATATTTCTGCTTTTCAGGTTCTACGCTATTACAAAATGCTTTTCTAACTTTATTGCAATCTTTCTTATCCTCAGGGATGGTTCAGAATTATCTGGAACTCATAAAAGTTATTAGACTTTTTTTTTTTTTTTTTTTTTTCCCACCCTGCAAGGAAGAAATGAGATTGCTTAGAAGTTGTTTGTGATAATCATCACTTGAAGAAGGCAAAATGCCAAATCAGTGGGAGCTCAGTTTGGTGTCCTGCCCATTTGGGTGGATTCAGTAAATCAAAGCAAGCATTTGCTTTCCAGAAAATTTTCAAATATTTCACAACATATCTATTGATCACTGTAATGAAATCCTTCCTTTATGGCATGGGTACTATATGTGCTATGTTGCTGTATCCTAAAGTGTATCGTACAGCACAGTATCTGTTTCAAAGTGCAGACTGTGGGCATCTTGTTCTTATGTTAGAAGAATACAATGCAATTATTTTTTTTTTTTTCCCCCCTTGGAAATATTGTGAATGTGATATTCACTTCCAAGGGAATTTCACATTTGGTATCAATTAACTTGAAACAAAAATCATTAGTTATAAATCCCATGTAAGCAGAAATATTTATCTTAAGTGGCAAATTATGCTTAACTCTCTTGATTTTTGTGTTGATGTAATTTTATTCCACTGTAACTAATTTAACATTAATTAATGTCCAGATTAGCATTTCAATGCTAATACATTAACTTTGGGAATTGCTTGGACTTTACTTTTACACATTTTAGTTGATGTGTGTGTGTTTGGGAATTGGGGAGAACACTTTTTCTCATTGGAAAGCTGATGGAACTGCCTTTCTGTCATGTCCCGTGTTCCTGAAGAATGTTCTAGATGGAGTTCTGTATTGCCGTGCGTCAGAGCAGGGCTGGGCGTGTGCAGCTGTTACGGCATCCTCCCCACTTTTGGATCTCCCTTCTGCAGAAATACCCTGAGTGATGGGGCAGATTTCACTCCATGTTAGGTCACTCCTATTTTTTGCTTAGAATGACATTGAATGATTCATTTGCTACTTCCTTAAAAATATTGTAGTCCTAAAATATGTAAAAGCAAACAGATAGGAAATGATTCCTTTTTATAAGTGTAGTGATTTCAGGGCAAGCTTTTTACTCCCAAAGGAAGCTGCCTGTGCACTTGCTTTGCATTCATATAAAGGAATATTGCAGGCAGAAGGAATATAATGAGATATAATAGATATCTCATGAAATGGTGTAGTCTGTCAGGCCTCAAAATTTTTGAATTGCATAAATTTTGTTGTGTTATGAACAGTAATTATAAAATGAATAAATAATGTAGTTAAATATACATAAATTTAATTTAGGAACATAGTCTTGGAAGTCTATGCCAGCTGCACTTCTTCAAGTAATGGAATTGCTATCACTGACCTTGAGTGCAAGAACAAACTGGAAATACAGTGTTCAATGCTGGTACAGTGTTCATAACTGTGCAATAAGGAAATCCCCATTTTCAAGTGAATCTCGGTTCTACGATTTTAAGAAAAGGTTTTCGTTTTATTTTTTTTTTTTCCTACACTGCAAGTACAGATCATTGCAGAGGAGTAAATCTGGGATGTTCAGCTAGAGACTTTTGTATCAGTACAGAAGGTATTTTGTTTACTTGGTGAAACTCTGTTGCAGTTAAAACTGAGTTTCCACCTTGGCCCTCTGTTCTATGACTGCTTGAACAACTCAATGCTCTGTTGTCTTTGTGCGGCTTGTGAATCAGCCTTTTGTCTTGCTGTGAATAGCCTGTGAACATGCTGCTATTTCGGAGGATATTTGTTATTCAATGAATGCTTGATGCAAACTTTTTTTTTTGCCTCCAGATTATTCACTGCTTGTCAAAGGAAGGAGTTGAGTTATGGATAAATTCCCTTGAAAAGTATTTTCTAAGTTCTATGCCTATTTCTAAAAGATCCTAATCTATATAAAATAAAAATTAGTTTCCCTGCTTGCATATATGACAAGCTGACATGTATGAACTTTAGGTCTTAATTATCATAAAGCTGTGAGAAGTGGAGGGACAGATCTTGCAAGATATATTTGCCATTAATTTCCACTGATCACTTTAGGAATCCTCCTCATCTTCCACAAAATTTAGTCATAGGAGTCTCCCTTTAATCTGCACCAACATTTTATAATTCTTTCTTTTCTTTTGCATGCATTTAGTTTGTCAGCCCTTCTTTCAGCAGTCTTCCTAGGTGTCCAATTGTCCATCAGCTGCGAGGCAGCTTTCAGCTTGGTTATCACAGGAGGGTGCTCAGCTAACTAGTCCCAATAAGTGAGTCAACAACTGAGGAATAATTTCAAATAAAGATATAATGGCATCTAAACAGACAGTTCAGTTGTGCAAGGTCCTTTTTGTATCACTCTTTGGGACAAATGAGGAGAACTTTAACAAGGGGTGGTTACAGCATTGGAGAAGCTCCAGTAAGGCAAATTAGAGGCATTTGAGAATTACAGAGCAAACTATGTTTCTAGGCTACAAGAAGCGGTATACAAAGAACATTGCAAAACACAAGATAGTTTAAAAGCATTGAACGATCCTTGTGGAATATCTAGATTAAACCTTGAAAAAAGATTCAGGAGAGAGAGGAGAAAATGCCACTGTCTTAAATGAAATGTGTTCAGACAAAGTGTGACCCCTTCCCCCTATCAATGCTTAACTCAATAGAAATAACTCAATACTTCTAATCCTTTTTAATATTCTGCTCTAGTAAATTTTGAAATTTGTATTCTAGCAAACATTAATATTAAATTATGGTTATGTCTGCAGTAGGTTGCTGTGATGATTGCCGAGGCTACTCCTGTCTCTATGATGTGGTTCCAGGGCTGCTTTGCCTTGATCTGCCACTGTTAGACATGTGGTATGAAGCTTTCTGAAGGGGAGAGGTGTGTGATGCACGCTGGATGACTTGGTGGCAGTGTGGGACGCGCACTGGAGTACTTCAGAAGGAAAGCTTCTGGTTTAGTTTCTCCCAAATGGAAAGATTTGGCTTGTTCCAAAAGGGATCATGTTCCATGCACCAGAACTGCTGCAAGAGTAGATCCAACATGTGGTATATGAAGACACTCCAAACTACAGCGCTTCCCGAACCTAATTTCTCAGATAGACACGACTGCTTACTTATTCTTGATATATTGGTAGACCAGCAGTCTGCTGTTTCTGACCTGCTGCCTTAATCACCAAGGGACACATCCAGCCTTTCCCTACAGTACTGTGTTTGGCCTATTTCAGTATAAATTGGATCACAAGGAATTTTTGACAGCCAGATTTGTCTGATAGCCTCTACAGCAGCAGCACTGGTATGTGGCAGTGGGACTGCTCTGCCTTGAAAGCCACGTTGTGTCAGTCATTAATGATGTCCTCGTATCCTCTGCAGCTGCTTGGCATCCCGAGGATAAGGCAGCTTTGTCTTTGCTCAACATAAAACACTGTATTAAGAAGAAAATGGCCATGCAAGACATTCTGCTCTAACTTAAAAGCTATAACCTGCAGAGAAGTAAATACTAAAACTGAACAATGGCAGACTTGCTAAATCGGCCTTTATTTACCTTGAAATGGGATCCATTTGAAATTCAGGCAATTTTGGGTAACAAGCATTTAAGCTTCTGTATGTTTAGCTTTGATCTTTTTGTATACAAAGGAAGTGTTGCACTTTACGGTGAGAGATGAGACAGCAAGTGAGATGTGGCTTGGGCGATACTGCAAATATGAAATCTAAAGAAGCAGCTTAGATTTTTAAAATAAACTGATTTTAACAGAACACATTTTAAATTACTTTGAAATAAGTAGGACAAGCCAGCATGCACTAGGGAATTCGGCATGAAAGTTTGATTCAGATCACATGGATAATTGATACTTCACATTCCTTTCCCCTTCTGGCTCAGGATAAAAGTCATACTAAAATGCTAATCAGGACTGCTATAAATTACAAAATTCTATTTCCTCCTGCTTGAAATAGCTTTGTGTTTCTCTGTGCCTTGTTCTTTATTTGTAACTACAGTTCTGTGAGGATCTTCTGTCATCTCCTAAAAACTCTTGCCTTCTTGGTTAGTATGTCTCGTCTCTAGAACCCTTCTTTTCATTCTAGTAAAGGAAATTTACTCTGACCTTTGTATAAATTCACTTCATGTACATGAGAATGTTTTCTCTCATCTTAACAGTCATGATTTCTTTTTGAAAGAAAAAGACTTTGTCTTTTTCTGGGGTTGTTTATCAACGCTGGCACAGGCTGCGGAGGTACCCAGGCACAGCGGAGCAGGATCTTGGCGTGCGTTTGAACGACTGCATGGTCACTAGTGGTGAAATTGATAATTATCTTAAATAAGATCCCATAAAGCTTATATTCTGCGCACAGTAACAGGATATTCTTTAAATATATTTTTAAGCAAATGAATTCAGAAATGTTTGAGGGACTTGTGAAACATTTTTACTGGTGTGGTTTCTCAGAGACCTTTTAGCCTGTGCAAAGTAAGATATTTCCGTTACTGTCAGTTGAGCTTCATAGATCAGTGGGAGAGGAAACATTGCAATTAAAGGACCATAAAGGAGATTTATGGTCAGTCACATGTTAGAAAGAAGATGTGGTCATGGCGTTCGGCAGCTCTACAACGTCTTGCTGGACAAGCACCTGTGCCCAGAGAGGTGCTGAGAAGAGTTAGACGCTGCCCAAGGGGTAGGCAACACCACCCGCAGCGGTGTGTGGTGAAATGATTCATGTTTGAGTTTTAGGATATAATTTCATCTCAAAGGAGCAAAATACTGATCCTTGTGTTGCTTAGGTGTTTTTCTACAACAATGTATACTTTTTTTTTTTTCTCATTTTGCTTTATAGCCAAAACTATACAATAACTTGCATTCTATTCCTATGCTGTAAACAAATTGCTAAATTCTGGGTTTTAGAAATCAGTTTTTAATTTTAAGCTAAAGAAAAGATACTTTAATTAGCAATAGTATCTTCTGTAAAGCATCCTTCTTACATAATTATAATCTGAGACAACAAGACAACATGCTTCCTAGATCACATCAACTCTGTGAAAACCACTTCTCAACCCTTGGCACTTCAGCATTTTTTACACAGGCTTAACTGCTGACTAGTATGTTGAGTGGAGTTTCTGCTCACAGGGTCCGCTTCAAAAGCGGTTCAGTTCCTGCTTGGGTATGAATAATCCTCATTAGGTAGCTGTGAAATGATTCATATACAACTTTTTCATAAAATGCTGAGATTTAAAGGGGAAACTTCTCTAATGCAGAGAGTTTTCAGGGGACAAAAAAAAAAAAAAAAAAANNNATTTTCTCCATTCCCTAAGCAAAAAAAGTTAGATAAGTTAAACTCATTATCCCCTTTTATCCTAACTGTGGAATCAGTGCAAAAAACATACAGCATATGCAAAGCCAAAACTACTTACCTATAAAAAGCACCTGTAAGATTAAATGTTGATTTGTTAAGTATTATCTTTCTCTTGCAACATTTTCCAGTGTCTCTTTTTGAGTAAATTCCTATTGTGCAGCGTTATTTAAAACATTTTCATTATCTTCTTTCACAGTCCTTAAAGTTTGTTCTATAACTGTGCACTATTAACTCAGCTCCTCTGTGTTTATTCCTTTCAATTATGCTTTATGCTGTAGAAGAAATGAGTTTATAGAGATAAAGATAAATTTTTAATAGACAACATGGGATTTTTTTAGTGCTTATAAAGTAGTTTTATGGCCTATACAGTGTTCAGATTAATGTACTTTTGCAGCAGAACCAATTTTTATTACCTTGTAATTATATTCAATACATACACCTTGCTCACCTTATTTAATAAAGAGGTCTTTGGAGAATGTCATTCAAGTTCTAAGAATTTCCATAAGAAGTTTATTCTGCCCAGATCCATGATACTACTCTATAGATTTGTCTTTGCAGTCATAACCTGTAAGATACAAAGCTCTAAGCATAAAGCATTTCTTTGAAGAACACTTGGCAGTAAAAGATCAGAATTTGTGTTACCTGAATTTAGATGTCCAGGGTATTGCATGTTGATGGCTCAGTTTCCAAAGCACATCTGTCTCCTATACTTGAAATATTATATATTGATTAAGGGATTAAGCTAACGCCCATTCATATTTCATTCAGAGATATGAAGGGAGTGACAATTTTGTAATTCTGTCTCGGGAAGAGTCAATCCCAGGCAAGATTACACCCACACACACCCCACACACACACACACCCACACATAAAAGCTGAGCTTTAAAGAGGAGACCTGCTTCTGAAGACTGTTGCATCTGTACTATAGGACCCTGAAGACTGTATTAGGACAAAATGAAATATAGCTTATCTTCTGTTACTTATTAAAAGCTACTTCTAAAAAGAATATTCAAACTCAGTGAAAACTTCAGGTGCTGCCAGGTATTAGAGTATACTTGGAAAAAAGTAAGTAATGCTCTATGAGGCACAGTATCAGATTGGTTTATACAGTAACCAAGCTAAGACCAAACCTACTTACAAACAGAGGTGAACCTCAAGAAACAGGTCCAGCGAGTGTCCATAAAAGCCGTGGATATATTCTGGGCTTGGCCCAATCTGGTAGCAAGTCTTCTTCTAGGCTGCCTTCTGGTTTAGCAAACTCATTGGAAGAAAGTTCTCTTGGCTGTATGATGCAAATCCGGGTTCTGACAGTAAGGTGGGCAGTTATCTGTCAGGTTTCGAAGTTTGATCTTGTTTTACTCTGTTTGGTTTGGCCATCATTGAAATGTCCTTTTAACTCTTTATTCAAGTGCTTCATTCTGCTTCTCTGATTTTAGAGATATCTGCCAAGTTGATGTGGGATGGGAGGAAGTATTGCCAGAAAATTAGTTGTGTCTGTGTAATACTAGTTACTATCACGACATAGCCACTGCTTGATTATCAGTGGTATCTTGGATGCTTGCTTGCATTTTTAATTTAAAATGTCTCTTGAATTATGTGTCCAGTTTATTGTTTGATTGTTCTGTTTGCCCTGCTGATATCTGGGTAAACATAACCACAAACAAGTGTAATCCCTGGGGAAGGGCGGGCGCAATGGAAGCAAAAGGAGTCCCGAGGTTGCTGGAGCCAGTGGGGCTGGGCTCAGCGCTGCGCCGGGGCCCAGCCAAGGTGGCCTGGGCAGTGCTGGTACCACTGCTTGAAGTTACTGCTGTGTTTTCCCTACTCTGGTCATCTGTACTTGGCTTCTGGTGTTCTTCATTTTTCCAAATGTATATTTTAAGGAAAAAAAAAAAAAAAAAAAAAAAAAAAAAAAAAAAAAAAAAAA
>VZSV01000052.1:4398087-4465427 GCA_013398735.1 Nothocercus julius
GTTTTTGCCACATCTTCCAGTACTAAGAAAGAGCCGAAGCACGTCACTAATTTGGTTTCTGTCTTTTGTTTTGAAACGTTATAAATTTATTAATAAAACAGACTACTTGAGGAAAGAGGTATTGAGATTGCTGTTCTTTGTGTCAGTTCAGCTTTCTTAATTTTAAGTATCTTGTTCTGAATTTAATTAGCTAATTTCTAATGACTCTTTGATTCTTTTTCACCTCCTTGTGTCTAGTTTAGCAATTTTTACCCTTAACAAAGCTGACTTTAGCCCATTTTTCTCTGCAGCGGTGATCTGCATTTGATGTTGTGAGAATCAACTTTGCTGCTACTGAAGTGTATGGTTTTAATTTAATTATCAACAGTGCAAAACCTGCTTTATAAACCCTTATAGATTGCAAGTTGTGTACTTTTTAAATTTAATTATCAACCATCGAAAACCTGCTTTATAAACCCTTACAGATTGTAAGTTGTGGCTTTGTTTGTTGTTGTTGTTTTAATTATAGTATTTGTCTATGAATACAGGGTTGAAATAGATATCTAAAGACAGTTAATAGTAAGGTGTAATTCTCTGGTAGGGTAGTGTATGAGGAAAATGAACTCTCTGTTCCTTGCTTTGATTCCCTGTCTGCTGAAGCCTATGGAAGTGTCCCTTCTAGGGATCTCCCTGGGCAGTGGTCTAGGCTCCTATGGTCCTTATGTCACAGGCACAGGAGCCACCATGGCCCGTTCCCTGCCCCACGCTGCCTCCTGCACTCCCAGTTCTTTGTAGATTTTGCAACTCAGGCTCCAGTGGAGTATAAAGCGCCATGTAATTAATAAAGAAGCAGTGTGTGGCTTGGAGCAAGGATTAATTTTGAATTTAAAGAGAGCTTTTTGAGATCTTGAGCTCCAGGATGAAGTTACCTCTAATAGCTCTAACAGAAAATTATTACTATTAGGCAGGTGGGTTATCTCCATTTTAAAAAGTTTGGATTTGGATTACTGATCCAGGTCAGGGAACAGAGGGCTCCTAGAGCAGATTTTGGCTGTTACAAGCATGGTATAATATTTAAGCTGATAGGCTTAATAGGTATGTATGTAAAACTGTTCAAATCCAAAGTCTCATCAATTTAATGAAAAGAACAGGAACATAAGAAGGGTCAAGCTTTGACCTCATTAAAACCAATGTTGCTATTAAGTTGAGTGTCTGAGCACTTTTGTGTTAGGGTTTCATCACTAATACTGGAGCAGAGCACAGTCCTGAGGTGTAGAATCTAGTCTCCAGGCTTTTGCACTTGGGGTGAAGAACAGTTAAAAAGCAAAGCAAAAAATAACTGGGAAGTAGGACTTAGTTAATGTTGCAAGGGGAGGAGGCATTTGCCTGAGAAACAAAGACTATAAATAATCAACAGGCAGGTTCTTTTCAGCCCCTATGGACTTTGGAGCCAACCTCAGCCATATTCTTTCAAATCTGAAGAACATGTTTTATGTAGACAAGGATTTCAGGAATACTCTTTGAATAAAATCCTAAGCCCCCTTTCTCAGAAAGGCATTAGGCACAATGTATTGAGATGAAAATACGTTTTGGAAAAGGAAAAACCCTTTTCAGACAGGTATACCTCCAAGGAAAATAAGTCCATTATGACCTTGATAAGGATTAATAACTATTTATAGATCTCAGAGTTTTTGAGGCAGTTCTGAGAATACTGTTTTTGTCATGTTGTTATTTGAAATGGCTGTGTAGAAAAAAAAAAAAATCTTTTGAAATGTGAATGAGAAAGGATTAAAATGCAGTTCAGGTATATTGTTGGTTTTGCACCTGTCATTTTTTGAGCCACCCTGCAGCAAAATATATATAGGGTAAAATAGTTCGTGAGAAAATATGTGTGTGAATTTTAATGGCAGCTTCAGGGTTTTCATGACCTATCAGCTCTGGAAAAAAAAAATATTACTGGCTTGTAAAAGTATTCATTAAAAGTCATATGACAGTAATAATACAGGAGAAATATCTGTAGAAAGACTAAGTCAGCTGGAGATCTGCAAGTTGTTAAGCATTGACCTTAGTTAAGCTAAGGCCCTGGGTCAAGAGATTTTCAGTAATTCAGAGCAATAACTATTGGACAAATACAATATGTTTTACAGCCATGAGTTGAAAAGAACATGTGACAGATAGGTATAAGTTATGCCAAAAAAACATTTTTACTGTACAATTCATTACACTTTTCAGTGGGAGACCTAATCTCTGTAGGCAGTACTGAGAGTGGCGGTAGTTTCACGTTGGTGGTCTTGGGTACCCAAACATCTTTGAAAATGTAGCGCATAAGATGTTATTAACTTGGGGAAAAAAAAATCCTGCATTCTTGTGAACAGTCACATACTGTTTTCTTGTGTAGGGTGACTGTGGACACGTGTTAGTGGCAATGAGGAATGAGAGATTCTCTCAGGAAATAATTTCTACCCAAGACAGGTCAGGAATGGAGTTTGGGTAGTTTCTGAGGCTTTCTGTTTTTAAAGGAGCCAACAGAACAGAGCTGTCATTTTGAAAGAAAAAAAAAAAAAAAATGTCCTGGCAAGATAGTCATTTTTGTGTATTTATTTTTGGAAGAGCACTTGTTTTCAGAGTAATGACTGATGATGCCAAGAATATTTTTAAAGATTACTGCTGACATTAGGTCAAAGCCTAAAACTGATGGCCCTGCGCTCCTGATCAATAGCAAGTTGTCAAATGACTGTTGTGCAGTGATGTTGGCTCTTTAAAACCTTCTTTCATAGTCTTTTCTGCAGGAGTATTATCTCAATCACCTTTTCTATTGGGCCTCATAAATCCTTCAGAGCTATCCTTACTTTGGATGAACTCTAAAATTAGCCCTACAAAAAGGGAAATTGGCTGTGAAGCAGTGAAAGTTGGTCTTGAATTGAGCTGGTAATCAGACACTTCCTTTGTCACAGTTGATGACATTCTTAGATAATAAACTAAAAAAAAAAAAATCACTGACAAATATATGAGCTTCCATAGTAATCAAAGATTTGAAAAAGGACTTTGCTACTCATAGGCATAACAAATTTCTCCATAGTATATTGTGCACTGCTGTCAACAAGCAGCTGTAGCTCATTACACTGATGTAGTCATTAATACTCTTCAGCATGTTTTCAAACACTTTTTTTCTTTTTTCACAAAAATCCAGTCAATTACTGTAAATGTATTTATTGTGAATACAAAGTATTCAGCAAAATATCCTTCTTAGATGAATGCACAAACTTTAATAGATTTCAAGATCTATTTCTGTCAGCAGAAAAGAACAATCAGGCATACTTTTCTTAGGGAATATTATCTTTTTAATGTCTTTTGTTGCTCATAATAGTGTCTTTGTGAACATAGAGTGATTTAAAAGTCATGTTTGAGGTATTTGTGTGGAAACACAAATGACAACAGGCACTTTCAGAAGGATAAATTAAAGTTTCCATTAAAGTAGGACTTTAGTATGGTGATTTTAAAAAGACTAATGTATGGTGAAATCTACTTACATGTATTTTTTTCCAGAGCAAGTGGTTTGAGCAGTTTATTCAAGAAAATGTCTGAAGTCAATGTCACAATGTAGAACTGAAACTAGATTCAGACCAATGACTGGTGTAGCTCTGTGTTTTGCTCTCCAGTAGATACCAAGGAAGATTTATCAGAAACAAATGTCTCAGATGTGGTACAGTCAGAAAGCAAAGTTCTTCATGTATAAACGATGCTTTTCTTGTTTACGATTTTCTCTGGTTGACAAAACTGTGTCACATAGATCTCATGATCTCTAGTTGCCTTCAAAGCTGTTTTTCAACCTGCACCTTCTTCCTCTACCTGCAAACTCATCCAAGTTCTGCAGTGGAGCTGCATCATGTGGCTTTTGAAATAGCATGACTCTTTGCAAAGGTTCTCCATATCTGTAAGGGTTGGGTTTTTTTCCCCTCTCCAATGTCTGTATTAGTAGTTCTGAAAGCTGCTGTGCCATCAGTGTTTCCTGATCTTTTGCAAAATTAGTATCGGCCTCCTGCCTCCATCTCTGTGTGGTAGGGGGATTAATTAATGTGCATTATTATTGTACAGTGACAGTGTCTGTGCCAGTGCAACACTGTCCTCTAGTGAGTAAGATGTGTCAGTTGTACGTTCAACATATAGTTCCTGAGAGGCTCTTGGGAAACCCAAGATTGGCAGAAAAAAAAACAAAACAAAACAAAAAAAAAACCCTGCAAAACAGTGTACTAAGCATCTAATTCTGCCACCAGCTTCGTAGAAGCTTGAAAGTGTAGGAAATTTCAGCTTAAAACTCTTGAGTGCATATAGCTCTTTTGTTGTTTCTTGTTATTCTTATATTTCCACTGCTTGCCTTGTCTTCTAAATTATTTGGACAGCAGGAAGCTGAGGCAGTGTTTCAGGTGCTTGCTCAAGATTACATTAGAACCAAGGTTGCTCTGTTCTCACTCTTCTTTCCATAGTTGTCGCTAGGTTGCTTTCATTTTTATTCCATGAGAATCTTAAATGTTAGTCATGTTTTACAGTTGAAATTAGGTACAACTGAAGAGGTACAGGATGGACACAAGTACAGAATTGCTGAAATTTCTCTGTCCTTCTTAGGTTTTCTTAGAGCCAGATGTATCCTTTAAAGTCCCAAATTTACATCAACTTCAAAGCAATATGTTAGACCATTTGTAATAACTCCTAAGTTGCATTTCTGTAAGGAGTTGACCCAATGTGTGCATTTATTAGAATACTAGCATGCTGTTTTCGTCTCTCTGTTGTAAGTTGTGAAGAAATTCATGTAGATAGACCATGGGCACCTGGAACATGGGCACATTTCCTGCAGTAGATGCCAGTCTCACTGTACAGTCCCTTCTCTGTATTTCTAAATGGTCCTAGGCCCCAGCAGCAAGGAAAACAAAACACCAAAAGAGATGCCAACAATGAATCTAAAGTTCTCCATTCGCTTTCGCATGGACAAAAGAAGTCTGAGAACTATCAACAGCCATCCTGAGAGCGTTGTGTTGTAATAGGGCTCCCATCACTTTGATGGAAAATATTTTGCAGGCTAAAATAGTTTCTTCTGATTATTATGAAATGCATTTTGGCTGGTCAACTTTGAGTAGATATTACATAAATAATGCCTTATATTTTTTTTTCTTGGCATTGGAAATACATTCTCTTTTCTGATGTGAGTAAAATGGAGAGAAGATGAAGTGGTAGATGCTTCCTTTAATTTTTTTTTTTATATTTCTTCTTGCAATGTGAATGCCAACAGTAGCTGCATTTCTAAACAGACTGTTTAAGTCAGCGGGGAAGGAAGACAAATTGTCCTAGAGCTGAAAGGTATCAAATCCATCAAAACAAAAGAGAAATACTTGTCCTAGTAATATATTAAGAATAGAGCATTGTTACTGGTATGTTGAAATCACATCTGTGGCCTGATCTGGCAGTCATAGATATCATGTATTCATAATATTAGTTGGAATTTGGAGTTCTTAACTGAAGGGGAAAATACCTTTAAGCTGGAGTTAACTTCTGCCCACTTTTCAGATGTATTCTAGATTCACCTGACTACAGTCACTTTTCCTAAGTCAAATTGTGGCTATGAAGCGGTCACAAACTGGAATGGAGAGAGCTATCTCTGATGAAGATAGTGGTTATTTTATGTTTTAGCTTCTCGGGCAATTAATTCAGCCTGCAGTCTGTGGTCCTAAGTAGCCCCTGAGAAAGAGACCCTTTGGGGATGAGATCCAGCAGTTGCTCTAGCACCTCTGTTAATCAGCATTTGTATCTCTGCTGGGTATCTGACCAGCTAGATGCTCTGTTGAGGCTTTTCAAAAGAGCACAGTGAAATATAGTGCAGTGGTTAAAGGCTTGAAGTAGGAGGATTCATCAGGTATTCCACCAAACATGCTTCACGTACCCAGCCTGTGAGTGTCAGGTGTCTGTTTGAAATGTTCTGAAATCTCAGGCAGAGGAGCGTTTCATTGCAACGTGTAATTGTGCGATGCCCGGTGAACCTTTTCATCATTTCAGAGTGGGCTGTGAGCCCACTGCTGTTGGAGCGAAGGGCTCTGTGAGCTACTACGCTGGTGCTCAAGCTTCCTGGCTGGCAAGCCATTGAGTTTGTGTTTTCCCGAACAGTGATGCTGGGTAGACATATAGCACTTGAGACCTAGTATACATGTACAGCAGACTTTCCATAGCTATCAGGCTAACTTTGCACGTACTGTGTAACTACATAATTTGCACACCAATTCCTGTTTGCTCCAGAGTTACCCCATTTGCTTATGAATCTTGATCCTTAATCTTCAGAGAAGCAAGAACTTTGCCATATGATTCTACAGCATGTCCAAGTGGATATTATCCTCAGTGTGCAGATCCTTTTTACATGCGAGAACATGGAATCGTGGGCTGCAGTAGGACAGCAAGGACATTATCTGTTCTTTGGAGCTCAGTATTCCAGTACTTTCATTCTATTTTGGATATAGCTCCTAAGTACAATAAGACATTTTGGAAAATAACAAAGATACATAGGAGCCTAAATCACATTGGCAATCAGTCGAATTTAAGTTAACCATCCATGTAATTTTTAAAGTGGGTTTAGTTTCCTGGGTCACTGAGACACTTGGTAATTTTACCTGTTAATCATCTTTTTATATACTTATTTTAACATAGCTCGCCGTAGTACATGTAAGCTGTTCTGTATTGTGCCTGTCTTTGTGCTGTTCAGACTTCGGCATGACACGTTAGTGATTTTATGTTTCCGATGTATGACAGAGTTGATTTCAGCTAAATTAAACTGTAAATTATGCAGGTGAAGTCCCCAGCTGTATGATTGCTGTACCTCCATAAGAGTCTGTGGCACTTGACTGACTAGTGCGGGGTGAGTGTCTGGGCAAGGCTAGCAAGTGAACCTTCTGTTTTCTCCCCTAATCCTTTTACTTTTTCATTTACAAATGTTATTTGCTAAGGTTATTTATATTTGAAATATCTATATCATACCATTTCTAAAAAGAAAGCTAGAAATATTCTATCTACTTTTATCTTCTTTACTTAAAAATAAGCTCAAATTCAGCATTCTTGAAACACAGGTTTATGGAATGAAATAAATACAGGTCTGGCAAATCCCTTTATTTTGTACCACTCAACATAAAAGAAGAATACTCGAAGGATACCAATGGTCACCTCACTGGACAAAAATCTTTAGGAGAACACTGCAGGTAACAATATACCGTGATTACATTGAAAAAGTGACCTCAAAAATTCTTCTTTATTTTAGGCTCATTTTGTTAGGATAATCAATTAGTTTGATCACACTATTGCTTCATTTGTAAATGTGTGATAGGCTATTTATCATGAATGTGTTTGAAACATGCAGAAACACTAAAATCTCTGACTACCAGATGATTGCGGGTTGACAATTTTGTTTGTATACGAAGGCAATTTAAACGTTGGATATGTTACTGGTTAGACCTGTATTAGAAACCTGTAGAAACCTGTTACAGGTCAGACCTGTATTAAAAAACCTGTATTAGAAACAAACAAACAAAAAAAGAAAATTCACCATTTTGTATTTGTTTTTTAACAGACTCTTTTCAAGAAGGCTAAAGTAATGTTGATCGAACGGCAGTGTGGTACACAGTTCAAATCTTCTTAAAGATAATGAAGGTCATGGCAGACTTCTCAAATAAAAAGGATAGATATTTTGAGCAAAAATCCAATTGATAAATCTATAACTGGAAATCTTTTCTGTGTTGTATAACACTAACACATGACATTTTGCTATCCATATAACCTTTAGCTTTACTGTCAATATTATTGTGCTGCCTGATTTCAGAAAAGGCATTAAGTGCTGTCAGAATGAAAGACATGCTTTAATAATAAAGCAATTATTATCCCTTTATGATGCAGGAATATGATAGGCTTTTAATGTATTGAATTAAACACTATCTGCTTTAATAACTGTGCCACTAAAATTATGATCTAAGATTTATTAACAATGGAAGAATATTTGATGTCAGGAATGTAAACTAAGCACTGCAGTTGACATCTAGTTGCAAAGAGGCAAAAATGTTCAGCTTACGACTGAAGTGTCTGAATTCCAGCATCAGCCTGAGGTTTGATGTTTATTTCAATTTTAACGTGAAAGCCAACTGAGCTTCCAGTTGTATAAAGATAATTGGTCAATTAAGCAGCAGCAGTTAGTGGTTGCATAAGCATTATCTTTAAGACACTCTACTCAACAAACTCAGAAGGACTCTTCCACTTTAAAAAATAACTTGTAGTTTAATTTCCAAATGCAAGGCATGTGTCAGAGTGATTAGCTGAGCTTAATCTTTCTAGGATTCAAGCTGTCTTATAATTTTCTGTTTTTTTATTCTCATCTTTGCTTCAGGTACATAGTTTATACACCGATTGCTCAAAAGGACATCTAAATTTTTTTTTCAGTTGTATACCCAACTTTGACTATATGAATATTGTTGACAGCAACTTTCATTTTTCAGAAATGTGTGTTTATACTCGCAACTGTGTGATTTGCAACTTTTCTAACCTGTATTTTAAATTTTTTAAAAAGCCCAATTAATAGCATGAACAAAATGGTCTCTTGCAGCTTTAGAAGCCTTTTTAGGAAACTTAATTCTCTGTTGGATGTGCCTCAAGCAAATTGTGTAGGTGTAGTAATATGAAAAGAAATACTGTAAGAGACTGAATTGCAACAACCATAGGAGGCAGAAGTTTTGATGGTCTTCTATTTATAGAGGACAATCTTCTCCTTTTCCATTAAACTGTCATTAGGGAACTGAGTTTCCCCAGTGGAAAGAAAAATGCAAACTCTAGTGATGTGAGGTGGTGTCTTGGAGAAATCAGAGCAGTCTGTGTTTACAGGCCACGTTAACAAAAGGGAATAGGAAGACATTACATAGAAGAAATATGTGTTTTATATTGTCTCTCAGTATTGAAGGAAATACTTACCAAATGAGGAAGCAGCTTTTAGAGTAACACGCCAAAAGCAAGATAAATTCACTAGAGGAGGCCTTGGACCTGGAGCTCACACTGCAATGGTAGGGCACCTTGTTCTGTCACCGTCGGCAGGGCACCCATGGGAAAGTCCAGATTTTCTGAACCAGAGCCTTCAGTGTAGGTACAAGCACCTGCATTTGGTCACTATAATAAACATCTTGACTTTCAGAGCTGCTGAAAGGTGATAATCACTCGTGACTTCGTGTTAACTAGGCTTGAAAAGTAGCGTTATTTGGATTCTTCTATTTATAGAAGTGATGTACTTTTCTGTCTCTTGGAACGATTCTGAAGAGCAGTAAAATGCTTATGGGAGACTCTTTGAGTGGTCCGAAGTGCTAGTTATTCACTGTCATCATTCACCATCATCATCACTGTAACAAACCTCTGTTATCTTCAAGTTTGTACCTGTAGAAGCTGGCTTTCTCGGCTGCTGAGATTTATTTACAAGAGCATCACTCTTAGTTAGCCATTACTATAGTACTTGAGAGAGTTGAATGTGTGAAATTATTAATTTTCCAGCTAAATTGGGAGCTGGGGTTCAAATTTGGAAAAATGGATGCTGCAAGAACAAAATGAAAGCAAGTTTCTAGGCTCAGGTACCCCTAGTTTGGTTAGTAAATGTTTATTATCAACCAGTTGATTTTGGAAAGCCTCTGCCTTCTACTTACAGTGAGAGTTGTGTTCCAAACTGGAGTACCATCAGGGAGGTAGGAATTGACTGAACACTAAATACAACTCAAGCTGGAATGAGATTGGTACAAATCTATATCTTGGTACAAATATGAACACAGCAGAGTAGGCACTAGGAGTGCTTTTCTAAACCTGCTAATTATAATGCAGACAGAATCTAAATCTGTAAAAATTGGTCATGCTTGTTTATGTTTTTGTTGCTGGAAGTAACACATTTTGTAAAGCAAATCAAGCAAGAGCATATGTATTAAACTGCATTTTTTTTGCAGGTTGCTATGATAACCGCTGCCGTGACGCAGGTGATACTGGCCTTTCAATCTTAGAGCAATCATGCAATGTACTTGTCTGAAATGTGCAGCTCCTCTGCTCGGGACCAGCCAGCAGAGCTTGCCTTTAACCAGGACAAGCAAAATGCTTTTGCTTCTACTCTATAAACACAGCTTTATTAGCCAATTCAGTTTTATCTCTGTTTACAGCTTTTGTAATTGCTCTTGATTAAATTGTGAACGTCCTGATGAAGTGTTTCACAACCCCCCAGAAATAACCTTTTTGAAAGTGTTAGCCGTCTGTGCTTGGAGAACACTTCTTAGCTCCTTCATGGTCTTCATTGACTTCCTTTGCTCTGAACACAGCATTGCCCTCAACATTCCCTTCCCCTGGTGAAACCCTAGAATTTGAAACAATAAAAACTGCAGTCTGACATACCATGCTCTTCTGAGAGCAAGGATTTGCAGACTTAAGTAGAGGCACACAGCATAGCTTAGAGCAGCACAAAGTCCAAGGATTCACAGTAAAACCTTTTCTAAACATGAATAGAGGAGATTCACATTCAGATGATCAAATGATTAGAGATAAGGAAAGTGTTCCATATGAAGGGGATTGGAAAGATTGCAAGTACTTCTGTGAAAAAAAACAGCAGAGGATAAAACAATTGTATAAAAACAAGTAATGCCATAGAAAAGATAATCATTTTTATGTACCATTGATCTCAATTTCTAGAGCAGAAGAAGGGTTTAATGAACTTGAGAAGGGCACTCTTGAACTGAAAATGTAAATACTTGTTCTTTAAAAGAAAAATCAATAATTCAGGTAATGTTGTCATAGACTTACTTAAGTTTAGCATAGACATCATAAACATGAGTTAGTGTCAGAAAGCCTGAAAAAATGAAATGTCACTAACAAATGATTTAATTTTTTGTCTATTTGTTTTAATCTGGGATGTTCACCCATAAATATAAAGACAAAAGGCAAGGCAACTATTTGGTGGCACAGCTTTTTCACTGGAGTATCACAGTTGAAGGGAGTGTCGTAGCCTGTTGGTTTCCTGTGGGGAGGGAACCTTAGTCATCCAAAGATACCCCAGTGGCATCTCTGCCAACAGCTGTTTTCCTGGTGGGCAGGTGACTTGGTTGGTTAGCAAGGGGAAGATGCCAACGACCTATCTCAGTCTTTTTCATCTTCAAGTGTTCATTTGATCATATCCATAAAGCCTGGCACGACTACTGCTTTTTGTCAGGTTAGCTATTATCCAGTTTACTCAGTTGCAGACACTTGCACAGCAAAGAACTGAAGGTCAGCTGAAGGTAATAGAAAGATCCCTCTCTATCTTGCTGGATTTTGGGTTGGTCTTGAGTTGGATGATTTAGCCTTTAGAAAGAGCCCCTGAATTGCAAAGCCTTCTGCCTGGAACTTAGTCAAATTAAAACCAATACCCTTTAGAAAGAAAGAAGCTATTGCCATCTGACAACTATTGCCGTAGTAAACTTCAGCTTTAAAATATTTGCTACTTGAACTATAATACTCTGAAAAAATAATAATAAAAAAAAATTGTGAGTGGAATTTTATAATAGAAAATATACCTTTTTCTCAATAACTTGATCTTATTTTCAGTCAAATTATTAAAATATTCTCCTTAAAGTTCAGGCTAATTACAGAAAATACCATGCCTTTTATTCAGAAGTATAAGGAATTGAAAGTAAAAGTAGTACTGTAATTTTGATTGTAGTTCTTGCAGCTGTTCCCTCTACACTTTAAATGTAAACCTTCGTAAGAAACACAAATTACTGTTATACAAAAGATAAAGAATGCATATTAATAAGAACTTGAATGACTCAGTAAGTGCATGTAGTCAAACAAGAGATGAAATTTAATTAAAGCTGACATTATTACTAGCTGCTATAATTCCATTTGCTAGCAAGAAAACATTAAGGAACATGTAGTTTACATAGCCAGATCAAGCAAAGAAGTTTTGTATAATTATTGTGCCTGCATACTTAGAGACTAGAATTAGAATTAAACATTAAACTTCAATGTCTTGCATTCTGTGTACAGAATGGGGGCGAAGCAAGACTGCTTGAGAAGCAAAACTTAGGGATCATTGTGAGACTTCAGGCATTGCAGAAATTCACAATATGACAGAGAAAAAGGAGCTTTGCAGCCATATAGCAGTGGCCTGCACGTGGCTCAGAAGCCCATGCTTTCCTCACTAGTGCTTATGAGAGAATAATTCCTCAATTAGTGGTCATTTAAATAAAAAATATATTCTGTGCTTCCCTAATTCTAGGCACAAGACAGACAAAAATGTGGCTAGGGCTGTTCCATTGAAAACTTGGTCATTTTTAGTAAAATGGTTTCTTTTTAGAACAAAGCATCGTTTTTTTTTTTCAGATTTCACTTGTGGAAGGAAACAAATTGTAGAAGTGTTTTGAAATTTTTAAAAGAAATCCAGCTTATGAGTCCAAGCTTCAGCTTCCTGGTTCAATGGCAAGAATTCATGAGCTCCTGAGCAGTCAGGCCAGGGAATGTTGGGAAGCCTCCCCAAGCTCTCCTTCAGTAACTCCTTAAGTTCAAGGACTTCCAGGTCCCACAAGAATTTTGGAGCTGGGGGGGTCCGTCATCTAAGGGCCGAGGCAGAGAGGTCCATGCACTGAACAATGGACCTTTGAAGAAGTGATGTCCTTAGCTCCAATTCTCTCTTTCTGGCACGAGCCCTCAAGAGCTGAGGTTTGTACCCAGATGCACTCCTGCTCCCAACAGAAGCATAAGGGTGATGCGTGGTGGGGATGTTCAGTCACTGGTGCCGATCTCACTTCCACTACTGTGTGCTGCTAAGATGCTAATTTTGATGTACATGCATCTTTTAAAATCAATTCATATAAAAGCAAGTTTCCAAATAGAATGATTTTGAATGTCACCAGCATACTTTCAAGACGGCATGTTAGAGATATCGCACTGAAGTGAGTGTATAATTATTTTTTTTATCTTAAAGGCTAAGCTTTATAGGTTGGTACAGAATCTGTTTAGGTTTTCCAGTCCTCGAAGCACTACCTTTTAATCATGTAATCAGATGAGTTTCAGTACTACATGAACTGAAAACTCTATAAAATGCTTACAAAATGAATATTATTTGTGAAATCAAATGTGGTACAACAACTGTTATAGGTCTCAGTTGAATATCTTTGAAGCTGGTAGGATTTGAATCAAAACCTATATTCTCAAAAAAGTAATGTTGGAACAGATTTTAGAACTCAAAACATATGGTGAAATAAAACTTCACAAAGTATCTTCTGTAAGCTTCTGGTGGTATAGTGAAGAAAATGACTCCAAACTTAGGTCTGTCAGTCTATCAAATTAAAGCGAATACCATAAAAGTATTTACATCTTTACATACTTGCTATAGTTGCCGCTGTTGAGGATGCCAGGGTTCTGTTTTGTTCCTCAATAGTGTTTTTAAAGGAAGAGTTACATGTGTCATTAGCGTCATCAGTGGAGTCAAATGCTTCCTATTCAATATATTGTCTTTAAGTACTTGCCTTATCCTCCCAGGTTTTTGCCCTTGAAGTTATCGATTGTGTCCCTGAAATATTCCATCTGGTCAAAAGGAGCGTAATTAAAAGTAAAAGGCCCGCATCCCCCCATAGTTGCAACTGGGGCACTCTGGGGCACTCAGGGATGTGAAAGAGAACTTAAGATCAATATAAAAATGTTCTAATCTTCTAACGTAATAGTCCAGAACACCACAATTTACTGTTGTGGATGGTGGTGTTTTGTGCCATGATGTTCTCCTGGGAGGCAAGTTGGACACGGTCGGGCTGCACAGGGCTGGGAGCTGTGGCAGGGGCCGATCACCAGCACAGGTCCCCTCAGCACCAACCCGGGGGACCTTGGCTCCTCCTTGGGGCCCTGGCTTGCCCTCTGCGGATGAACGTCTGCTGCTGAATGGGACTCCTTAATGAGTATCTGTTAATACTTCATTAAGGCAGCTTCTCTGCAGATACTCATTTTTAACACACTGCTCTATGAGTCATGTTGCTGAGTATTTTAGATCTTCACTATAGCTTTCTATTTATAGGTAAATTTCCTGAAAGCATTAGCTGTTTCTGAAGACCTTTATTTCCATTCAAACATCATTTCTGAATCTTACAGAAATACACTTTTTTGTATTTCTATTTGAAGGAACTTTCATGCTCCTAAAATACAGAACAACCAGGAATATTAAGGACTATTCGTTCTGATAAATGCCTTTCTGAACTGGAAAACAAGATGATACTACATTTTATAGTTTCTGCTTCCCTTTTTCTAGTCATGTTCTTTGAGATGCAAATTTAAAAAACCTCCCGGAGCTACTGAGTAGTTAGCCCTTGACTGTATTTTTCTGCCATTATTAACTCTTGGATGCCAGCAGCTCTTGGTTGGGAAGCTATCGCTAACATTTGCTGTCATTGTTAGGAGACAACTTAACGCTGATTGGCATATTTATCTAAAGCTGGGTTTGCACTCTCAGCTGAAATACAAATCATGCTGACTGACTCATGCTCTGTCACCTTCTGAAGCCTGAGACTTGCTTTATTAATCCACAGGGGAAAATATATTAGATAGGAGTGGATAAAAAGAATGATAAATTAGCTGCAGAGTCTTTAATAGACATAGATGTCTTCAGAGAACATAGTAAATTCGAACAGGGAGAATCGGGGAAGTTTTGTACATGGAAGCAAAGGAAATAATTCTTTTAAATTATGACATGTGAGGTTTCATAGATTATATTCCTTAATCTGCATAATTAGGTAAAGTAATGCAGGTTGTTCCTACCCAGTATGGATCTACTTATATTCTTGAATATACAAATCATTTTTCTACTGTTAGATGTTTTATTACAAGGAAGAAGACAGATTTACATCCTTTCCCTGCGGGTACACTCCTGCTTAAAATAATATGCCTCACAGATATTGTGCTGTTTGTTGCATACGCACGAAAGCAAAATGCC
Source organism: Nothocercus julius (assembly GCA_013398735.1). NCBI lineage: Eukaryota > Metazoa > Chordata > Aves > Tinamiformes > Tinamidae > Nothocercus > Nothocercus julius. Next base: position 4,413,053 of record VZSV01000052.1, read on the forward strand.
AGGAAAGCCTACAGGCAGAATTTTCTGATTGCAGAGAATTAGTGAAAATAGTCCTGTTTAAAAATATAACGACCTTCCCTGCATCTTCACAAAGACATCTGTCCTGGCATTTGTCTTCCATTCTGAAAGCACAGAGACAACTCCATGAAACTACAGGAGTGAGCTCCAAGGGTCTGCTGGACTGAAACAGAAAACAGGGCTGCAAATAAACCAACCCACCTTTGTGTTCCTGCATTCAGTGCAGGGAACGTATCTTTTGTCTTCCTAATGCCCCAGTACAATTGCCTCCTAGGTAATGCCATCTGAAAACTGACTGCACAACACTGCTGAGGGAGATTGTGTCTGTGCATTGCATGTCTGTGATGAAAGCCCATCTATGTTGTGTGTATACAAGGAATCATGAAATGTTGTTAGCTACAGGAGAATTACAGCCATGTTACTAGAATAATAGAGCGAGCTAAACGTATTTTTCAAGGTTGTCTTGATAATAGAGACAGTGCCAGAATATTAAGTATAAGAGAGATTTATTCTGAATTCATTCATGCAACCCTAAGTGCCCAACCTTGCCTATTGAGAAGGTGCTGCCTGGGACTGATGACGGCTGCAAAGGCCCAGGAGGACAAGGGCCAGGTTCGTGCGAGGGGACGGGCGCTCTGGGGAGGTGCGGACCGAGGGTGACTGCAAGCTGCAGAGCCAGACTGGTGCCTCGCAATTAAGTTAGTTGGTTCCTTTCAATTGAGTTAGAAACATACACAATCTGTTAGAACATCTCTGGTGAGAGTCTAATATCATAAAGCACGCTAATTTGATCACTTGCAGTCATCTGAACATCCCTACGTTTATCCCTCAGGCAACTCCATTGACTTCAGTAGAATTACTCCAGGGAAGAATTAAGCCCTATACCCTGAAAAATAACACATGCTTTCAACGTAGGCTTGTGCAAGCTCTGTTGATACAGAGAGATTTAAACGCTAAAAAATAAAACTGTGATTTCTTCCTCTGAGTTAATTCAGCAACTATTTACTTACCTGAACTCTAGAAAGACAGAATCAGCCTTCCTGTAAGCTTTGGCCAGTTCATTTTCCTTCTAGAAAAGCCAAAGGCAGAGGGACTAGAAAACAATAGAAAAACAAACTTCATAATCTAGTGGGGAGAATGGGGATTTGCCCATTGTAATGTTGAGTCAGGCTACCTTAATTTATAGTGTTGTTGGGTCTCTTGGCATTTCTATGGCTACATTTGATTTCAAAGAATGAGAGTTGGAATACAAAGCCTGGAGTTCCCATTGCAAGAGCTCAGGTATTTGAAACATTAATATTAGAAATGTGTGCACTTCCAGATGTAGAGTCTTTCTTTCTCTCTTTCTCTCTTTCTCTCTTTCTCTCTTTCTCTCTTTCTCTCTTTCTCTCTTTCTCTCTTTTGTAGCTTAATTAATGTTTTTGTGGTAGATAAAAGCAATAATTATTGTAATTATTGTTGCTTCTGATAAAGATTTTCTTTTGCCTGATGATGATTTATATAATCAAGCCAGTTCTTAAAAATTGAAAGATTGCAATAATTTGAATGGAATAAAAAGTGAGACAGGAGACTACTGAAGGAATGGACTAGTGCTGGGTATGAGGTTGCAAGGAGAGTGGGACACTAGGATGTGTGCTTGTTAACTGCATAAGGGCAACTGGAGACCATTACGGAAAATGAAGAAGTCATAGACTAGAATGGCCACATGTTCATGCTGACTTTTTCTTCAAGCAGGTTTATAAATAATTTTAATTAACCCCAAATCACTTCTACAAGGTGGTGACATAAATTATTCTTTTATACTGAAGTATTCTAGTCTTTCCCATCCCATCATGTAATGCCCAAGATAAGAGTGTCTTTAGACTTCTGAAAAGCTACCAAATTAAGAAAAAAAAGGCTGTTTAATAATGATAAAAAGTTTATAATAGCTAGTGGACAGTGAAGGTGAATGTATTCAAATGTAACTATAAGCTAGAAAATGAAAATCATATTTCTGAGATTTTAATACAAAAGATCAAATCTGATGCAAAGTCCTCTGAGAGCAGGAAGGTACAGAGTTGTATAGTTAGACTGAATATTTTGACTATCTCTATAAAATGCTTTGGGCAGATAGGATAGCAACCAGGGTGGTATTCTTTTGGAGTCTGCCCCATTTCATCTAACTCATTAGATGAAGCTTTTGATTTGAAAATTAGTGGGAGATTTTGCATTCTTCTTCAGAGATGAAATTCCACTTTGGGAAATATGGTATAAGTACCTGATGGATTGGATTCAATCTGTTCAGTGCCAGGCCCTGCCAGTGGAAATGTAGCGAGATGCTGAATTGCAGCAAAACTGTGTGTTGTTCCCTTCCAAGGCTACCAAGCAATGCTGTTAAAAAAGCTGCTTTTTCAGCTCTGCTTTGAAGGCGAGGGTGTTCGCTCGTGGCTGGGACAGTAGCTCAGTGCTTCAGGAAGGTGTTAATGAATCTTGCAAAATTTAGTGAACAGCCTTGAATAGCATGAGGTATGCAAATGGGGATTTGATAGGAATTATTAACAGACTCACGCAACAGTTACGGCCCTGTTAGGGTTCCAAGATGAAGCGTGACAGCTGGGAATCAACTTGAAGAACGCTGCCCGTTCCCTGTGCAGTTTAAACATAACATCAGGCTTAAAGAAAACCAAGGTCAATGTGCAGCATGTCTGTCAACAGGACTAGTAATGCAATAGTCCTGCCACTGTCCCATGGATTTCTATTAACTTTAATGGGAAGCTGCAGTTCACACAGCAGGACAGGCAGATTGCTCCACAAATGGGACTACATTTTTCTAAGAAGCTGACCATGATCATCAGTCAGGCAAAGTTCCTCTGGCACATCTAAGAAGGGGAAGTCTGTGACAACGGAGCAACGTGTTCAGTTCAGAATTTCATTCTGTCAGGTCCAAATAAAGTCAGCCATGTTGCTGTGGAAAACAAATATATTTTAGAGTTGATAGAGGCTCTGGGGCAGGAAGGAGTCTGCCATTGAGATTCAAACAGCAAGGTGCAAACAGATGCTTATGCAGTGGCAACCTGCTAAGTATGTGGTAAAGACCTACTCTATATTCATGAAAACCCTGAATTGTTAAGCAGAGCAAAAGCAAGTACTGTTGTATAAATTGAGATCAGGTTCCCAAATTGATTTGCCTGAGAGATAAAGGAAGTTCATCCGTGTTGAAGGGAAAGAAACCAAGAACTTTAATGTGCTTTAAAATGAATAAAAAATAACTTGTTGGATTTATTCCCGAGAAGGGGGCACAGAGTACCGCAGAAATAGACACGAAGCTATGAGGAATTAAGAGGTCAGTAGAGATTAATATGACTGGAAAGCTTCCTGCAGTCTACCTCAGCAACGGAAGTCTCGCAAAGATGTTGATGTTGATATCCTGTACACATGGAAATGGCACTAAAGCTACAAGGGACGAGCACGCAGCTGTGAGTTGCATTAAACATCAGAACCGCTGTAACAGCTACTTGGTAGAATAGAATCAACCTGAACATCAGAGGAATTGATGTTTAAGGGGAGCAGAGGATGCAAAGATCTTATTTAATGGGGCTGTTCTTGCTAAATACTAGGGACTGGTGCTGCAAGGAGTTCTAGTCCTGGATGAGTAGCTGAGGCAGAGTAGGTCTGGCATCATTTATCTGTGCTACACAGATCCACTAGGCACACATTTCTCCGGAAGGGTAAGCTGCTCCTCAGGCGGTGATGCAGAACTCGGGCACAATAACATTTCCCAAGCACATCCCTACAAACAAGCCAATTATATGCATGCTGCTAGGGAAGGCTATGAAAACACAAACCAGCAAGTGTGAACGTCTGCTCAGTACTCCCCCCTTACTTGTCCTTTGAAATCTGCCACTTTCTTTATAAAGTGGTGAAAATGATACCTAAATCTATAAGCCACCTTAGACTTGCATGATAGTTTACCTGCATAATAATTTACCCTGTAGTGAATGTACTGTCTAGCCATGAGACTGGAATAGAAGTGCAAAGACAGTGACTTGGGAGGCTTGAGACTGACAGTATCTAGTTATTTATTTACTGAATTGTATGCATCCTGAATTTAGAGTTTTTAAAAAATACATTCAGATTTACAAGTCACTGTTGGAAGACATTGAATCTGTTCCACGAATGTGAATTCCCATAAAACATAGTATAAATTGTGAGCATTTAGGTGTTCATTTAGAAACAGTTTTGTTGCTGGTATACTAAGAAAAGTTATAAAAAGGTAAAATAGAATTCAGAACACAAACCTAGCAGTTTAGCAGACAGTGCTGTGGATATAAAGGAAGGAAAAAAAAAAAAGCAGTGCTGTGATTTCAAGTGAAAGATATACACTTACTCAGCAATTCAGGAATATGGCAAAATAGGAGAGCAGTAGTCCAAGTTCAATAGCCACTCCATGGAGCTACTACAAAGGAGAAGGTTAAAAGTTATCTCAGTGGCGTTTAAGATTGCTTTTTGTATCTTGCATTTTAACTCTCAGTAGCTTCACAGCAGCTGCAGTAGTGGCAGCATGGACTGCTATAAAATAAATAAATAAATCATAAGGGAAGTGCTCACTGCATATGGTTTGCCAGAGGAAATTGTCTCAGCCAATGGTCCACAGTTTATTTCAGAAGAATTTGACATGTTGTTAGGTTTAAATGCAGTGAAGTATGACCAAGTTGCTTCATTTCACCAAGCATCAAATGGAGCAGGGGAACATTTTGTTCAAGCCATTAACCAGACAACCTCACTAACAATAGGTTATCATGAAACTGAAGCTTGTTTTATTACTTTTTTTTTTTTTTTCTATTTTTTTCTTCTGGCTTTTTTCTTAAAAAAGGCTCTGTAGCTCTGTATGTCACAACAAATGAAATATTTGTTTAGTGGTTCTTAAGTGGAAGGACAGGAAGAGTATTTTTTTTATTATTGCTTAAATTTTCCACTGTGACAGCTAAAGTAATGTTTTAGAGAATTTTAACCTCCTCAGAAATCCTCATTCTTTGGCCATTATGTAAAAATAAATGGTTATAAACAGTGTTACAAATATGTAACACAATCATGAGAGAGTATTATGATATACTTATGAAACGCTCATAAAAGATGGCATGCTCTAAACACACTAACTGTATGAGGATGTGCATGCAATAAGGTTTCAAGAGGGGAAAAAGAGGGCTCAAATGAACTGTAGTAGTTGTGTGTGCAGGACAGCAGACCATGCAGACTACATCCAAAGATATTTGAAAGTACTCACAAGAACTGATCAAATAGTTATGTTAGATTATTGGGTAATCTAGGTTTATTACATGTTTCATAGAAAATTGTACAATTTTGCTCATAACAGGTAACAGCTGTAGAAGCAGAAATAGTCCTGCTAAGCAAAACCTCTTCTAGTTTAAGATGAACACAAAGATAATCAGCAATATAATATATTCCAGAGATTATTTTATGAGGTTATTTTAACAAGACCTTATTATTTATTAAGGATAAAACCATGCAAGATCCAGGAGCTAACCACATCCAGGAAGTTACTCTTGGCCCAACCAATGCCTTAATGGAGTAATTACTATTAAGACAGTTACAGTGACACTAACACAGTCCAATTCCATGCAGATAAGCAGAAATATAACCAAACTGGTAAGAGCCAGCTGGTGGGTAGATAATTGGTGGTACCAAAAAGTGAGTGGAAGCTTTGGGCAGGCAAAAACCAGTCCCGTCAAAGCCCAGAGGCTGGTGGTGTTCACTTGCCATCAAGTCTGCGGCCTTTTTTGCTGAGCTACAAGGCTTGCAGTGAGCAAGGGGGGCAGGCGAACCACGGCTTGCAAGACTCCGAGAGTTTGCTTTGCTGCTTTTTGCTTCTGGCCTAGGAAATTGTATGGTGTTACTGTTAAAAAACAAAATGAGTGAGAAATAATGATTTTCAATAATTTCACATTGAGAAAAATTACAATAGCAGTGTCTTGTAGGGAGGAGTTAGCTAACAGTAGAGATATTAATACTTTACTTGCATCTCTGCTGCTGATTTACTGCACGACTATATCTGTTTGTCACTCTGTTTTTCCTCTCACTCTTGCTATCATTTAATTAGATCGTATGGCAGCAGAAATTAATTCTTAGTGTGCCCACATAGTATAGAGTCCAACAGTATCTGAAAAACTTTCTAATAATACACCTACTGGTGAAATAAAGATTAATACTCAAACCTGTTTAGATAAGTGTGCAAGCTATGAGAAAATGTTAATCAGCACACTTGCAACTTTTAAAATTGTATTTTAACTTTACCTGGAAAAATTCTTGAGAGTGTTTAGTTGAGTTGAGAAACTTGTATACACCTATGAAAATGAGAAACTGGGTCTCATTGTGAATAATAATCAAAGCACAATAAACCTTTCAGATTTAAGATTTTATTTTTTGTTGTTCTTTGAGGTTTGCCAGTGCTTTCTAATCTCATTCTTTTGCTTTTTATTTTGTTTGTGATTTTTTTTTCCTTACATTTTGAAATTGCTTATGGCTTGAAAGGCTCAGACACAAAAAAAAATCTTGTTGACGAGTTTTAGAAAATTACAGATGGGAAATTCTTATGTATTCTAAATTGTTATAACTGCCATGGAATGAGTAATGGCCTGTGTGTTTTATAGGTCAGAATCTGTATTTAAGCTCAGATTTACTGAGAGGGAGGGTTTCTGAGAGTCTAGCCCCCCATCCCTTGCCCCAGATGTGGCACGTTTGCTCTTGATCACAGCGGGTGGCATCACTATCTCCCTTCTGCTCTGCCTCCATCCCGCTCATACCCACTGTGGCTGCATCTGTCCGATGCATTACAGTCACCAGCAAGCCTGGGAGACCAGGAGCAGCTTTCTGCAGCTTTTCTGAGAATTTTGAAAACCAGCTCTGCCTGTCTTCTGACGGCAAACAGCTCAGTCAAAGAGCAGGCTGTGATTGCTTTGGGAACAGCTATGACTGTCAAGCACAACGCCAGTGGTAAGGTCACCAAGGAGACTGCCTTAAATGACAGTGTCATGATCTTGCCAACTGGTCCTTGCCAACCTGCTGGGGCTCCGGCCAAAGCCTGCAGCAGGACGGACGGGACAAGGGCAGACGGAGCCTTTGCCCTGCTGCGGTGAGAGAAAGGCTCATGGTGAATAGCAATGACTCACAAGCCACTGTTTTTAATAAGTACAGCTGAGGTGTCTCCAACTTGGACTTGCAGACCTGAATGATTTTGCTTGACAGAGGTGTTCTCAGCAGACATTCATATTGATGAATGTGTACTTTCTGCCTATTCATCAAATATGTTCTGTGATGCTGTCACTGCTACTCTTTTTTTTTTTCATGTATTGCCTCATTATTTTCCCACTTCATATTTTTGCATTTGCATTTTGACTAACCTTGTGTTCATGGTTTTCACACAGACTCCTCTATTTAGTTTGCATGTCAAAAAAAATCTAGTTTGCAGAGGCCATTTCAGCATATATTGTCTAAGGTTTAACAGTTCTACATTAGGATAACAGAACTTCAGAAGAAACCCTACTCTGCTGAAAAAGTTCACATAAATAAGCTCAGAAGAGGAGAATTCTATTGTAGTGGAACACTGGAGAATTTGTAAAGAAACGTTGTTAATGTTATAATATATCTTAGACTCCATTTAAGTGAATTAATTATTTGGTAATATCTATGAGCAGCCATAGTCAAGAGATTTATTTAAACAGAATCTGATTTAATGCAGTGCTGCAATGGAAGCCAACCTCTGCCTTAATCTGGATATGTACTTTTCATTAATATTAAAGAGTTGTGTATGCATGGACGTCAAGGATGCTGTATTCCTAAGTGCTTAATTGCTGTGTTTAAAATTGTTCTTCTCCTTACTAAGAACTAGTGTTTTGCAATATTGTCTAAAGGCACATTGCACAGTCTATGCTGAGCAAGAAGCAGTTGATGTGTTTTCTCTTTTCTTTCAGCAGTTAGCCTTTTAGTGATTTTTAATAACAAAATATATCTCCCCTCTCTACTCCCATTTTTTCCCCAAATCCTGGAAAGCTACAGTAGGCATAGGGTACTTTAGGCTGGAAGGGACCTCAGGAGGTCTCTAGTCCAGCTTGTGCGCAAAGCAGGGTCATCTGTGACCTCACACCAGGCTCCTTGGGATTTGGAAAACCACCAAGGATGGAGAGTGCAACAGATGTCAGAAGAGATAACTCACTCTTATGTGCCTGATAAGGGCACGTAGAACATACTGTACTTGGCAAGCATCACTATTATTAAGTTACTAAATCAATCCGTGTGCAGAAGATGTTTATAAATATATTCAAATTAAAAGGGGGGCTAGAGTGACCATAAGCTCCACCTTTAACTCTGTGGTACTGTAGCTATATGGGTTGGCACTAGGTCAGCTACCTACCGGTGTTCTAGTTCTTTTCTTAGGGAGGTCAGAGACAGTGACAAAATATTTGCACTTTAATTTCAGAGCAAGACATCTTCTCTTGAAAGATGCTTTTATTCCCACTGAGGTGTGAAAAGCAGCACAAGTTATTTAGACTTGCTCATTTCTAGAAATGAAGTATCATATTCTGGTGCAGGTGTTCTACTGGTCAGTTCCAAAGTGAAGCATTTCAGGGCTGGGTTCTACAAACCTCAATTTGTATCTCCTTCCTCTTACTGCTTAACTTGGTACGGATATGAGAAACTTTTGTCTGATTTACAGTAACAGAAATATGGTGGTTTGTTTTTTAGGAAATTAGCAGAAGAAAGTAAGAATGTGACTCCCGAGAGATTACAGATATACTGTGGGCATATTTCTCAGCTAATGTATTACTGAATAGAGTGGTAGGACATTAGCGTTCTTAATGTCTCCTAACAGCATATGACAAACGTGTCAGGAGTAATTAGATATTGCTAACTATTGAACAGTGGTTAATTCACTTACCTGCCGGTACATTTGCCCTTTCTATCTGACAGCTCAAGTTGAATAAATGCTATCACTAGGCTCTGAACCATCACCTGCACAGGGCAGAGAATTCTCTTCAAAGAATCAAGAAAAAAGTCTTTGAGGATTTACATTATCTATGTTTGTACACAGGTCAAAAGAACTTAAGAAACTTTAAGAAACTTTTTCTTAAAATTGCTGGGTCCTCAGCTAATGAAAGCTTCATTTCACTGATGTTAAAAATCTCTGCTCTTTTCTGGTATGTATAGATTTAATCAATTGCACTGTTTTGAAAAGTGTACAGAACTTTTTAGATACATTAAGGCTAACAGACTCCTTTAAGACTATATATAGAACTATACTGTACACATCTGTGTTTTTAGAGATTCTGCTGCATTTATTTTAGATTTGTAAAGTCAAGTTTGTGATATTGTGTTGACTTAAGGTATTCTTCACACATAATCTGCAAGGTTACAATTGCCGATAAAATCAAATTTACAACTGGAATAGAATTGATTAGCTTAGCATCCTTTGCCAGTGTTGCCAACTATTTACATGGTAGGCAGAAAACAAAGTTACATTAAGGGCCAAAACCCTGCTCAAGGTGCTACTGAAATCAGTGTACACATTCATACTGTCTGGAGAGTCCTGGAAAGCTGCCCAGCACTTGGGGTTGGCCATGGTATGAAGGGGCAAGGAGAGCAGCTCACATCTTCTGACAGACATTAGTGCTTTAATGGTAGGCTTTAGAAAGTGCCATAAATATCTACCAAAAGAGCAGAGAAAGGGTCATCTTTGTTTTTGTTTTTGTTTTGTTTTCTACAGAGAAATAAATAGATAATGCTATTTTTTTAAAAAAATAGCACTTAGTTATTGTATTTGGATCACACAGGCTAAAGGCCAAAAATCAATTAACAGATGCTTCAGAGTACAGAATGTCACAATGTGTCGCTCAAACTGCTTTGAGCTCCATGCATGGTAATGGAGGCTGATAAATAACAGGAAAGGGAATAAAAACAGTGAGAGGGCAGGGACTTGCATTTTCCTTTTATGAAACTGGATGTTAATTTTGGCTTTTCTCACCGCACTGTTTGGTTCCTTTTATTGCATTGCACTGTGTATACTGCAGTGTATACTGCAGAGATGCATTTTGTAAGTTTGGTATAAACTGAGGCAACAGGAATTAAAGCAGACGTGGGTGCAGCTATTTCTCTTCAAGGAAGAGGAACATAACCAGCATCTTTGCTGAAAGCCATTTCATCATGGGAATGGGTGATCGTAGGGTGAATGAGGAATAAACAGTATTAGATTCTTTAGTCATATTGCTGACTGCTTTATCGGAAAACAAATGGGATGTTGGAAAATGGTGGATCCAGAGAAGTTCCCGGGGATGCTGGGGTCATTGTTGTTTTAGGTCTGCAAAGCTTCTATCGTTAGATCGTTCTATCGTTAAATAATTCCCTAAATATTATTGGTCTTTTTTTCTGCTGCTCTTTGATTTTAAAAAGGTGCTATGTAAATAAGATAAAAAGGTTCTTCTGGTGATACTAATCACTTACATTATGCAATCTTATAAAAGATTTCTGATCCTTGTCTGAGTGCTTAGTTCTACTATATATTTTGGCATGGCATGTTTATTAGTATGTTTGAGAGAAATGCTTACATATAGAAAGACTATTAAATCAGAAAAAAATAATGACCCATGAGATAAGCTAAGGGTGAACACACAGACATTTCAGTGCAATAGCTGGGCTTATATCATTCCCTCTCTCCCCTGGTGTCTAACCCCATAATTTCAAAAGACAGCTCTTATTTTGCTAGTTTTATAGCTGGCGTTGCTGAATACTTAATGCAAATGCTCTGCGTGCTCCCTCTCCAGAGCACAGTCACTTTCTTGTTGCACATGCAGTCTCTGCCTAAAGCAGTGAGGTCTCTTTCTCACAATGTCACTACATTTTACTGTAAGATTATCAGTGACTATTAGCGAATACAGCACACTAAGATGGTCAGTGTAAGTCTCTGTTAGTTGAAACTATACTGTACTATACTATAATTTTAATAATATAATAATATAATATAGTAGTATAATAATATAATTTGAACTGAATTTATACTATAATTTGAATCTCATCATTTTTAAAAGCCTTCATATTGCCTGTCATTCCTGACCCTGCATCAGCAGCAGCTCTTCCCACCTCTGCATGTGGCTGCTGGTCCCCCTGCTTAGGTCCTAGAGGTGCTTATGGGGTTTCTGTACCACTAGGATTTCCCAATCCTCACTGGATCTTGCAAGGAGAAAACCTTCTAGTTTGTGCCAGCTGTAGTTAATAGTCTTTTTGCTATGCAAGGCAGGTTTTCCCTTTTGGTATCGTTAAATGATGCATGTTCTGTGTGTTCAGTCTCATAAACTATCTAAATATACTTCTGTGTTATTTTACTGGGGAAAAAGCAATGAGTTCTTACCTGATTTATCTTTTTTTTTTTTTTAAAAAAATGACATGCTTTGTAGTGTCATTAAAACTTTTCAGCATCTTTGAAAAAAACTCAAGCCTGTAACTAAATGGAAGAATAATATGGTCATTTCTTTGCACTCAGAATAAATTTTCCATGCTGTTCATCCTCAAGCATCTAGTATTGAGTAAAATACACTCCTTAATCAGACACAAGGCCTTATTATAATTGTTAACTTGTAGCCAAAAAAAAAAACAAAACAAAACAAAAAAAAGCTTAAGAATACTTGCAGTGTAACTGTAACATTTTCCAAAATGAACAGTTTAGTACTGAGTGGAGAGACTTGATTGGTAGCTGCAGTCTTCAGCTTAGCAACTGGAAAGGGGACATTACTGTGCACAACTATCTTGGGTTTTGCTTAATACATAATCATTGCACACAATGCACATAGGCAACCATGTGTAAACCCCCATATTTAAATGAGGTGACTAGCTCCTAAATGTGTCAAGTAAAATATATATTTTAGACCTCCGAAATGAAAGCAGCATTGCTAAGGGGCTTCAGCTGTGAGAAGTTTGGCTAATTGGGCAACCCAGGCACTCAAGTTCCTCATCAGAAGGGAAGTTGTTAAATGGTTGGTGGCTGTTCCTGTGTTTACCTTTGGAGAGAGGTGGCAGCCAGGGAGGGAAGTTGCAGCTTTTGCTCTCTGCTCAGGGCCATGTCTGCTGTGGTTTTGTGGCATTCTGTTCCTGCTATGGGTGAAGAGTCAGTTATTGAAAAGGTAGGTAAAGATTTGTTAACAATTGTTCTGTTTTAATGCTATGCAATGCTCAAAGTTGTAGTTGTTCCTGGGAAGTTATAGTTAGGGATACCTTATTTGAGGAAAAAAATAGATCTGAGATGCCACTCTTAGAGCTGCAGTTATGTCAGACCTTAGAATTGCTGACTATAGTGAGCACTATTTTGCTGTGGACATTTGCAGTTTGCACTTTGGCATAACTTCAGATCAGGAAATTCCACATCAAATTATTTGCTCTAATTCTCCTTTGTCCCCATTTTATTCAGCATCATCATTAACCCCTGGGCAAAGGAAGCACTGCCTGTTTGCAAAGCAGCAACAAGAAAGGGTGCTAGTGTGGCACAGCTAATCCATTTTGCACACATCAAGAGCACACGGTGCCACAATGAAAATTCATGTCAGGTTTAAGCATCAGTATTAAACAGCTTAAAATCGCACGCTTAACCAGGTTCTCACAAAGTTCATGCTTCTCATCTGTTGCTACTATCAGGAGTACCGAGGCTGTAAGCAGGGTGGTATTTGCACCATGGTGACTATATGTAATTTTACTGGTGCTGTAAATATAAATGTACACTGCCTATAGATATGAAACTAAGAAAACAGATGGGGAAGCCACTAATGTATTCGCATCTTTGGCTTCCATTGCTTTCATAGCCACCCAAACCCACAGTCATCAAGGTTGATGTTCTCCATCTGGGTGTTTCTAGGAAAGCCACCTTGATAACGCAGGAACCCTTCTGTTTTTTTGCTGTGACACGGCATTCCCAGAGCAAGCAGTCTCCAGCAGAGTGGACGGGCCGGTCTGTCCTGGATAGGAAATCAGAGAAAGGCAATAGGAAAATGTAAGCTAATGTAAGTTGTCAACATTAGGGGGAAGCATGTGATGGGAAATAGGGAGTAATGGAAGGAAAATGAGAAGAAATAATTCATTAGTCTTGGCTCAGCAATGCTGTCTCCATTAAAGAATATTACAGAAATGCATCTCCTGTGATTAAATCTCTGCTAAGATAAGGGGCATTTAGAGCATGGCTGGTGTTGCTGAATATTGCTGATGATATCTTTTTCTCCCAGGAATGACGATAGTAGGCAGTGATGATTTCCAAGAACTGGAAAAATCTGTAAAATGTTGTCATTGCATAATAGTAAAGAAAACTCCTGTAGGAAATTTTCTGATTTACCGTGAACTTTTCTATGGAAGAACTGACTATTCAAATCAGTGCCATCATCCATAATTTTGAGAAGTGATGACATATATATTTACACACACACTTATAAAAGCTTCAGCTCAGTGGTTGGATACTGGCAAAAGGATGCAAGCTTGAAAACTCTGGAGGTCTGTAGCTTGGTTTTTTGTAGTTCTGTAGGGTTTTTTAGCTACATTCTTCTTTTTGTGAATACATTTTCCACTTCCAAATGATAATTAAAAAGCTGACTTAGCTGTAATGATAACATATGAGAGCAGTATGGTTTTAAAGGTGCCTAATAGGTCATGTACTGTAACTTGTTGTTTCTCTAACATTATTCAAATTAGCTGTTTATCTTTCCTGGAAAGCAATTCCTATCTGCTCTAGCAGATGCACCTGCCTTGGTTAATGATACACTCATGGCATTACATTACAGTGCTGTAGACTTCTATCATGGAGGCAGCAGTAAAGGAACTAATCGTGAGTAATAGGGACACATATGGTGACAGCCGTGTGCATTCCTAATGAAATATTGATCTGATTCCTACACCCTGTCTCCTCTCTCTACCTGTGAGGCATTTACTGCAGGTTATCGGATGCTTTTCTAGCAGTCTAGCTAGAGTCTAGCACTCTAGCTTCCCTGCTCCCTCATGTTGTTTCCTCTTTCACTGAGTAGGTGGAACTGTTTATAGGGTTACAGGTCCCTTCCATACTCTGCTTGCTTTGCAATTCTTGTGTTTACAAAAATCCAGCAAAAACATTTATTGCTTTTCCTGTTGCATCAGCACAGAGGTCCTGCTGTCAGGTATGTGATGTTGATTTAGGCCTGCTGAAAGTTTGGCCTAACACTTAAATGGAAATCAAGGCAACAGGGCAGATTGTAGCTGGTTTGCGGGAGTGTGTGTTTATACCTGAGGATCCAGCTCAGAAACCTCTACACCTTCCTTGTTGGGAACCAACAACAGGGAGAAACAAAGGCCCCTGAAGTTCAGCAAACTAATCTCTTGCTCATCTTAAGGCACTGTGGGGGACACTTGCCCGGTGTGTACTGAATATGAATGAAGTTGTTGGGTAAAGGAGAGCTTCCTGGTATCATCTGGTCACAGTAAGCTGCATGGCAAACTTAGTCTGAAAACCTGGGTTAAAAGCAAAGAGCAAGCTGTGATGTGAAAAGCACGGTGCAGGGCGGTAGCCTGCCTTTGGGCTAGAGGAAACCAGAATAAAAGCAGCAGCAACAGCGAGCGGAAAAACTCAAAATGAAGAGTCTACATTAGTGGATTTTTGTTTTAATTTGAGTCCACTGAATGTCTTATGTACTAGGCACCCATCTCCAGACTTAGAAGTGTAAGCAGGTATAGTTCAGGCTATAAGGAGAGTATGGCAGCTGTTGCCTCAGTGAAACTCACTTGTTTCGGTGGCAACGTAATTAAATCAAAATGAAACACTGGACTCCAGTTTTGCTGGGGACCAAATCCAGCATTTAGAAGCTCTAATATCACTGTTGTTGTTATGCTATTGGTCTAATACTGTTTTGTGATGAATTGATCCACCTTATAACTCACATATAAACACATTAAAAGATTAAAACACATCTAAGCACACTAGCTAGACATAGATTTTTAAAGTTAAAATTTGAGCTGTGTTAAATATATTTCAATATGTATATGGTGTGTTTGTATCCTATAGCATATTTTAGGATATATTGTTTCTGGCAGTCACACAAATGTACTATGTGTGCATTGTGGTACTGAGGTGTGAGAATCTTCTCTTCTGGTGATGACTTCAAAACTTAAGTCAGTGTAATACAAATTTTAATTGCTTTGCAATGAAGCCTTTGTTTTGAACCCTGCTTCCTATTTAATAAATCTGTGGTGCAGCTCTTAGCGGCTTAAGGAAAAGTATTTGATGGCCTTCTGCTTATCCCCAGAATCTCTATGCATAGATGTACATCTGCTTCAATTGTCTCATCTCCAGTTAATTATCTCATTTACATATTCCATGCCTCCTGCTTAGCATGCTCCACAGGGCAGCTGGAGGGATTTAAATCGTGTGCTGTTAGATCTAGTTAAGGTATGCTTTTATGTTCTTAAATGTTATTATGAATTGCATGGTACATTTGGTATTAATGGAACAACATGTTATGCGGTGCTTCATATAAAATATTTTACTAAAGAATGGTTGCAAAATTGAAAACTTAAGAAGTACTTAAACTAAAGTGGCCTCACCTGTTTCATCCTGCGGTATTGCTGCCCCTACATTTTGAGTCTTGCATAAATGAATGCTTTTTCCCCTGTTCCGTTCAGGGCAGTAGAAAGACTCCCTCTTGTACCGTTTACGTTTTGTAGGTGCCATGCCAAAGGACTGAAAAATTGCTCCCAGTAGAATAGCTCATAGCTGGTGAAGCAAAATAGTGACCAGGTGCAGAATATTACCAGGGTACAAGTTAAAATGCAGCAACTTCTCATAGCTGCAGGTCAGCCCCACATAATTGAAAATATAACTTTGATACCTTTTGTAGTCTGATGCTTAAGATGATAGTTTGAAGATTGATTGTCAGGTAGGATGTGTGTCCTTTCATTGCCTGAAACTAATAGTTATCCAGGTTAGTACTGACCTTTCAGTCCTCCTGAAGAGCTGCTTGTACCTTCAAGAGCAGATATTGTAATACTTAGCAGAGCAAGAACAGCTAAAGATTAGCAGAATGCGGCCTGCAATAAACTATAGACATCTGTAGAGAAGATAAACGATGTTTTGTGGTTCGTTCTTCCTCTAAACTGCACATTCAATCATCCTATGTTTGATCTTTCTTTATATTTAACAAGTGATCGACTTTATAGCTCGGCTATAAAGGAACAGAAAAATTTCCGAGACCACCTGTGTACAGGCATCATGCATGGCTTGCTGTCCTTAAAAAGAGAATTCAATTTAACCAGCATATAATAAAGAAATCTTCTTGGATTCATATAAAAGACTGAAATCTATATGTGCAAATATGAAATCAATATGAAATTCCTGAAGCCACTGCACATAAAGGGGGCCAGCTATTAGACGCGTATTTGTCTGCAGCTCTGAAAAAAGAATTCTGCTATAAACAGCAGTGATGTGTTTGAAAAAGAAATAATAAGCCACGTGAATGCTTGGCAGATGTCCTGCAATATTCTTGCGAAATGTTCTTTCTTCCTGTTGTCAGCAGTGCGCTGAGCCTTAGACCCATGGTCGCACAGAGGGCACTTCAGTGCCTCCCACAGCACCCTGAGCTTCCAGTTGTGTGGAGTTTAAATATTTCGTAGCAGCTTTTTCACATCAGACAAGTTGAAGGGTTGAAATGCAACAAGAATAGCATGAAATTAGAACCAATGAGTTAAAATCACAAAATGATGTTTAATAGCTCAGCTACTGAACTTGGTGTGTTCATTCACTCCCACGCAAAGAAGAGCTTGTACTATGCCCATCCCTAACCAACTGGAAATATAAATACATTAAACAAAAATAGCTAATTATAATTTGGAGTATTTTTCCTGTAACATATACAGAGCACTAATAGATACAATGCTCTGGTGCTCCCTCTGTTTCAGTAATTCGACCCTGCCAGCCCTGTTTCCTTCATCCACATTTTAACCTCAGTTTTATTCAGACTTCCTATATGCCCAGTAAATTCTGTCAAGAAAAAAACAAGAATTGTCAGAGCCTAATGGCTTTGACTTTAAATGTCCTGTTTAATTACAGTTTCCTAGACTTTTGTACTGCTACGTATTTATTTTTGTAGGTCTAAGAAGTATCAACAAATATTTCTGTATCTTTTTTCTTTGAAATGAATATTATTATATACTAAATCATGCCCTTTCAAAACAGAGAGCGTTGAAAATTTTGATTTACAAATAATTTTGTAAACTCCAACTTGTAACGTAGAGCTACTCAGCAAGCATAGACCCATTCAAAGATTAAAGTAGAAACTCTTGAACTTCACAGTTAATCTTTTGTCTTTGTACCTCTGTAAAACTGCCACAACAACTCAGCCCTCTCTGTTCTGATTTTTTTTTTTTTTTTTTTTTTTTTTTGTGCAATGATGCTGTCTTGAATGAAGTTAGACATTGTGGAGAAGATAAATGAAGAAAAACATCTGTCAAGGGCGTTGCCCTCAACAGTATTTTGTCATTTTAAAGCAAAGCAAATAGTATCTTGAAGATACATTATGTTTGGGAATCATGTTAGTGAAATTCAATGAATATTTGAAAAACATTTACTACTTGAGTGATTGTTCATTTGAGATTCAGTAGAGGTATATTCTTTAAGACTCTAGTTTTGTTTAGTTTACAAATTTATCAATTGATATCTGTTGGGTTTCCACGATATTTGCCAATTTCTGCAAATCCAGTACATCCCACTTCAACTTCTATTTAAAGCTACTGGAGGAAAATATGGTGTAGAGTGATTGACCATTTTATAAATTTGATTTTATTAGTTTATAATTTTAACTTCTAACATAAGCACAAAATGTCTTACAAAGTCTATAAAACAGAATGGTTTCCCAAGGCTAGATCCGGGTAGCATTTGTTAAAGTTCAGTAGTCAACAACTTTGTAATTGGTACAAAAGTAGAGATCTCTGAAATGAATGTAGCAATGACTGTTCTAGAAGAGCTCCTGAGCTGCTATGCTTTGCTAGTTTGGAAGCAATTTGTAATCACTCTCATTTTAAAAGTGTATGTTCCTCTCATTGTGAGCAATTGAGCAAAATTGCATTGCTTTTAAAAGTGCTTTCTAAAATTGGTGCTTGGATACCAAATAACGATGCATGGAGTAGAAATGCCTAGAACGTGATCTGAAAAATGCAAAATGTGGCATAAGCCTAATAATTGATGAAACTAGTTCATAAATTAAAATTATTTGTAGCTTGTCAAATAATAAGTAGCCCAAATCAATTCTTTGTAATTGAATTTCAGAAAAATTTGATCTGTCATAGTAGTGAATTTTGTAGTTTGTCTGTGTATTTTGTTCATTTTCTCCAAATTAAAATTAAGTAAATACATGGCTAAATCATTTGACAAATGTTGCTCTTTTTAATGTTTAAAACAAATAAAAAAAATAAAATGTCTCATTTGCATTACACTTGAAATTCACATTACAAGCTTAAGTGAGCCAGAAACAAAATTTTGCCAGAAACAAATTTTGTAAGATGTGTGTTATTTTGTTCAAGTTAATTTTGAAAACTAAGTGACTCTGCCTGATAATGGCTTTCTGCTGTTTACTTGAAGCTTTTTTAATGGTATTTTTCAGTCTTTAAGTGAATCTACACATTTACTTTGGGCTTGATATATTAAACTCTTATAATAGAAAGAAAATCCCACTTTATTGCTTTCCTGTGAGGTATAGTCTTCGTTAAACTTTAGAAAATGACAAAAGTGATGGCTAGTCTTTGGCCAATGCTTAATAAAGATTTGCATATTTAGTTCTGTTCAGTTCACGGGTTAATTTTAAAGAGCATTTAAGATGCTAATGCTTGTTGCTATCATAATTTGCTGTTACCTCACAAATACCCTTGGCAAATTTTCTCAAACATATATATAAGGTAGCCCTTGCTTGTAGGGTTGATACCTAAGAAAATTGTTAGATCTATGCATTTTTCACATGTTCCTGGGGTTCCTGTAATGAGTTTGCCTGTCTTATGTTATCTGCGGCGGAGCAGGGTGCAGGAACGAAAGGTGTCTGCTATAAAAAGTCTAACAGTGTCTGGATTAAGTAACTTCATGCAGCATATAAAGTTGTACTGCAGAACAACATCCTTGGCATAGAAGTAATCTGAAAGTAAAAGCCTGGAGACTGAGGAGTTGGGAATTCTCCCTAGTGTGTGATTTCAAAGGTATTATGTTATTAGTAAGCTGGTTGCTTGCCATGGAAAGTTCAAAACTTGTTATTGTCATCAGAAACATTATGTAATATAGTCCTGTTTTTGAAATTTGGTCTTGTCCAAGTAGAGCTTTCTGAGCGATTGTGTTCTTTATATAGATCTAGACTACCAAATGTATCACTAGAGCATAAGGAAGGGGGGAAGAAAATTCTAAATAAGTAATTCCTGTGAAATACAAAAAGAAAATAGAAATTGGTGTTGAGTTATCTGGGTGACAGAGTGGAACAAGTTGGTCTTTAGCCCTATCATTGAGTGAAACCAAAGGTCTATGTGGTAAACTGGCCATCCCTTAGACTACTGAGGTGGACTCAGTTTGTTCTGAGGGTCTCTTAGGGTAGGGCAGGAATCATCCAGTGTACTAGACTGTCTCTAATTGCATCACTTGTGACATTTGTGGTCTCAGAGCCTCCAAAGAAGCTTTATTTTATATATCTGTAGTTTTAAATTGCACTAGGAAAATCAATATAATGTTTTAATGTTTTTTTGCAACAGACAGTTCAAATCCTTTATTTCCAGTTGAGCAGTGTGCTGTAGGATTTGGTTTGAGGGAGATTTTTAATAGTGGTTAATGTTCTGCCTGATAGATAAAAGGTTGCTTGCCCACTAGGTGACAGAATCAAGTTATTGGGTGAAGGATGTTAGGCTTCATGAGCATTTGATAAAACCTGTAGCTCTGTGTTCTGAGTACTGTGTTTCTAACTGTACCCCACGGTCATATGGACATTCAAAGTGAAGGCTTTGAATTTACTGCAAATATTTATGCACCTTTGAATGTTTACCACAAGTAAACACTACATGCATTAATAATGATGGTAACTATAAAGAAGGGAGGGATTCTTTTGTAAGCAGTAATTTAACTGCTAATTCTTTCCATTATTTATATGAAGCTAAATACAGGATCAACACTTAATGAAGCTCCGTTGCAGTTTTTCACATCTTCCCTTTGTTCCAAAATTATATGTTATTTTAACAATATAAAAGGGTCTTTAATCTCTGAGATGCTGCATGACCAATCTGTGAGTCTCTGCCTCATGGTCATTACCTATTTCACTATGAAATAGTAGCTTAGGGTTTGAAGCCCAAAATGTATTTAATATGCCAGTCTGAATTTACACACAATTCTAGGATCATTCTTGAGGATTTTTAGTAATATATATACACGCAGGAATCTGTTTTGTTTTCTTTTTAACTGTCTGATTACTGAAAAGGTCTCCTGTTCATCTCTCTTCTTGTTTACCACAGTTATCTATTAGGGTCCTTGGTACCTTTGCATCTTGCTATGTCAGAGAAGCCAGGTATTTAATGTGGGAAAATGCATCATACTTCATAGTCCTCCAAAATGTCTGAGCTTACTGTATGTTACGTGGTGAAGTCCCTTAGGCTGATCAAGCAGCTTCCCTACAACAAAACCTTTTATTGCTGCTCGTAGCCAAGGTGATCCTTTAGATAAGATGATAGTGCGCATTTGATTCAATAGAATAACCTGTATCTAAGAGGGTCAAACAGCTGTTTCTTTATAGATTGTCATTTTACATTAAAGGCAGTAGCAGTAATTTTACATTTTTTATCCTCCAGTTCTCACAATGCTGTTTAGGGAGAATTCCAGAAACAAACTTTTTCAATGGCTGTGCATTTAGTGGAAATCCTTATTGCTACTCCCTCCCCCCCCCCCCCCCTTTATTTTTAAATAGTGATTATTTAGTTTTTCACTGAGTTTATCTGTTTTGCCTCTGTCTGCATTAGATTAAACAGGGATATAATAGGATACAAGTGATTGCATTCTTTGACAATTTACCTTTGAAAGCAGGACAATGGGTTAGAAACAAATATTGTTACGTGAAGGAACAAAGTGTTTGATGGTAATGCTTGTCTGAGGTGGAAATTCAGGATCTGGAAGCATTACACTGTAAATTGTAAAACTACTGTCAGCATAGTAGCTCAGATTAACCAAAGTAATTTGGTCCGTTTTTTGTGGGAAGAAAATAATGTAAAAATATATGACTTGAAAATACAACTGTTTAGCAATTTCATTTGCGTTACAGATTTTTCCATCTTTAGAAGAGCACAAACACGTGTTGCAGACTTAATTTAATTAAACAGTGATAAAAGGGAAGTACATGCTAATGTATGGTCATTAAAATGTTTTTTTAAAAAAAAAAATCAGATAAGACAAGAGTTCAACTCTTTAAATGTCTTTTACACCTATTTTTACCAGGAAGATTAAGTCAGAATGCCACATCCTTTCTGAAGGGGGAAATGCACAGATGTAACTACAGTTCTGAGTTTCCCCTGAAAGGTATGGCAGTGTCCTTCTGCCATCAGAGTACTAGGAAGATTTAAAAAAAAAAAAAAATGATGATGACTACTAATTGCTCTGAATTCTAAGATGCCGTGTTAAAATATTTTCTAGGGCTTCTTAAAAATATTTAGAGAAACTTTTCAGTTGAGATTTTAAGTAAATAATGAATGAATGCCATAAAGATGGATCATAATAACACATTCTCCCCTTACTAATATATTTTGTAATAGTGTGTTGGTCTTCTGCTGACTCAGATCAAGTTTCCACAGGGGAATTGCTCATGACTGCTGAGGGTGTTTGTATCCCAGTGAGGCTAGTTTTGAAGTTGGTGTTTGTGAGGGAAAACTGCTGAAGGGGAAATAAAAATAATCATTTTCTTCCATCAAATAGCAGTCTGGTGATTATGAGTAAATAGTGGCTGAACATTGTTCTGCAGCTGATTAGGAGATGGGAAAAATACGTAAATGAAAGAATTTGAGAGTTCAAAGCTGCAAACTGTGAAATTCATCCATCTTCCACATCTGGAGGGGCAATAAGAGTATAAGATAATAATTGGCAGTAGTTCCTTCTAACCAGCTTGGGACCTCATGCTGATCCTGTGGAGTGTGCAGAAATTCAAATAAAACTCTACATAATGATTTTAACGTGTTCTATGTGGAACCTTATGTTAAAGCAGCAGACTATGCTCCTTAAAATATTGAGAGTATTAACTTGTTTCCCTGATTAGGACACTCTTTTTAGCATAAAAGAGAGTCTTACTAGCAGGTTTAGAGTAAACAAAATGTTTAGTTAATACCCAATAAAATGTATCACATCTGTAGTTTTTTCTCAAGAGAATCAAATATCTCAAAAATTCTAAACAAAAAATGTGAAGGCTTTCCATTTTTGTTCCAGCATTGTGCAAGATTCAGTGGTGTCACAAATGCTGATGACAACAATGTAATTCAGCACTAGAAAGTGGCAATATGATTATCAAGAAATGTAGGTCTCGGATATCAAATGAGACTCAACAAAAAATCTTAGCTAAAGCACTTGAAAATGAAATGCAAAAGGTAAATCACAAGAAAAACAAATCACACTTGATAGTGGAAACCTCAGTCATATTATAGGCTTTTATTAACACATTTAAGATGGTTTTACAATAAAAGGCCAAGTCTGAAGTAGCTAAGAATACCCGCCAGTACTTTTAGATCTCAAGCATGAGCCCAAAGGGATGGGGTGTGAACATAGTTCGCCTAAAATGTAATGCCCCTCTGAAAAACAAGGTCTCCTTTAAACTGTGAAAGGACACGGCGTAGTCTTTGGAAGAAAAAGAAATCATGGACAGCAGTTTTTGTTGTTGCTGCTGTTGTTATTTGTTTGTTTGCTTTAAAAAAAAGGTAAATCTACTCATTACATTTCTTTGATTAAAGGTTCCTTCTCAGTTGGTTAGTTAAAATTCTCAATGCCTTTAAGGCAGCACAAATTTGCAAGGAAACCTGCTTTGTAAAATTAGGGCCTTAACTAAAATTCAGCCAGCATTTACAGAGGTTTGGAATGTTCAAGTCTGCTAGCCCAGACTCCAAAACTGCAAACATCTGCATCCCCATGCACAGGAAGCCTCTGTGCAAGCATTGCAGATGTTTCCCTACCAGTTCCAGTCTGTGCTTGCCCAAAATATCCAATGTCATCCAAATAAAAATTATGCAAAGTAGCCCTGCTTATTTGTGGAGCTAAAGCATGAGATGTGCTCCTGAAAGCGCAGGCCCCTGACGTGCGAAGCAGAGGGGCAATTCCATTTTGCACAGTGGATGGCTGACCAGTAAAGGCAGGTGTGTCTCGCTTGTACAGCCAATATCAATGCATAGAAATCTCAGTGGGATTTCATCACTTCCACAACATTTGCTCAAGGCATAAACCTACTGCCTGGAGTCAGCGCAAGCCCATAAAGCTTCCAGTACCAAAGCCAGTCTATCACATTAGTCTCTAGTCCTAGATGTTGGGTTATGACTTGCTGCAAAACCAAGTAAACTCTGCAGCAGTAGATCCACAGAAGTCAAACCATGGTGTTATGGTAAAATCTGTGTTTCTGCACAAGAAACCAGCTGGTGTTGCTCAGCAGGGGGATTTAGCTTGTTGACCGTAGTCTTTGGCTCTGCCCTTGTCACAGGGATTTTGTGAACTGGGGCCAGAGTGGAGAGAGGCATGTTAAGTGTTCTTGGCTGAGCTTTCTGTAGCTATGATTTTATTATTATTATTATTTTTCTGTTGAAAGCTCTCCCTTAAATGGTAATAGATATTGTAGCAGGTGAAAAAAGAGCAAAATCCATTTTTTTGGTCTCAGAATTAAGATTTTAGTTAGCTGAATTCAAATCATCACAGACTTGTCAGATCGCTTAGCTTGCTAGAAGTCAAAAAACAAAAAGAAATGTAGATACAACTAAATTCCTCTCTTCAAGAAAACCAAACAAGTACTAGCCTATCTGTTCCAATCATTGTGATTATTTCCCAGAAGTATCAAGATGTAGTATCAATAGTATCTTTGAGAATTGTCCTAAACGGAAAGCCCAGAGGTAAGATCTCGGATCAAAACATTAATTACTGATACAGATTACTCAAACATATTTAACTTTGTTAACAAAACTTCTGCTAAGACAAAGTAAGGCCTGCAAGTAACAAAAATAATTTTTCTGAGCATTAAAAAAAAAGATTTTTTTTTTTTTTAAAAGGCATTAAGACCAGATAATCAAAAGCCATATTGAGATAAAATGATAACAACTACTTTATTTGGAATGCTGCTAATGCAACTAAGAGTGTACTTAAATTTCAAGAAATTCTAAGTGGTTTAAAAATAGTAATGATATTTAATTAGCTGTATTACAGACATGAAAATGAGGCAGCACTTTATTTCTTAAAAAAAAAAAAAAAAACAGCTATTCAAAGCTTCAATGCTCATATAATGTGCTAAACCACTGTTACCTTCACTTTATTATCTTGTAGAAACATTGAACTGGAACATCTAGTCATAATCGTTTTTCATTCAAATTAATCTTAACTTTGAAAATTGTGCTAGGAAAGTAATCATATCATAAGAAAGACAAAAAATTAGGTCACTTGAATAAAAGGGAAATTATCATACAACTAGAATGCATTCCTATCTCTTCTTGCATGCAGCCTTTCAGGCAAATTTGCACATACAGCAGTTTCATATTCACTTGAATGTTTTAAGTTTTAATGAATTATGAATGATATTGTAGCTGCTATTGCCTACACAGCACTCCGAAAATTGTCTCTAATTATAGTGGCCTGCGACAGTCCTCATTAGTTTGTCACTCTCTGAGTATTCTCTTGAAATTAGGAATCTGACAGGGTTCAAACAATTAAATAAATAGTAGCAATTGATAACAGAAAGTCTTTGTTGTTATAATGGAGTAAAATTATCCTTTCTAAGTGAATAATTTATTTCTGATAAAAAGCACAGGAAGATAACTTTTCTAGAAATCAACTCTTCAGTATAAGGCAATTGCAAAGCAGGAGTCTGATAATGGGAGCGCTTGTGTCCAAGAGAGCTTTTGCTGAGGAGGAATGTCTGCAGAAGGGGTGATGCCACTGTGACTGCCTTGGCAGTTGGTTTAAAACTTTCCCTTCAGAGCTGTCATCAGTGAGGTCCCTTGAATCAAAATGTTAACTCACTCAAAAATGGCAGTTTCACATGCAAAGGTGAGAATACTAGCACATTAAGTTTTAAAATTTTACCCCATTGAAGGACTCTGAGCAATGACTTTACAAGGACTTGATCCATCTGCTCTTAGGAGGCTTCACAGCTGTATTTTGAACCTGATTAGATCTTTTTTTCAGGATATCATTCTCAGCTTATAACAAAACACAGTGGCACTCCCATTAAACATGAAAATTCCCTCTGTACTACATTTATAATACAGCTCTTCTCCTGTTGCTTGAGTTGTTTTGTTAAGCGGGCTGTCTGTCTCTAAGGCTGCGTAGCACAGACTTCTTGACAACAACATTGCCTAGATCCAGCTTCTCTTGTGGAATATTTCTTTTTGCATTGATGAGCAGGTTTGAAAGCAGAGATTGGGACTGGGCTCAGCCCGGTGACTCATAGACTATTACCTTTCACCTCGCAGACTAGCTCATATTCTACCAGTAACTGCTTGAAAACTCAGCTATGTCTGATTTTTTTTTCCTTTCAACCATACCTGTCCTCCCATTTTCTAAAAGGGCTTTGTGCAGAGCAGGATCAGTTCTTACAAAGGCATTTCATTCTGCTAGGGGCAAAAATGAGTAATAGAGGAGGGCTTTGTTGCATGGATCAGGTAGATAATTTGGGAGTCTTGTATTTTTGTTATTATTGCTTTATATAGACTTTAGCTTACCACGTTAAACAGGTTAATATTGTAAATGAATCTTCAATCAGAAATAAAACTAAAATGCGGAGATGAGAATGTGCCTTATTAGTAGAACACAATGGGTAATTTTCACCCAATAACTAAGATTAATAGGATGTTTATCTGTCTATTTTCCATTTCATATTCTCACTATAAGAATATTTTATATTTACAAACATTAGAAGGACCTAGGAGTTACTATAGTTTTCCAGAACAGAAGCCTAATGTATTATTCCTTCAGTCAGTACTGCAGAAATACATAAATAAAAAATCCTGCTGCTGTAGTTGGCTTCTCCGTTTCAAATGTTTTGTTTCCCATGAAAATACTGGCTCAAGATGGTAAGACTCACACCACAGACATAAGCAATACTATCACCTGTGTTGGGGTGGTTATTAACTTTTGTCACTCCATGCTGTACCCTTGCCCACATCGGAAAATAAGAATATGAAGTATATACTGCTTATATGCAAAATATGTAAAACCATTTTGCCTTTGCAGATCATACTTTTCTTCAAGATATGTAAAAATATTACATTTTGATCTGGTGGTACCTCCAGCCACTGCACGAAAGAGCCGTGGGCTTCTGTGGTCTGTTTCCTGCCCACTATTTCCCTAAGTGGGAAAGGATTGCTGCAGAGGAACAAGCAGAGAGAGGCCTCCCCCTAGGCCGACATCCCCCGTATAAATCGCGTGAAGCTGGGGCTTGTGCTCAAGCTCAGTCATCCAGGGAGCAACACTCTGGGTTTTCTAGTCTACCACTTCAAAAGAGAAAATGGAAAAGAATTAAGTACGCGCGATTCTTAGCTTCTTGCACTCCCTCCTCTCAAATGCCCAAAGCATTTTTTTTCTTGCCTTCAGAACAAGGAGGAAATTGCTCTATTTTACTTTATCCTTTGCTCTATCCTTTTCTGTACTTAAAGTGGCCAAGAGTAATACATTGGAAAAAATATCCACGGACTATTCACTTTTGAAAAGAGTTTGGCAAGGAAATAGAAGATACCTCTCTTGGCTTGGTGCAAGGGTCAGATTTTTAGACTGCTCCTGGGTGGCTGCAGGTGAAAATAATATCCTGTTTTCAGAAGGTGTCACTTGTGCAGGGGCAGTGCTGCTGTGTGCAGCTCTGGCCCGAGGACAGGCTGGAATCTATAACTCTGGGAACAAAGATTGGTTTTGGAAATTGTTCTCAAGATTAATAAATTATAATCCCTTTTAATCCGCCTTGCACTTTAGATGAAGCATGAGGAAATCACTCTTGGGAAACTTAAGCTGTTGTCAGATGCTAGGCAGATCTGAAGCAGGCCAAGTTTTGCTAGGAGCTAGATGGAAATAAAAGAGGAAATGAACCGCTGCTCTGAGGAGAGCATTTGTCATGCAGAAATGTAAACAAGACTCAGCTCCCTGACACGCAGTGCGTGCGGCACACTTGCCACGAAACAGATGGTGGGCAAGCACTTCCTAGCTGGAGATGCTTTCACTGAGCCTCCCATTTAAAAAAAAAATAAATAAATAAATAACATAAAAAACTTTATATAATAAAAGATATTTTAAAGTAATAAACAGAATGCTTCTGCATTATTTTTAAGAATGGAAAATAGCTATTAAAATGCAAATCTGTTTCTTAACCTGCTGTGCTGTGCCTATGTAACAAAAAATGACTGAAAAGATTTTGTTGAATCTGTTTCTGTTCTTTGCACAGTGTTACCAGGGTGTTTTCAATTTCTTCTTTATGTCGGGTATTTGTTACCATATGTTGGTTATTTAATTTCTATTCATTCTGCATCCTTTTCAGTAGGTATATAGGTGTGTAGGAGGGAGGGATTTTTCCTATTGGCTGTTCTGGTAGAACACAATTTATCCAAGAGAGAAATTAGTGTATGCTCAGGTTTTCGGCAGTGCTCACTATAAATGGATCCCATGAAAGGAGGGCTACCAGCATTTTTACGTTTTGCATCAAGTGGGGCAAAATGGAGAAATTAGAGCAGAGCTGCCTCAGTCGAAGAAAATTGTTCACTTCAGTAAAATAGTTCATTCTTGGTGAACTGTAAAGGACTTCTAAGAAAATTGAAGGAAGTTTTGGAAAAGATATTTTGAATAAAAATGTGGTTTAGATTACTTAAGTGTTTTATTGCAGTAAGTGCAAGATAACTTGCACAAAAGTTATTATATCCCTGATATTGCCTACCCCATTTTTATATTAAAAACGTTGTGTAGCTTAACGAAGTTAAATTTAAACCGAACTTTGAATTTCCTTCCCTTCTCTTTCACTTCCAGATGTTTCTATGACTGGTCTTCCCCTGTGTTCACATTATACTGATGGTCTGGGTTCATTTCTTTTTTTTTTTTTTTTCTGTCTTGGAAGCAGAAAATTTTATGCCTAATTTTAAGTGGTAGTGTTTCAGGGCAGTTGGTTTGAATGCAGAACTAATTTCAAGCAACCATACTATGAATTTCCAGGCCATTATAATTACAGTTTGCTTTTTAAACTGCTTTGTATGATCAAGGATTAAGTTGTGTGACTGGCAGTGCATTCTTTGAAGTGTAATCAGTGATCCTCACCATTTTCTTTAAATCAGAGAAACTGTGTGAATTATGAATGCTCTTTGGAAGTGCTGGTCAGCATTTGCATTACATGAATTGATAAATAAGCACAAATCGGTAAGAATGTGTAAAATCAATTAACTAAACAAACCACGCATAGCGCTCTGGAGATGTAAATTTTAAGTGCTGCAGATGCAGTCATCCATATTTCCAGTTATGTTTACCAAGATAAGGAAAGTTATTTGGACATTTTAACATGCAAGGTATTTACCAAAGAGTCAAGTTAAGCTTCTGTTGAAATTAATGAGCAAATTCTGGTTCATAATCACTCTTGTGTGTTTTGATTAGTGAAAAGGCTAACATTTCACTGTACTAACATCGACAGTAATACATAGTTCAAGCTTGCAAGTGCAATTAGAGAAATTTAATTAGGGAAACAAGGATAACATTAATTGAATTTTCTGTATGTAATACCTGGCTTCCGTAGATAGAAATTTAAAAATGCTCTCTGAACATTTTTATATCTCTGTATAAATTCAATAGCTATATCTATTCAAAACCTTTATAAATATTGTTTTTATCTGTACCATAAAAGGAAGAACATAGGGAGGCTTACTAAGCAGTAACTACCTCTTCACAGTGGTTTTTGGCCTGATGGAAGGAAGAGTCCAGGGATCCTCATTTCAAAGAGTGATTCAGTCTGAATTGCTGAGTGACAAACTTTGCACTTGATTCGCTGTTGTTTTGCGTGTCAATGAAAGTCTGAGATGCAAGCACATGTAAATAGTATTTACATCTGTTTAGTGTAAGTGACTATGCAAAGGTATCTATGAATTATCAAGAAGCTCTTGGTGACTTGAAAGGGAAAAAGTGAAGGGTCTGCTCAGATTTTTTTTTCTTAGTTGTGCTTTCTTTTAGATGGCTAGCCTCCTATGCCAATTACGTATGTTGTTTCCTTTCTTTGAAAAACTATAAATTGAATTAGCTTCTTCATTTCAGGATAACAAAGTTTTACAAAAGCAGTTATGGGTTAAGTAGTCATTCACGTTTCCTATGTGTAGTCCTCCACTTAGGTATTTTAATGTGTCTATAATATATGAGCAGGACAAAGTGAAATTTTTAATCAGTTTATGTAAAAACATGTCCCTGATTGAGGAAAGCACCTGCAGTTGTTTAACACTTATGTTTCTGATTAAGACCTATTAACTTAAGCATCTTCTTCAGGGCTTTTGTGAACAATAGTGGTACAAGGTGTTGTGCTCCTCCGATTTTGAAAAGTTATGAGTGACTTGTGAGAGAGAAAAAAAAAAAATTGGTCCGAAACAGAGGGCTGTAATTCATATTGCCGTTAAATTCCTCAAATCTGCAGCTTCTATGACTTTGCATATCTATTCATTTTTTTTCTCTAAATAGCTAGTGTTTAGGATAGTTAAAATTTCACAACAATAGAGTTATTCTGTAATTCATTAACAAAAATGTGAGTTATTTGCTGGTCCCCTAGCTGTTTTAAGTCAAGTTTGGAAATTCAGGTTAAGGAGCACTTCCATTAGTGTGGTAGTCTACACTCAAACGTAGCAGTTAGCTTCAGTGCTGCTAACCTTTATCAGAGCCCTCGTAACAGGGCAAAGGCTGTGGAGAACAAGCAAACGTCACCGTCCTCTACTTTACAGGGTCTTCTGCCTTAGAAACAGACCATATTTCAGTAAACAGCAAGGAACCAACCCTGGGGACAAGTACACAAGAAAAAAATGCCAGCTTTATCATTGGGAGAGGAATTAAGGGTCTCTGGCTGTTGCATATGCTGTGTCCACACAAGTCTTAAAGGGAACTTGGAAGTGTGCCATACGCTCCTGTGCATGAGCACCTCTGTTCTTAAATTGGTGCCTAATAGATGTAGGACATGTCACCAGGGTGGCAGGGGCTTGGTTGAAGAGAAGATGTTGCTTGTTTTGAGGTGGTGGCCTGTTCTGCATTATTACATTTCTCTTTAAAGGGTGTGTGTTTGTTTGTTTGTTTTCTTCCTTGTATGAGCCATTAGCCATTTTTCCTTCACAGGAAGTAGTATTCTGACACGAGGAATTAAAAAACAGGAGCATTTGCCAATTTTTTGCTCCCTGTGCCCCCCCCCCCCCTTTTGTGTGTGTGTGTGTGTGTGTGTGTGTGTGTGTTTTTTCTGGTTTGGTTTTATTTTTAGAGATCTGTACTGTGAAAAATCAAGTATACTTTAAAAGAAAAATAAAAGTTAGCCAGTCAACACCGTTCAAATTATAAGCAATTTATATGTAGAAAAACACATGTTTTTCTTGGTGAATGCTTTTATTAAGGATCACATTACACATTCTAACAGGCTGATTTACCATTGCTTAAAATATAAGAATATTATCACTTACGTGGGTGAAATGCATTTATAAAACACAGCTTTTTGATTTGGTTTATGTGGGCTCTCCAATAATTGACTCTTGTTGTTTATATCAAATATTTTTCTTGGACTATTTATTCTTTCTGTCTCAGACACCCTGTTGTTTTGTATCAGGCACCGCTTCTCAATTTCAAAGGAATAACTGCATGACAAAATGCAGTATAAAGCTCATCAGGCTATTTCAGAAGTGCTTTCAAAAGTCAGTGCTGAAGGTGGAACACACCCTTAATTGGTGGGATTACTCTTCATAGTTCTGCAATTTCATTAAGGTCTTCATCTTGATAAGAGCCCAAACAGAAAGAAAGAACAAAGCTTTGTAGATGTGACCAACAGGCTCGTACCATTTTGAATCTTTCACTTCTCACATTGAATTAGTAGCAAGCCAGCTCTCTTAGGTGTTAAAATTGCTCTTTTATAGTCAGTCATTCAATTCATGAAAATTCTTTGGCCATGAAAAGTTCCTACAAATTTTTTGACAGTGAAGAATCTTATCAGAGGTGTGATATAGGGGCACCAAGGAGATAATTGGTGTTCGCACAGCTAACAGTGAGACTAAACCTCCCTTATTTACCCCCTAGTTTCCTCAGATGGCTGCATCTGACAGGTCGGTATTATTTCTGGAATTCATACAGGCATCTCGTACAAATGCTGGGGGCAGCTACTGTCCTCACAGCGGCTTAAAAGAGGAAGGCAACCTGTGGTTGCAGCACGCTCTCAGCTACATGATCTGAAGCAAACATGCCCTAATTAGTTGGTACTCCCAGTAATGCCAGGTAGAATTATTATCCTCTGCCTCCCATACTTATCGCATGATAACAGTACATAGCAAAGGATCATTATTTGCCAGCAATAACACTATAGTCAAGGCAAATACACTTTCATGTGATGTGTCTTACAAATAGTGAATATCCTTGTATCGCTTTTGCTCTATTAATAGTCTATACAAAAGTCATCTATCATACTGTTTCAAATTGTAATTATTAGGAGATAATCAGCCTGAATAATGCATGAACTTATTAACTGGAAAAGGTAAAGAGCCAGGATGCATAGTTAACGGTTTTCCTGGAATGTTGTTAACTTTAGGTTTATAAAACTATGATGTTGCTTGTTTTGTTTCAGTTCTGGCATCAAAATTCATTCATTACTGAGTTTTGTCTGACATTCCTTCAGGTTCAGACTTCTGGGGATTCTGAATATAATCACAGCAGATATGTGTGCATCTCTTATTGCTTGGCTGAGCACAAAAGACTTGGAAGCGACCCTAGAGGAAAAAAATCCACTCCCTTGATGCAGTCTTTAAAATCATTTATGCTTTCTGGCTACAGCATCCAAGCAGGTCTTGCTAACAGAGCAATGTAATTAACCTTCTTTATAAATTAAATGTGCAAATGTGTTATGTTGCGCTCAGAATTTGGATAGAATTATTTCTACTTCAGTGTAGGTTCTGGTGAGGAAAAAAAAAATTTCTAACAGCTGCTTTGTAACTTGGGGTTTTGAAACAGCTTTTACTCTCCTTAAATCAGCTACTGAGAACCTGGGGCAAGGGATGGCTAACTGTGAAATGTAGTCATATTTTATTGTTTACAGGATCAATATTTCAAAAGGCCACCAAAGCTCTTTGAGAAAAGAATTTGCCATATTTTTGTAAACTACTCAAGAAAAATAACTGGAAATACTGCTTTCTCTTGTCACTGATGGTTTAGCAGACTGACTTCTACAGAGCATAATGATGACAAAAGGGTAAATAAATTATTCATGTAGCCAACGTTAATTGAGAAGGGTATTTAGCTATTTAGCAGTTGTGGAAGAGGAGGGAATTTTCCATAACCCATAAAAGGTAAAATATATCATAAAATATATTCATGTGAAATTGCATTTTACTTTATATTCATGCATGGATCTCTGTATGTATGTAAACAGTTTACATGAAAGGTGAGGTTTTTCTAACCCTTTGTGAATAGCGAAGTAGAGTTGTGCTGCCAAGATCTATGCACTGTAGTGACAGTTTGTACACCTCCTGCAGATCCTTTGGGGTCTGCTTATCCACCAGGGAATTAGAGTGTCCGGAGGACATGCAAAGCTCATTCAAAACAGGAACCTGGGGAAAGGTCCTTGCGTACCTCCAGCACCCTGCAATTCCTCCAGCTTCTTTTACCTGAGGACTTTAATGATGGTGAGAGGTTTCTGTGAATCAGGAGTTCAAAAATTGACTGCAAGCTGGATAATGTTTTTATTTACATTTGAGGGGAGGGGAGGGCAGGTGCTGGCTGGGTTCCCCTATGGTTTCACCTGTACCTCAGGCAGGGTCTAAGTTGCTTTTCTTGTTTACCAAAGGGAAACAAAGACCTGGATAAGTATGGCTAAGAGCATTGCATTCTATCTAAAGGTAGTATAGCAACGTAAATTATGAGTTGTAAGAGAACATCAATCAACAATAGGTGGCCAAATAAGAAATCAATGTAGCTGACTGTGGAACTCTGTATGGCAGCATTTTGACTGACTTCTGAAGAAATCAACAATGTGACGGGAAAAAATACTAACTGTTGCTTCTATACTGATTCATTATAGAGAGAAATGGTATCTGATCATCTGTGGAAGAGAGTTAAAGTGATCAAGTATGATGGTGTGCGTTGACTACAGAACCTCGCTTATTTTCAATCTTTCTTGTCCAATAATGATTTCCTCATTACATTCAGAACCACATGACACCAAAAAAAAAAAACAAAAAAACCCACCCAGTATTTCCAGTATTTTGGTCACCACAGGTGTGTGTGAGCTACCACTTCTATGGTAAAAGGAAAAGATACATCACAGCAAAAATGCAGGGACTGCATGGTCAGTACCTTTATCTTCCCAAGCAAGCAAGTCATTTTTAAGGAAATGCATTTTGCTTTCTAGAAGGGCTATTAAGCATAGGCAGAACACCTGTGCCTGTACATATATATCTGATACCATATATACATACATACATATATATATATATATATATATATATATATAACTGATACCTCTGTGCATCTATGCCTATTGATACCATTTTGATATCACTGGGCTAGCTATGGTATCATGAACGGCCCTTCATTATGCTATCAGGATAGGAACTATTTCCAAAGTAAACATGATTAAAATATGTCAATATTTAAATGCCAACTGTCTTAGGAACTGCAAACTATTCCCCTCTGCCTTTTTCATCTGCTGTCTTGGGGTGATTTTTAGGGAGCACTTGAGTCGCTGCTTGTGCTGTGTTTTGAGGCAGCTGACGTGCATCAGTTCAGATCAGTTCAGTTCAGTCTATATCAGCTGTGATCTGTAAAAGTTCCCAGGATACCTTTTGCAAATAGGATCACTAACCCCAATATGCTGCCCAAATAACAAGTTCTAATAACATTCCGTCATAACAAATTCCCCCTGTAGCTTAAATCAGATAGAACATTTTTCACTTCCTGTTAGAGACTGCGGTGCTGTTCTCCTGTTAAACCTCAGGAAAATGAAAGTATGCAGGCCACTAAGAAACCAAACCTTATTCCAAGCATTGTTTTTTTCTACTTTTCCTTGTTCTTCCAAAAGAAGCATTGCAAAAACTAATTTATAGTTCACTACAGGCAGCTTTGTTATATCCTTACACTGTGATTTTGAAGTCATTAAGATGCTTAGCTTTCTTATCCCCTCACCATTAGAGTTAGATATCCAAAGCCTTCATGTCTAGACATATTGATGGAAGGTAGTTATTCTCTCATTGAAGGTTATAGTTAATAATTAGGATTAAGGCATTGGTATGCACACTAGAAATCACTGCAGCCAAATAACACTCCTTTATTATCTGAATCTTTAGTAGCTTCATAGACTACTCATCAGTAGCTGCACCTCCTTCTAGAATCCCATAAAATAACATTCTTACGATGAAATGCGTAGGACACAGCAGCTAAGAAAAAATGTCAGTACCACTGCAGAGCAGCAGAAATTCATTCTGGTTCTGACTGTAACGGGAAAACCAGCTATTGACAGTAGAAGATAATGGCCCAGTCAGGCTCCACTGAGAATTATCTGGTCCAGTTTTGACTTCTGAGCATACTTTCATGTTCCAGTATCAATTTTGTGTACTAGCTTATATGTTAACATACTCCTGTCTCTCTCCTTCCCTAAATCCCATATGCATTGTTTCTTTTCTGGATTCCTGTGGAGCTTTGCACCAAAGATATGACTAAAGGTTATACAAATTAATACTCAAGACTGTACTCACTGGGACAGCAGGTAGTGTCCGGTCTTCTCTAAAGAGCAGCAAATCAGTCTTAGCTTCCTGAGCTTCTTTTGGGCAGATATTCTATGAGGGACTTGACAAGAAGAAGGAAAGGGACAGTTTAGATTTTGGAGGCCTCTGATCGCTCAACAGGCACTTTAGAAAAGCCCAATTACTGCAAGCATGAGGAGATCTTTAGAAAAATGAATTTACGATAAGTTTCTGAAATATTCTGGTGATGCTCTGAGTTTTTAAGCATTAAAAATATGTTTAAATTATAGTATGCTTTCCTTCCAATATCTGTGGATTTCTCTGAAATACTCCTCACCAAATTAAATAAATATTTAATTTTCAGTATTTGGTGCCAACATCTGATGACAGCCACTCTGAAAAATGTCAGTGCTGAAAATCCAGTTTGCAGAACCAAGCTGTATCTTCATGTCAAGTTTCTCAGGGCTGGTGAGTATTTTCTAGTCCATCTAGCTTGGCCTTTAGTTTGACTAGCCGAATCGGGTCTGCAAGTCTTTCCCTTTTTGAGTATTTCTCCATGTAGTGTGGCACAGACTGTAATTCATCTCTGTGTGAAGGACTATCGATAATCATAGTGCTTCATGATGCTTCATCGTCTCAGGACGATACAGTTTTGTTTTGTCTGGATTCTGTCTTCAGTACTAATGTGGTTCCAAATATTCTGAGTTCCTTGGTTTTTCTGTAATGCACACTATGAATTGTTAAGCTATAATGTTAGACTAGTATATTATCATCTGTTTTTAGCCTTGCTTAATTATGCCTTATATCTGTCCTTTCTCTGTAAAAGAGAACTTAATTCCAGTAGAGGGTTTTATATCAAATTTCAATAGTATTTTGGCTCTTTGAGTGTTTCCTTTTCTTTTTATCCATTTTAGCAACACTTATGTTCCTGGTTTGATTGCCTTAAAGGCAAAACTGCTTTTACAAGTCTATCCTGTCTGTAATGGAGACAAGACTTAACTGAATACATATTCATAAGATGCATTAAGTGTTTGTGGCATAAAATATATGGTACAGTCTAAACAAAATATAGTAGCAATCTCAAGTGCTAAGGAGTTAAACCCCTAAGTGCGTTGTATTTTGGGACCAGATCTAGGCTATTCAGTGATTAAAATTTTAGCATCTCCTACAGTGATCAAGAAGCATTTAGATATCCTTGTCCTTTTTAAAGTGCTTCTAAAGTGCTTCTTGATACCTAAGGATACCTAAGTGCTTTTTTTTTTTTTTTTTTTTTTTTTTTTTTNGGCCTAATATGCAGAACTCTCACATAGTTGCCAGCACATTGCCTTTACAGCTATCATACATCTGTGTCAGAAGTGGTGGTATCATGACAGAATAGGTAACAGGCAATCAGAAATATCAAGTGTTACTTTCATTTTATGAACTTATTGAAGTCAGGGCTACTTTTAGCAAGTTTAGCAAGCTGTAAAAGGTTTAAATCATAGTGATATCCTGAACAATTTTATTATAATCGTTTATGTTCTCGAACAAAATTTATGATACATCCTTCTGATTTCCCAGCCACACACACATGTTTCAATGAAAGCCTGTAAGCAGTCCATAATAAAAGACCTTCAAGTACAACAGAGGCTAACAAAAAAATCATAAAAATACAATTCATGAAATAATTATGAGCCTTGTTTATATTTGAGCACCTTGAGACCTTAATCTGTTTTACATATAACTTTTTAAAATATGACAGATGGGGGGAAAATATCTTGATATCACAGCTTTTATTAAAAGAAAAAAAAAGTTCTTTCATAGACATGATTCCTATCGGTGAGCACCTTGAAACTGGAGGGAGGAGGGCATATTTTTCAGGAGAGCAACGAAACCCCTGATTTCCTTTGGTGCTTTGAACAACTAGAAAGCAATATGGTAATAGGGAGGACAAAGTTTTTACTTCGTCCTTGTTTGCACCGCTAACTCTTTTGTGAGATATAATGAGGTAGAACGAAAAGGAAAACAACTGCTGACACTTTAATAACTTGTCCTGTAGGACAGCTGGAATTTTAAAGCTTTGGGTCTGTATATTATGCAAATTGATGAGTTTGCGTAATCTACTTTTCTGTCCTACTGTCTTATTCCTTTTGTTGTTGTTGTTTTTGTTTTCCTTATTTTATCTTCCTTTCAGTTCAGGCACACTCCATATGGAAGACGAGAATACACATAAATAATCCTCTCTCTCTCAAATATATAGTATTTTGTTGTGCTACAGAGGTTTGCATAGCTTTTGAAGTTCTTTAAGATGGGAAAATGCTTCACATATCCTGCATACTTAAGGTAAAGGCATTGGATTTCAAATGCTGTCTCAGAATTTCTTATCATTTCTCACTCAGAGAGTGGCAAGCTTTAGCTGCAGATACTTAAGCAAAAGCAAGAAAATAAAAGTTGTGTAAAGGGTTTTGTTAATTACATTGCCATTCCTTTCATTTCTTTCAGTGCAACAAACTACAACAAAATAGGTGGCCAGTTAGTATCAGCAGGTGTGGCTTTTGTGTGCGTTTTGTATTTACTCCATGTATGTGACATGGATGTCATTTGATGTGCTCACTGGCGACAGGGAAACAATTCTTTCACAGGGAGGCAATTTCAATTAAAAGAAAAATGGCTCTAATGGAAAGTAAAAAGGCAGAGGAGTCTTAACAAATAGGTTATTTGGGCTGCCTCCAACATTTTTTTTTTTTTTTTTTTTATTGTGGTCCTGAAACAAGGCCTGGGAAAGCAGATTGGCGTAGAGCACAGCTGTCAGGCCCAATGTAATTTTGGGGGTAGACTTTTCATTTTAAAAAGAAGCCTTGTTGGCATGAATAAAGCACAGACTAATTACTGCAAACCACTGGGTATGATAAAGACCCATCAGTACAGTCAGAAATGCCAATGCAGTATAGAGGCAAAAGAGAAAAACTGGAGGTGGAAGACAGATGAAAAGGTGGGATTGCTTACCTGGGATGGCAAGTAGCATTGAACAGGTTCAGTTTTTTACAGTGCAACTCTCAACAATAAATCCCTGCAACTTCCCCCTCAGTTCAACATAGCTCTCAGAGCATAGCATTGCAGAGATGATCCAACTTTATCATTTCCAACTCTGCCATAGTTAACCCAGTTCAGTGAATCTTAAGGACACGTTCTTTTTCTGAGGCTAAGTGCACATCCAAAGAATTCAGAGCACTGGTGAGCCTTAAAATGCTGAAGCAAGATTTATAGGGGGAAAAAGTTCTAAAAACACAAAGCAAAAAATCAAAACATTTCATTTCAATTGACTTATGTTTTGCAGATGTCTTTACATTTGCAGGGCAGCATTGTTGTTATAGTGCAGTGCATTGGCAAAGGAGATCAAACATTAAAAAAGCAGAAACAAAAGGTAAAAAGGTACAAAAAAATCCCATCCAGATTCCATCTACAGCAGAAGAACAGGACCATTATAACCAGAAATTAGAGAGAAAGGTTCAGCAAAGGTTTGTATCTGACAAGTATAGTTGTAGCACAAAGGAGAAAAGAAATACTAAATATAGGCAACTGTAGTCAGATTTGCCAAATGTTACAAAAGTTGAGAAACAAACCTCGTTGGGTACCTACATGAAGCTTGACTGAGTTCCTCACTCAGTTTTTCTCTGCTAGAATATTTTCTACTTGAATTTATTTATAGCCTTGGACTTTCAGAGAGTCCATTTACCAGTAAAATACAGCTAACACGATGTATTTCTAATTAGGAAAGTTATGAGGATATATGTGTATGTTTACATATATATATATAAAAATACATTTACATACTGTATATACATATTTACATATTGTATATACATATATACATGTATATTTACATATATACATATAGCTTGGAATAAAGATATTAAAGAGACAAAGAGGCAACAAGCATGAATTCTTGGTTTATGAAAGCATGTGCACAAAACCAGTGAACTAGTACACTTTGTAAATCGAATTACAGAGTTTGAACGTACACACAAATTATGAAATGAATCACAGATTTCAGTAGAAGTCTCAGGAGCTGCATAGTGGGTCCTAAAGGAATTCAGTAAAACTGATAGGTGCCAGTTGCAACCCCAGTGTTACACTGCCTTTTCACATTCAAGTGGAGACAGCAACCTTAAGTGAATTTGCATATAATCGTGCTCTTAGCATGGGTAACAGGATTTTCCTGCAGTAACTGTGAGCAGAATGAACAAGATCCTTTAAAACAAGATGATCTTGTAGATGTTATTTATTAGAATAAAAAGAGATGGTTTTGAATGATACACTGCATGTTCACTGAGAATCTATAAATACTCTGTCCTTATAGTGCACACACACAAAAAATAGCATAATGTAGTGAGGTTATTTTTGATTTTGTAAATGACACACTGGATTGTGTCATTTAAGAAAACGTACACTGGAGAATAGTGCTATAAATGTTCCTTGGCAGCATTCTGATCCTGTATGGCAATGTGGATGCTGCAGAAAGGATCATGAAGAAAGTGCCTTTTTAAGCACTATAAATCTGACTTACAAATTTTTAATATATAAGTGATATAAAGTCATGTTTTCATTTTTTACTTAGGGCCTTTATAGAACTTTTGTGTTCTTTTTAAACAAAATGTACACATCTACTATTTTGCTACTATTTAACATCTCTGCTACTTCTATTGCTAATGTTGCAGTGACAGAAAAGAGTTTGGTTGTTGTTGTTGTTGTTGTTGTTTTTTTTTTAAAAAAAGAGGAAAGAAAGAAAAATTCTTTATCTGCCTCTGACGTTGTCTCCTTGGGTGGTATTTTAATCCTTTTGCTCTCATGAACATCCATTAGGGTGAATCATGAAAAATGCCTTGCCACTGTATTAAGACTTTGTAATAAGGTATTTCTATTCAGAACAAGAGCCTAATTCTATATAAAACATCAGACTATTTTATCAAAAATTAGATTTTAAATCTCTATCAGATTTAACCTCTGTCTGAGGTAAAAATCTTTCTCAGTCATTTTACTTAAACAATTTTCCTTGCCACCAAAGTTATAATTCTTTCTATCTAATCAAAGAGACATTTTACAGAGAAAGTTTAATTCATTTTCAGTTTATAAATGTTGAAACTTTGGATCCCTATAAAGAATTTACTTATGTGCATCTCTTTTGTCTCTTTATACATGTAGAAAAAATTACACAAGTCTTTACATGCATGGGCATGCATGAGTCTTATTACAGTACATACATCTGTCTTAATCTTCCTCTGTGGTACATGTAAATATAGGAGGTGATGTGTGTGAATGGCTGTGCTCTTTTTTGCTCCCAAGAAATTTCATGACACCATTGCTTTGAAATTGTACTTATTTAAAATCTGTCCACATTGGACCTTATTCCATTACCTCAAGAAGAGTTATATCTTAACATCAGGTATTTGAGTAGACCTCTATATCTTTTCATTTTCTGTCCTTATCTTCTCGAGCTAATGAATTATTTTTTTAAACAATATTCTAATTGAACAAAAAGTCCCACTATGTGTTACAATTTACAGGATTTTTTTTATTAATAATGTCAAGGTAATGTAGAAATCACTTCCGCAAGAAATCTGTCTATATTTTATTCTTGTGCCCTCTACTGTTTTTTTCATGATTCCTTATTGCAGATTGACAGCAACCCACCAATCAATCTTGAACTGAATCAGCCATTCTTTTTATTGTCATGTATATTACACTGCTGAATTTAAATCATAGTAAAGAATAGCATTAGGTGATAGCAGTAATGTTTGCTCATCCTTATATATTACTTTCAGAGACAAAATTGAAATAGAAATTTGAGTTGCTGGCATTGACTCATTTAATTGGAAAATGGGAAAAGTTGGACCTTAGCTTTCACATTTTTTTTCTGTATACAAAATAGCCTTAAAATGTCTTCATAAAACGCCAAATGATCCTGAACCTCTTCTTGTTTCTATGACAACCTTATTGCGGTATAGTAGTAGGCCAGAGATCCTCTGAAGCTGCCAGTGACTTTTTTAAATATTTTATTTTAAGCAAGGAGGACAGCACAGTTTGGGGACCATAGTTTTAATCTTTGGTTTTAAACATACTGCTTTGTAATGCCCTGGCTATCTCTCTGTATCAAAACTTGCAGGAAGGGAAAATACAAAATAAACAAGGTTCAGCTCATGACAGATTATGCACAGAAAAATTAATATTTTATCTGTTGACTGAATTTAATTTCATGAGAAATATGTACTGATTCTTCAAGGAGAAACACTGCAAAAAACCAAAATGGCTGGGTTTTTTTGTTTGTTTGTTACTATCACTTTACTCTGATACATTTTTGTGTTTTTGTTCTCTCCCTATTATGAACACACTGACTCAATCAAAGATACCTATATTACAATGCAATACTGAATCTGCAGTCTACATGATCAAGCAACAGAAGAAAGAGATATGGGAAAACTGTACAGCTGCCAAGCCTCTAAGGATAGCTTTGTTATTATCAAAAACACAGTGTGAGAAGTCAGGTTTGGAATATGACTGACCTTCTGTAGCGTGTCAGCTAAATGTTTGCTACTTTATATATTTAAAAAAAAAAAAAAAACTTGCAAAATGAAATAAAATGTGAAGCTGATGGATAATTCCATTGGAATTTACTGTCACTTCCACTCTTTTTGAATTGGGCTCCAGCAGTCAGTGCCAGAAGGGAATAGATTCAGTTAAAGGAGTGTCTTCCTACCAAACACAGCTACCGATTGATTTTTAGAAATGCAGTAGTAGTACTAATAATATACTCCAATAATATACTCCAACTTAACAGAGTACGTGGATGGTGCAAAGAGAAGCAAATCTACAACAAATGAAAAATAAGAAAACTTTATGGAATTTGTAACTGAGTAGCCCCAGGACCTAAGTCCTGCAAAGTATCAAACTTTTCCAAATCAGAAGAACCCTAAGAACCCTAGAGGAATACCTCCTTCCCTCCTTCACCATAAAAAAGGAGAAATACTGCTATTCTGCTTTTTTTTTTTTTTTTTTTTTAAATGCACCAACTTTGCTGTTAGGAATATCATATGAAGGGTGTAGTGTTATAATCTGGTATACAGGCAACTGATTGTAAAAGGTCATAAACAAGCCTTCTAAAAACATGACTGATATTATGCATGACCTGTACTCATTTCCTTTAATGCAGCTGTCCAAAATAATTTTATTGTTCCACATGAATCAAAAATCGGACTGCAGTTAAATTGGTGAAGGCTGCAAATAGATATACATGTTTATAAGGGTGTTAGTCACTGAGCTCTGTCTCTCACTCCACTGAGATCAGGTCACCTTATCTATGATAGCGGCTTGCTGAGGGTACCGAATCCAGTGGCTAATTTGCACTGAGTCATGGGAATAAAAACAAAGAAATCACGTTTTATTAAGACAATAGATGTAGACAGTGACAGAAGTTAAATATGTAGAGTTCTGGCCTAGGCCCAAACATCATCTCCATGTTGCTCATGGTTAGCTAATGCAGGATATATCTGTGCTGCCAAGAAATGACAATTAAAGGGAAATCTAAAATTAAAATAGGATTGAGCTCATGAGCTTATGTAAAGATGATTTTATAAATAGTGTAAAAGAATGGCCAAATACAAATGTTTACATATTTTAAAAGAAATGAGGATAAAAGTGCCTGAGAGAAGCACAAGCCTGTATAATCAGGAGTCACTGAATCAGTTCAGCCCATGAATATTAAAATCTGAAGGTCCTTCAGATTAATCAAAAACTCCTAGAATCAGAGCCTCAAATTTCTACAGAGTAATTTAATTTCCTTTCCGCAGTTCAGCGGATCCCACCACCTCACAAACCCATCGATTGCTCTTGAGAACTGAAGGGGAAGAGAGGCAGCGCGGGTTGCCGGCAGCGTCCCGGGGCACGACGAGGCCCCTCCCGAGCAGCAGAGAGCAGCCGCTTCCTCGGGGCTGCAGCCCAGCGCACCTGGAGCTGGACCACGGCGTGGCCAAAGCAACGCGCAGGTCAGTGGTCCAAGATACTTGGCCTTCAGGGAATGTTTCTGTGTCCGGAAATAATTCTAAACAGGGACTGCCGAAGCAGGAAATTTTCTTAGTCATCAAAATGCTGAACTTTTCCTCAAGGGTGACAACTGTCTCTTCTAGAAATGAAAACTTGCGTGCGTGTTCAGGGAAAATACCTCGACCTGCATGTAACAGTGCCATCTGCTGACACCTGCCACAGGAGGATATGCTAACGTATATACTAACATCACAGTCTGTAAGTCAGCATGGTATGCGGGGAGGCAGAAAACCCACAGAACCATCTGAAGGCTGTTCTGTTTCTCTGGGTTTCTCGGTGCACAAGCAGCATCTCCAGGAGTGGAGACAGTTCAGTCTTTGATCTCGTACAGCCAAACTCTTCCTGCCCAAGTTACTAGCAGCTCATTTCGAGGAAAAGGCTGGGGGGAGTTGTGTATGACGTGGACAAAATTAACGTCGGGAACAGCGCTCTGCATCAGGCCTAAGCTGCTATTGCATGGCCTTGGTTTGGAGTTCCAGTG
Source organism: Nothocercus julius (assembly GCA_013398735.1). Taxonomy (NCBI): domain Eukaryota; kingdom Metazoa; phylum Chordata; class Aves; order Tinamiformes; family Tinamidae; genus Nothocercus; species Nothocercus julius. Next base: position 4,456,770 of record VZSV01000052.1, read on the forward strand.
CATCGTTTACCTGGTGGGGGTTATAGAGCGGGAGGGGGTTGGAGATGCTCCCTGTGGCTGCCAAGGGGATATCTCTCTCCCCTACCATGAGGGAATCCCTTTCTCTATTGTTGAGCTTTAAACTGACTTCAGGTCTTTGGTGGTTGAATTGGTGATTTTTTTGTTATGGGGGCAAGTAGCAGACCATGTGTTATAAGATCAGCACTCTTGAATTTCTGCTCAAAGTAATTTTGCATTGAGAGCTTGCTTAGAGAGGCAGTTAGAATACATAAATACTGCAGAAAATACAAAAATTATATTCAGAGAACAGTAGACACTGAAGGCATTTAAATTTTGAAAACAAAATATCATGGAATGAAAGTAACCATACATTCCAGAAACAAGCCAGTGGGGATATGGTAATGTTGAAGAAAAAGCACTAAAGCACCAGAAGGAGTTGGGCAGTGATTTTTGCAAATGTTTACAGGTATACTTGGCTTGAAGATTTTTTTTTTTCCTCTTTAGATTTATGGGGGGTTAAATCAAGTTTTTAACTTCTGCCAGTATTTAATATATAAAAAGAAATTATAAAGTTGATGTATTTTCCAGCAGCTGCTGACAAATGCTGTCCTCTGGTTTGGTCTGCAGTCAGTAACACTGTCTCTGCTTCACTTAGAGATGGATCTGGGAAGTGACCTATTTCTGAACAGACACATGTGCTAACTAGTATAGGCACAAATCTAATAGTTTAGTTTTCACATGTACCTCCTAGCTATATACCTGTGTATACGGTAATTCATTTAGAAATATACGTTACCTAAAAATTTATACTCTTCTCTAGATAGGAATACTTCACTATCAACATTCTTTTATTTGGCCTTTGCTGATTCTCCAAAGAGTTTTTTTTAATATTCACAGCTGTCAGTGTTTTAGGCTATCTGGCATTTTATAGCATCTGATCATCATCACACATGCTTTAAAACAACAGTTAAAGCTTTGATTTATGTTCTTCAGATAAACAGCAACTGTGCTTTTAATTGACAAGAGCCATCTTAAACCTAATGTATTCCAATATATTTCCAAAGCAAATCTTCTGAATTATAGAGAAAAGTATATAGTATGTATACTATAAAGTATATATAGTATGTGGCAAGCAGTCAAGCAACTAGATTGCTAGGCAAGTTTAAATCTCAACTACCTTCAGAGAAATATCTTTGATTTCACCCATTTGATATAACTGCATTGTGTAAGATGTCTGACACCAAGGTAAGTGTCCTTTTTAAAATGTAAATATACAAAGTTTAGTACGAAACACTCCTACTCTTTCTTCCGAAGAAGGCTATGTTAGTAGAGCAAAGTAAATGAGCATGTGAATTGCTTCCTTTTTAAATACTACACATAACTCATATTTGAGACAGCCTGCTGAACAATGTAATTGAATTGGAGAGCTCTGGAGGACTCATAAAAGAAATGCATGGGAACTTTCACTGTTATATTAGATACATAATATTTGCATAAACCTGCACACGCAAGATCATGCACTGTTTGAAATTAAAAATACCGTTCTCCTAAACAGGTTGCTTCACAATTGTTAGTTCAGGAAGTAAAAATATGTCTGGTGTTTAAAAGCTGACTTTTCAGATATCCTAAACTGTTTGGTTTACTGGTGTAATACAAAATAACCCTCCCTAAATTTAGCCAGACCCTACGTTTTGCAGGAATAAGGACTAAGTAGGGGGAGTTTTGTATCCAAATGCTTGGAAGTAAACAGAACCCCTCATCTTAGACCTGAATATAAATGGTGAATTTCTAATTCACTGAAGTAAAAGCCAAAGTTGTTTTACTTCAATAGTTCTGGAGCCTTTTCATGAACTTTGCGACTGGATTGTGATTTTACAAAAAATTACAGTTCTTGCATGGATATTATAGATTTTTTTTTTTTTTTTTTTTTTTTTTTTTTTTTTAAAGCTTCTGGCCCCTTAATTAAAATTGAAGGTCAGGTTGAATTTAGTTTAGGATTGCAGGCATGTTTCCACATCGAAAAACTGACATGTTAGACGTGGTTTAAGAAGCTTTGAGTTCATGAAGCAGAAGGCATTTTATAAGAATTGTTTTTTTACTTTATGAATATAAAACAGGGAGAAGTTAGTTTTCCCATTAGAATTGGGACACAGCTCACCTATTACTCTCTCCTTCTTTTTCTCTTTATTCTCTACTACTTGAAAAAAAAAAAAAATACAAAATCCTGTACAAATCTTTAAGAGAAATTCCGTATAATAGCATTTTATACATCTAAAACCAAAATCTACATGCTCTGCTCAGCATTCTGTCTGCCACAATTAAAGATTACAATTTGAACTTCTGCATTTACTTCTGCATTTTCAGTTCAAAGGTTATTATCTCTTTGGTAATTGAGTTGCAGTGGTTCTGCATAATTTCCATTAATTATAGTAATTAATGGTAATATTACTCTGGTAAGCATATTTTTTCTGTCATGTACCCAAAAGCTGAGTTAGCAACATTTCATTGGGAATATTGGAAAGGACAGATAATATAATAGCTTAGAAATGCCATTTTTAAGTGTGTCAAAGATAAATTATAATGGGGACAAATAATTAGAGCTGTTATTGCAGCAAAAGTGCTTAACAGTTTTGTTTGTTTCTGCCTTCCTCATTCTTCAAAAATAATTTAATTTTCTCATAGGTGAGAATGCTTTGACTGCCCAAAACAGGCAGTTTCAGGCTAAGCTAAGATGGATGGAGCTAGAATTAGAAATATACAATATTTCCATATTTTTTTTCTCCACAGTGAATTCAGAGGCCTAAAAAAGTAGTAGACAGTATAAATATAGAAGTGGCTTTCCCGCCCCATTCCGACTAGTGCATTGCAATGAAAGTGGCATGTCTTCACTACACTTTATTACATGGAGCAAGCTTATCAGAACTAACTGCTCCCAAAGTAATAAGCCCTCTTGTTGCACTGCTGCTTCAAAATGCTTTTGTATGCACTCAGACGAAAACAATATCTTAAAATTCAGCCCTCTTTTTGAGCATATCTGCACAGCAGAGTTGCCACTTCCAGTGCAGATTCACACCAAAATAGGTATTTACTTTTGCTCTCTGCTGTCTAAAGTGTCCTTTAATCCCTACCATTTGCAATCTCATAACATTAGAAGACAGAGACTAAATGGACTATCTGGGTGTTGGTAGCCTGTAATGGGATCCTGAGAGGAATGTCTATGTGCAGGAATGTTTGGACTAAAATTGAGCACATCAAGATGTAGAAGGAAAAACAGAATGTAAATGAAGTGGCTGAGGACTGGGAAAGAGTACAGGAACCCTGCAGCTGATCCTAGTGAGTAATAGCAATTAAAGTAAAGGAGAAAGATAGTGCAGGCAAGATTTTAAGCAGGCAAGAGAAAATGAATTGACTGAAGTCACCCATACAAGATCAGAGCCTTGCTTGCTTTTTCTGAGCCAGGTCATGTTTTTGACCTTACTTTTAGGGAGCAGAATATACTGCCCATGGGTCCAAAGAGGGTATAAAATGCCATTATTTCAAATAACTCTCTTATTAAGTCTTCGCCACAACATCTCTAAAATTTGCCCAGCTGCTACATAGTAGGTGTGCCAGGGGAATTTAGATCTCACTCTTGAATATTTTTTGTTTATTTATATAAATTCATAATAGTATCTTGCTAGGTATGTTTTGTGTTCTTGATATTCCTATGGGCTTCTTCTGATGCTTTAATTATTTAAAACAAACATAGTATCTTAGTCATATTTTATGAGGTTTTTTTTTTCCGCTTTTGGAAAAAAAATAATTGTATGTAAAAAATATTTTAACAGTCCCTGGTAGCTAGAGCCAAGCACAATAGGAAGCAGGTGCTGTGTAAGCTTTTCCATAGAGCTCTGCCAACAGAGCTCACTTTGGTCCAGCCAAGCGCTTGTCATCCCATTACCAATTCCCTCCTGGGCAGCCTGACAAGTGGGGCAGCTTTCCTGTAAGCTGATAAAGAGCAAATTGGACAAGACTGCACCTCCTTAACTCATTTCATTTCTGAAACACATTCACCTGGACTTTTAAAGGGTATTGACAGGGCCCTGAGGCCAATGGGAGGCCTTATATGCCCTAAGCAGCTTCTTCTGGGTTTTCTCTACACACTTTGCCCCTGGCCCAGAGACTCCATTTAAGATGAGGTCTAAGGGCCTAGACCTTTCCTAGGCTGTGTGATAGCTGTGCCTGACTCCAGGTGACAAATCTCTTGGATGGACCTCACACCTCTGCTGTGGCTCCTGCTCCTTTTTCTGCTACCCCCTGACACCACGATGGCCTGTTACTGGTCTGCCCCTTACCATGTTGATGGAGGAGCTGTGGGTGGGCCATGAGCAGCCCCTGTGTCACAATTTAATAGATAATTTCTTAAATGGCTTTGAATATGTAAATCTAAGTGACTGTTCCAGAACGGTAAAAAAGCTCTGTGGCTCTGGTCACAGACCAAGGCCTGGTCCTCTAAGTCCCCCTTGACTCAATTTACTAAGTGTATTCTTACTAGAAAACAGCAACTTGAAGATGTTAGTGTTGGTTACATGGGTAACTCCAGGAACTCGTGTAACACCTGTCTAGTTCAAGTTTTATGGATACACTTTTGTCGGGAACTTACTCAAGGAAGTATTTACTCCAGAAATGGGCATTGTAATGTAATAAGGAAGAAAAATTTTATAATAATTTATTATCATATGTTTCAGTGCCTTCAGTGTAAAACAAACTTACTCTGTTACAAACTCTGTTCTCCTTGAACCCTCATGAAATTTTAGAAAATTGACTGTTAGAAGAAAAATATCTTAAATCTTTACTGCTATTGCAAGTCTGCATCTGTCTCGTGGTTGAAAGAGGACACAGACTCCATTTGCTGTATAGTTATTGTCTCTGTCATCTTCTGCATTGTTCCTTCCCTCTGGGTTCAGTTCTTAGTAGTTCAGCAGTCTGGTCAATTTAAAACCAAGGTATAATAATATTACTCTAGGATATGCTTTTCTTGAAGCAGAGTTCTGGAAAACTCAATATATTTTGTATTTAGCTATTAATTATATCCTCAAGAAATTAAGTCTTGGAATCTAAATATGCAATGTGTATTCAGTCTTACAGAAGTTAATGTGCTTGACTAGAGAATCAAAAATTAGGATAATATTTCACAGCTAGTATGTTTGTTGTTGCTGAAAATCTGTGCTTAGCCTCAGTTTCTAATAGAAGGATTCTAAGTCTCTGAAGCAAAGAGAAATGAAGTAAAGCTTCTCTCTATATACATGGGGACTTCCTGTAGCTCTTCTCTGCACATCACAGTAGAAATTTTCTTAGACTGAATTGTGTGAAGTTGCATGTTGCTTAAGAAAACACAGCTGAAAATCTGGAATGATAGGCTTTTCACACCTGATATCCCAGACCAAAGCTTACTAATTAGCATAGAAACAATGTTTCTGAACTCAAGTGTTCAGAAGTGCATGGTACAGAGTCTCTAGCAGGTGTTCATGGCAGGCGGTGCCTTAATGATATTTCTTAAGTAGCTTCTTTTAAATCATTTATTTTGAAGTATCTTACCATTAAATTATACTGTCAGAAATGAAATTAATACTGTAGCTCGTATGAATCAATGCCAAAGTAGATTTAAATTTACTCAATCCCTTTTCTGTTCATCTTCTCTTGAAGATTTCATTTTCAATCAAAACTATCCTTCATAAGCCTTATATATCTTCCAGTTTTCTCTCTAGAAGACTCACCTGAGGAATACTGAACTCAAAAGGAGTTGTTTTGCTGAATATCAAGGGCTTTGACTTAGCTTTTAAATGCTAATTTTAATTGGGGGAAGAAAAAAAAAAAAAACTAAGCACCAATATTTTTTTTTTTTTTAAGCAGTCTTGCAGTTGCCTTGCATGTGCATTCACTGAATCCATCCAGTACCTTGTTGGCACTGGATAATCCAAGACAGTAACTTCTGTCAGGTTGAAAATCACCCTTGATGGATCTCACCCATTCCACATTTAACTGCAGAAAGTTAAATACACTAATTCTGGAGTTTTACTTGTGTTTTCCTGTAGCATAAACAAGAAAGCATTGTTTGAAAATGAAATGAAAATGAAATTAGAAATGAAACAACATTTCTAATAAAATTTTGCAAGGTTATTGCAAGATGTAACTAGCTTGCCCTCCTTTAATGTCCGAAGGAATCTGTTTAGTAATTGAATTAGAAGGCTGCAGCCACTTAATTGCATATTCACGAAGTTCTGGTTGATATCATGTGTGCTGCCACTTACTGACACCTGTGTCTCTGGAAGAAAATGAAAAATAAATTTGAGACCTCTGGAGAGACTGCTGAAGTAACACAACCCTGCCTTTAAACATCTCTATGGAGTTCACTGGCACACTTGAACGAGGAGAATACCGCATGAATTTGCAATATTACTTGATCTGTGTTTCAAGGGCAGAACTGCCTATCATTCCATTATTTACACTGAGATAAATGTTTGGTGTGATAGGGAGAGACCATCTTTAATGCTAAGTTCTTTTTTTTCTTTTATTCCCCCCCCCCCCGTAGTGCTGAGTTTTGAAAATAGCAGGTAGAGGTTGGAAGGTGAAGAAGGAGATGGTGACCATTATATCAGCTGTGGGTAACCTGCACTGAAGCTAAAGGCAGCTTCCCTGTTTATAACAATTATTTTGCTAGCCTAATTCAGGGGTGGTGATGGTGGAATCTTGAAAGTGCAGATGGCTGCCTTACCTTACCTTACCCTGCTGTTAGCCCTTCTGCAGGGTGTGTTGCATGCACTATTAAGATTCACCATGATGAGGTGGGATTGGAATCGTTTAAAATGATTAATCATTCCCTTGTTGAATGAAATCTTGATCTGTTTTGTTCTCCTGTTTTTGAGCTCCCTCAGAGTACTAGATCGGTCTAATGGATATCAAAACTTCAAATTGGAAGGCAGTACTTTGACTAACTGGTAACAGGCTGTTGTTAGAATTCAGTGATTTGAGGCTTCTTGGTTTGTTTTATACTGGGATTTTCAACTGAATGGGGAAATGTCTACTTAATTTCTGTGGCATGATATGAACACTTGCACCTTAATGCCATTTATGCACACAAGGATGCAAATGGAAAGCAGAAGTGTATTTTATTGGCCCTTGTCTATTTGCTCTGTTATTGTTAAGCAACTTACCTTTGAATTACTGGCAGAAGTGGCCAGAGAGAAATAGATTTACTTCTAGTCTGCTGTCAAGATTTGCTTTTCGCTATTGTACGGGCTACTGAACCTGGATTTTTTTCTCAATGTAAATTGATTTACATATGTAACATTTTCAATTCTGCAAGGTGTCCTAAAGATAAACTTTTTGTCCTCAAAGATAAGCTGATTGCCTGTGAGAGTCAGGAAGGAGCTTCTCTGATTTTGCTGCGGAATTGTTGAAAGATCAATGCTGGCTAATATTTCCCACATGGATGGTCCCTGATCCTGGCTGGTGCACTTCAGCGATGGATCAAATGCTTTTTCCTGATTAGATGGGCTGCATGGTTCTTGCTGCTTTATGTGGTGGCATCTTTAGGACAGGAGACAAATGTCTTTCTGGTCCTCTCTCTTCTCCTTTCACGTACACAGAGAGGAAAGCAATAAATATTTCGGGGTTGGTTTCACTAAATCTAACACAAAGCATTACATTCTGGGATGAAAATATAGGCTGACTAGGATATTGATGGTCTGTCTGTACAAATATTTGATTTTGATTTCAGAATTGCAGTGTCTCATAAGGGAAATCAGAAACACTTTACAGTCTTCTGTTTTATAATCCTCTAGATGTGCATTCCAGATTTCAAACTGTTTTAATGTGCAATAAGAGGTAAACCTGACCCAGTTACAGAAGAACAAAGAGAAATTCCTGAGAGGAATTTCATGATGTTTCTGCCTCACGCTTACACTTAGGATATGACGTGCCTTAAGCAACTGTGGTGGGCTAGATTCCAGCACGATGCTGTCAACCAAACATAAGTGGAGGTTATTTGTTAATTGGGCAATCAGAAAGTCTTACAAATAAGCATAATGTGCATTATTGCTTGTACAGTAGGTTAGTGAAACTTGCCAAATCAGAAAGAGAAGACCAAGACAAATAAGCAAATAAAGTGGACTGTCAGGTGTTGAAAACAATCACTTTTATTCCTTTCTGCAAAGCTAAACATTGACATTCCTGTAAAATATTCCTACTTATTTCTTTTATCTGTATCCTAAGCTCACCTGCCTTTTATATTACTTGCTAGTTGTACATGATTAAATAGAAGACTGAATTATGAAAGCAATGGTTATGGCCCTGTGGTTAGGACTTCCATTTTCTGTTCATTTGTCTCTCTACTATTTCTCATCAGTAGAATATTTGTATGCTTGTCTGTTTTGTGAGGCAAGCTAAGTATTTCTATGTTGAGGATATTCACACACACACACACACACACACACACACACACACACACACACACACAAAGCTTATTATAAAAGGTTGCAAAAGAATATATTTGGGGGATAACCTATTAATTTCTTTTAGGCCTTTCACTTCAAGGAACCTCTTTTAAATCCTCATAGTCACATATGTGCCCAGGTCCATTGACATTCATGCCCATCCCAGCTAGGAAGCCAACCTGTC
>VZSV01000052.1:4466956-4478538 GCA_013398735.1 Nothocercus julius
TTTGACTGGGATTCCCTGAGGATAGACACCCTGAGACACCCTGCTATTTCTGCTGCCTGGAACCTGGAGGTACTAGACTTGTGACTGTGAGCTCAGTGTGCCAAGTCAGGGCTTGGCTATGCAGAACTACTGTTGATCAGGCTTATTGTGCATGCACTACATGATCTGCACACTTCTATCTGGATTTCCTGAATGACAACAGCTCAGAGTGTAGTGCAATTTAATACTTTGCTGAAGGCTTTGTCAGTGTTCTGTTATCAGTTACTATTACTGATAACTTTGTTAGTATGTAACTTCATTTTGCACTATTGAATTTCATTTATTTCTTTTACTCCAGTTGCCAAGGACATCCATTTTTTTCCATGTGTTATCATGCTTAGATTTCTGTGTTGAATATGTCTGTGCCTCAGATTCTGTGCAGGTGTGTGTAATCATTACTGGCTCTTGGGGGACAGCTGGCTTAGTTTAGATTTTAGTCCTTTTGCTTGTTGTGACTCATGCCTGGTTTGAGGCATGGCTGGCTGAAGGGTGCAAGGTAGCTCTAACTCTTTTGCTTCAAGTTCTTTTCTCCAAGTTCAATGCATATTTTGCTGCAGAAGGCAGAAGCTGCTGTTTTGTTATACTGAATAGAAATCAGAATTTAATGGAAATAAATGCAGAAGAATGAATTCTTAGAAAAATCAGGAAAAGGAAGAAGTGCTAGAATATGGTGACCATATACAAGCCTTGAGAACATGAAGCAGGAAAAGCCCTTAAGGTGTCAGCACTTCGCAGAAAGAACAGAATTTTGGCAGGAATCCCAGATGCATGAAAACAAAATTAAAGGAATTACAAGGTACCGGTTAGATCTCAGCAAGAGCCTTGCATGCACTAATAGCCATGTGAGAAAAGCTATAATTGCTCATGGTGGGATGAAAAGCTATCTAACCAATATTCTACTTGGCTCAAGACTTAAATTATAAGTATAGAAGTTGAGCTTGTTCTTAGAGGTAGGAGGGGGAAAAAGCCTTGGAATTTGTCAGCTTAATTGAAGTTTTAAAGTAATCAGTGGGGGTCTAATAAAGTTCTTCCATGCAAACCCTATTTGTAAGGGATGAGTAAGATGACAAGATGCAAAACCACACGCCATCAGCCACACTCACACAATTTCAAGAAATTCCTTTGCCATTAAACATTCAAAAGTGGTATGGAAACTAATTAATATATATCAAAGTGCTACCTATATGCCATGAAATTCTGTTTTCTCCCTAAGCTCCTGAAACTTGCTTTGGGAGTGATATGCTCAAGCATGTTTTGAGAATCTGGGCTTTCATACTGCAGGTTAACAGGAATTCAGTGTCTGTGATCAGATCGGTATTTTCTGGAGGCCAACGTTTGGGACAAAAATTTCCACGAGTTGTAATGTGTGCTAGGCTGAAGTTAGCTAGTGAATACTGCAATAACATAACCTTGGGCGAGGAAACTCAGTGCAGACTGGTAGTAAACTCAAAAGCTGAATGAAAGTTAGTTAAAGATGGTTAGTTTGCATAGAATGCTGTACTACAGGGATAATGATGTTTGCAATAAATGAGCCTGGGGATTAAAGCTAATGCACTGAAGCTATAGTTTACGTGAAGTGTGGTCTTCACACTGAACTCATACTAACAAACAGTAACTATTCTTGGGGTATGCGTGTGTGTTTAAATCTTGTATATGGGGGCTATTAGTACATGCAGTCTCCCTCTAAATGCTGAAAACATCAGTCCTGAGGATGAGCTCCCAGAGGCGCCAGCTCCAGCTTGGAGGTGGAAGACCGCTATGTAGTTGCAATGCAAGACAGCTGCTCGTGAGCCACTAAACCTTGCCAGTTGTCACCGTACAGAAACTGCTAAAGTCCTTCTAGCAGCAGACAAACGGAACCTTCAATATTCCTATGAATATTCACATTAATGAAATAACACATTATTTTACATTTTATGATCTCCAGGCTATAAGAACATATGCTTTTGACTGAAGAGACAAATACATTTTGGCAGAAATTAACTATAAAGAAATTTAAAAAGTGCATAAACTATTTTCTCATTGCTGTACTTCTACCCCTGCTTGCTAGTTCTCTTGTTTCTGTAGTTCATCCATGAATAGGTAAAACAGTCATACTTACACACAGCTGTATGAAAATATTTTTCTTTTTTTTTTTTTAAATCTACCCTGTTATAAAGTTTTCTTATGTTAAAGGAAAGCGCAGCATTATGTCATAATCAATTACAGATCTCTATAGCAATGAATAGCACCTACTAGCTGTAATTTTTTTTTTTCTTCCCCTCCAGCATTCAGTTTTGGCCTTCACTGCCATTTTAAAAAGGCAAGCTCTAATACGAGCTTTCAACTACTTCAAAAAAGTACTCAGGTGTCTTGGTTTCCTTCACTAGTGCTTGTAGTATTACAGTTCTGATTAAAAAAAGCCTCTGAGGGAATAATAAGGTTCTCCCTGCTTCAAAAGCTAGGTTTTCCCTTTTTGATTTGGCCCTGTGCCCTATTTTAATGGGACATTGTCTTCCACAGACACTAGTTTGAAATACGGTGGCATGTACCTGACATTTAGCCACATTCCAAATCTGAAAAGTCAAAGGCAGTTTAGGAGCCAGTGCCAGGATGAAATTATCACAGCTGCCTTCCTGTAGAACTGCTGGGCTTCCTACTGTAGAATCACAGATTGTTTTTTGTGCTAAACATTTGTCATAATCTTCAGTAGCTATTGCCTGTCATGTTAGTTTGAGGAGACCCTTTTAGGCTAAAGGTTTTAGTACCGCCTTAGCTCCCTCACACTGGGGAAGCTCTTGGATAGTTCCACCATCATGAAAGGCAGGAGAACTTACAGCAGGTCCAAAGAGGAGAGTGTCTTTTCATTTCTTAGTGATATAGAAGTGTTATCACTGGAGTTGCCTAGGCATTGTGCTGTGGGTATTTATTTGCATCTACAGTTTTAGCTGCAGAATAAGGAAGGCAGCCACTAAGTGTTTGAATCTGAGTTAATTGCACTGCTTGCACTGCCAATTTTTTGTTTCCAAGTGACATGTCTCCAGCTGGCGACTGGAATTGGAAAGAAACAGGCTTATCCCAGGAAAATTGTCAATGTTTGTCTCCTTCCTCCTCCTGCAGTTGGGACAAAAGTGTTGATACCACCATACTGATAAATAATTCATATATTCAAATACCTGAAATATTGAATAAATAAAAGGATAGCTCTAACTGATCTGCTCACTGAATGGATGTGGTCTGTGCTTGAAAAACAAAAATGTATAGGTAATTAAGGGGGAGGCTAACAACTTTGTCTTTAACACTGTTGTGGCAAGAGACTTGAAATTAATAGTAGTTCAGGTAAAAACTGCTAATTGACTTGAGACAGGTGAAGAAAGCCAGCGGTTGGCCTGGGGTGATATGACCAATGAGGCCCATACCTGTGGCTTATGCCAACCATCTACATTAAAAGCAATAAACAGTGAAAACGGTAACCCTTTGGGGCAAGGATGGCTCTGCCCTTGCACTACCTCACCCATAGATTTCCCCTTAACCGACAGCGATCAGAGAAATATAACTCCTGCTTAAACACTGTCTTCCTATTATAGGCAAAGCTTATCCTGAAGTCAGTGGAAATGCAGTTGTATAAGCTGAGAATATCTTTTTCTGTCTGTGAAGTCTATTCTGATTTACCTTTTAATAATGAGTTTGCATTTATATTTAACAACGGAGTTATCCTTAAAGCATTTTAGAAACATGCTGCCATGCCTAGCAGAACACTTTGATTATAATAACATTTTTATATAGAATCTGGATTTTTAAGATGTTGATTACACCTCTAGAAGTACAATGTAGCAAAAGCAAATATACTATCTGTAGTGTGAAGTTATTGAAGCTTTCCTTGTAGAATTTCTCTGTTCGGTGGTATATTATGGCCATACAGTGTGTTACAGGCATACATTAAAAAGCAGATTGTAATTTTTTAAAGGAAATGTACATTCTAAGAAAAGAGTGGGAAGTAATTTTAGGTATTTTTTTCAGTCAAAAAAAAATAGATATGAAAGTATATAAATATAGATGACCAACTTAAATATCATTCATTTAAGCTCATTGAACACTTAGTAGCCATCCAGACTCATTAAGAGTTATTTCCCTTTTGTATTGGTAAATTCTACAAATACAAGCCTTACTTTCCAGGGTTTGGTTTTGAAGTATTCGGTTATCTTAAGAATAATTTTAACAGATGTCTTTTCCCTCTATTATTTGTGAACTGTTTGCTATGGTTAACTACTAGTCATGCTCCCTGCTGGTATTGTGGGTTATTATTCTATTTCTAGAGCAGATTCTTCTTCTTCTTTTTAATAATAAAAGAATGATTAATCTATGATAACTTTAAATTAGGTGATCTCACCTTAAATGGATAATTGCCGATCTAGAAAAAAATGCAGTTAGGATATCAGGTGTTAGTCTCAACACTGCAAAAGTGAATAGTGTCAACAATAGGTGTGATACGAAATTACCTGGGTTTGCACATACTAAAAAAGTCTACTAATGTTGTTAAAGATCGCCTTCTTAGTATCTGGATTAATCAAAGTTAACTTGAAACAAATACCATTAGAAGATAAAAGCCATCATTACAGTTGACCTTTGTGTAATTTCATTTTGCAATGGCTTTTTCTTCCTCTAGTTGTAACTATGCAATTAGTAATAAAAGAAATAAAGGGCAATTGGTTTCCTGCCAATAACCTGGGGGTCAGAATCTAGGACAAATTAGATAATGAAAAAAGCTAAGTCCTAAAAGCAGATTCACAATGGAATGGAATTTAAGAGCTAATAAAGGACATTCATAAAGATATGAACAGGAACTGGATGCACTTTGGAAAAACAGCAGTATTTCAAATAAAGGTACTGACTCAAATGGCAATGTAAACTTATACTCAGGAAAACAGTCTACTCTGGCTTCCATATTCTAACTTCAGATATTCCACATGCAGAACATTAGTTTAAATATTTTTTCATACAATGTGGCAATGGGAAAAAAAATAGGGAAAGTATTGAAATACTCACTAGGTATGTTCCTGTTATGTATGATTTGCAGGGCTTACAGTGCAAGGAATAGGTGGTAGGAAAAAGTTATGTTCCTTGCTAAATGAAAATACACTGACAAAAGATGATGTATGTACTGTTATATGGTCATGATAAAATAATCTCCATTTTCAAGTTCTTAGCAAGAATAAAACAGAACAGCTCTGTCCTGTGTGAAAATAAAACAATTTAACTGTCTGATTTGATATTTGTAACTTTCAAGCATGAATCCATGGGTGCAAGTTTTATTTTTACCTGAGTTTCAGAGAAATTAAGCATGTGTTGTGTATGCAACTCTACCTGGAAGAAGTGAACTTATTTGAGCTAAACTTGCTAATGCTGAGATTTCTTCCCTTTTTTTTTTTTTTTTTCTTTTTTCTTTTTTTTTCCTGTTAGATTTTGTCATGTTCTATGCTGAAATTCTTTAATGCTTTTGAGATCTGAATTGGTTTTCAGTAGAACCAGCTTTTTGTCTGTGCTCTCTAATGCATTTTGCTTGCTAGGTATACAAATGTCCAGAGCTAATTCTCACTGAACATCCACAGATTACATGTTCGTATGTGTCTATAGCAATTTGATAGTTTAGATATATTTTTAAAGTATTTAAACTTAAATCTTTTAAAATGTCTTAAATTGATGTACTTAAACATCTTTATGTACCCAAGCAAAGGAAAATTTTAAACTTTCCAGTTTTACCTATAGAAATAGGTATGTCAGAGTAATTTCAATAATGAAGTAGTTTTCATGTTACACTTCCAGCAGAAATCAAGGCTTGAAAGAGCAGAGCAGGCCACCAATTCTTGAGAACCCTAGAGACTGTCAGGCCTAAAAGATCGGGGTGGCCTTTAAAGCAATCGTCTTGTCTGTGCTGTTTATTTTGGTTGTAAAACAGGTATCATCCCTTGCATGAGAACTCACAGCAGCGCTGTTAGAATTAATATCTTTAATGTGTTGTGGGTTTTTTTGTTGTTGTTTGTTTGTTTGTTTGTTTTGTTCTACTTAATGACTGTTAAAGAAATGTCATATCTGCAATATAGACACAATGGGTATTCAGGTCTTTAAAGTGCTCTTGACTAGATTGCTCTGTGCATGCATTTCTCAAGTCGGTTTTCTGAAATTCTTCCTTTATTGGACTTGTTCTTTCATCTCAGAGATCCTAACATTTAGTTAAGGACAATTATACAACATATTGCATGTCTCCAGCCACTATCAAAGACTGATATGGCTCCTCTGCAGAAACATTTAAATGAAGTCTCACAGCACTGTGGGCTGGAGACCAACAAAGAAGCATGGAACAATATGCTGTGTCAACATCCTAGTCCTTCATCTTTTAGAAACTTCAGGTTCTATTAAGGAAAATAAAATATTTAGCCCTGAGGCAGGTAAAGACTTAAATGAGCTTTAAAACAAACAAACAAAAAACCCCCACCATTCTGTATTAAACTCACAAGCATGAAATTGCTCTGCAATAGAAACAACAGTTTTTCTATATGTAATTTAAAGCCTGATGCTCAAGAAGTTGCAATTTGGAGGACTTAGTTAATCTCATCAAAGCTTGGATGATTTTCTGAGTTTTAGAATTTTATGAATGAGTCTTCTATACCTAGTATCATATATGAGATTTTTTTTTCTACTTCATAATCTTGTTTTCAACAGCCCATGGAAAGTACTGTTCAGCAGCTGTTCAAGTAAAACACAAGATTATTAGATTAAACCTTTCTTCTGAAGTCAGAGCTCCCTCTTCCTTTGCACTGGCTTTTAATGCTTCCAGTTGCATCTCGTGTTTGAAGTACAGTTTACATATATTCAGATTAACAATGTAACCCTTGTTCCCTTCATGTTCAGCTGGAGTGTGTCAGTCTTCTGTAATGTTGAACCTTAAAAGATTAACAGTTGCCCTACATTTTCATACCTCCTGTGATGTATCATCTGGATTAACACTTACTACCCTCTTCAGCGATTCACAGACCCTATGTTACCAAACATTATTTTTAATCACAAATTAAGATCTCTCTGAATCTCCTGATCTGATAATAGACATAAGCTTTCTACATAATTCTCTGTGTGTTTTTTACACTTAAGTTGTATACCTGTAAGACACAAGTGTTAGACCATAAATCAATCATTTCTCCTTGTTCCACCTTGTTGTTCTAATTTTACAAGGAAAAATAGTCTCTGATAGTATCTGTTCATAAATAATAGAGTGAACTTTATTATCTTTCATTACTGTAAATGATTGATAGCAGCTTTGGTAATCATACCCACCAGTGTTTTAGAAGTATGTTACCTGAAATAAATGATGGTGAAGATCATATGTTTGGTTGAACTAGTAAAACAGATAAACATACTTGGTAAGATCAAGAAATACACTTGCTCTGCAAATATTCCTAAGTAAACTTCTGCCACTTTTTTTACCATGAGAATAGTGTGTGGGGGGGAAGGGGTTGTTTTTTATTATTATTATTATATTTATTTTCCCACTTCAGATAAATATGCGCGTAGCTCAGATGAATTTAGATACTGATTTTTGGATTACTGTTGCTTGTAGCAGATACCATCTGACTAAAAGTGTACAATAATATTAACACTATATTATAGCAGAGTATAGCAATATAGTATGTACCAGTATATACCAATATAGGATATACCAAAGTATAGCAATGTGATGCATGCAATGGAGGAGGATGCATTAAATTGTTCCTCCAGTGTATTTGCTGTGACCTAATGCAATGGTATCATTAGGACTGTGGCTTTGTGATAATTGGAACATTACGTGTGATTAGGTTTAGAAATTATTCTCATACTCTGAATCCATTAAAGGAAGTAGGAATGTACTAAATTTCAAGTAAGTGTTTCTGCGGTTCAGATATACATAAACGTTGTACAGGCTCCTGCTGATTGGCAATGTTTTTGTCCTTGTCTAATGCTTTTTCTCCTGAGCATTTTGGGCTTGCTTTCATCATCCAAAGTATATTAGTCATTCCAGGATGTAAATCTCTGTTTTTTAACTAACTCAGATCTAAATGAAAAATTCAAAGGTTGTGTGAATTCACACTGCTTGGAGGATTCTGTCCATAAAGTTGCTGAATTTTGGTATTTGTCAAGCCTCATCTATGACAACTAGACAACTACACCTCAGATGAGAAAGGAGTTAGCAAAAACTAGTTGTATGGCAAAGAATGTTGCCCAAAACTATGCTTAGCTTAACATACTATAATGTGTTTATTTTAAAGAGATTGCAAAGTTTCAGACTGTGGTAGCTGGGATTTCCCAGGAATGAATGTGCTACAGATTCTACTGCTCTTCTCTATGTGGAAAAAATTCCTTGCTGATGAAGGGAGCTCAGTACCAGAAGAACTTGGTCTGTTAATCAGTTTAATACAATGTAACACTATACAAGGACAGGAAATATCAGTAGCAGATTTTAAAATACAGTGTACTGAAGGGTAGTTAGGTTCTTCAGTTATACTTCACTGGCATAAGTGAAGCAGTTAAGTCACTTCTGCCTTACCCACTGTAACTCAGACCAGAATGAAGTCTGCAGCTTTTCCAGCAACCGTAATTCGACTTTGGTGTGCAGATTCTCATGATGTTTGGGTAGACCATCTGGTCTTTGTCATGTGCTGTTTGAGTTTTATGGCCCTAATCTGGCTGATGTTAGCGTGGTTAAATGTAAATCAGCTTTCCAAAGGTAACTTGTATATGTGTGATTCTATTAAGTAGTTGTATGCTACATACAAAAATCCAGTATTTTGTTGACAGAACTGTCAAAAATCCTGTTTACTCTAGCAAACTTGCTAGAATTGGAATAACGTTTGTTTACAGAATAAGCATCTGGCCCAGTAAATTATCTGGGCATGCTAGTAGCTGGTGCCAGTCTGTGCAGTTCTGCTCACCTTTATCAGCACAGGAGGTAACAGTGGGAAGTATGGTTTTGCTTACAAAATTGTATGATGTGGCGTACTATAAGACAGAATTCAAACACCTCATGAGGGATGTGTCTGATTATCCAAGTCCTAAGTTATCACTTAGATTCAGTCCAGAGTAAGTCGTATCATCAGACTTCCACCAGCTGATAAGATGGAAGATTTCTTCCAAGTACCTGCCCTGGTAAAGGTCAGCTGTTGTCCTTGTGTTTTGTCTTTCTGTGAAATACTTTGTAATACACCATCATAATCTCACAGTGAAGAAGTTGTGCCTGGGCCTAAACCATCTCCCATTTCCTACTGTGGAAAAAGGACAAGGCAGTAGAGATAAAAACACTTTGTACTATCCCAAGTCATGAAAATTACAATTTTACCTTGTTTTTGTGCTTCTCCCCTGCACCACTCATTGACACGGTGCTCTCCAGAGCCCAGCATTAGCCCTTGCTTTACTGCCTGATCTGACTGCCTTGCACCATGGGAACTGGAAAAGCCACTGAACCTAATCAGCAATCAGAAAGATGTATACCAAATATATGGAAAGCAATTACATTATAATAATGCAGTATAATGAATTAAGGTTATATCAACTACAATAAATTTGAATAATTTAATACCATTGAAAAATGAGC
Source organism: Nothocercus julius (assembly GCA_013398735.1). Lineage (NCBI taxonomy): Eukaryota > Metazoa > Chordata > Aves > Tinamiformes > Tinamidae > Nothocercus > Nothocercus julius. The sequence continues at coordinate 4,476,594 of VZSV01000052.1, forward strand.
TTCACACACATTGAAACATTCATTACAATAAATTGCTTAGGCTATGTAATAGTTTATCATTCAGGGTGAATACTAACAGCTTCTAGACCAGGCAGCTAGACAATGATTAGAACTGATGATTTTGCATATAACATTGAAATGATGTTCTTAATTGCAGTACAGTCTTTTTATTTATTTTTTATTGCAGTGAAGTTATAGAAAACAGTTTTCTACTGGTAATTATGAATTTCAATAAAGTATCATGCAAGACAGTTTCCCTGTAAGTTAATATTATTAACAAAACTGAATTGTTTTTAGTGTTATTCTTCAGCTTGTTTTTCTGCTTAAACTGAGGGACACCATACAGTGAAGGTCTTCGAAAGTTTTGTGCTTAGAGTCTCACTAACTTTTGGTCTCCTGCTTCCGTCTGAAAAGTGAGAATGATAAAAATTGTTTCCTATGATTGAATGCAAGCTGCTTTGGACAGAGCGTTTTTTCTATGCAATGCAATGTCAAATGTTAGCTGATGTACTCTAAGAAAACATGAAATAAGCTTTCTTTAAGCTTCTTCAAATTTTAGATACAAATAAGAAAGAAAGTGGTTTTCCAAATACCCTAGAAAGGATAAGGCAAATCTTCACGACAGGATGTGTTGTAGCTTAACGCTTAGTTCCTGGCATAGAATTCTATTGAATTATTTTTATATTCTGTTATCAAGAATTTATGGTGATATTTAAAATTCTTTCATGAAACAGTTAAGTTTCTCAGGATATTTAGTTCCTGGATTTCTCAGTTGTCCCTGATGGCTTTATAATAACAAATACAACGCCCAGAGGCTTGCTCTTTGTCATCCCAGGAGTCGGTAAATGTTTGATTTTTATTCTGCTACGTCTTGAGATAAAGGACTAAATAGCTATCTATAGGTTTAAACCTAGGTATGTAAATTGAGCATGAGCATTTGGGTCACTTATAAGGTTTGCTAGGTTTGGCTCAGTAGGCCACATTTTCAGACAAATAGTTGGTATATTTAAATGTGACTTCTGATATTGACTTACAGAAACCGACACAACAAAATACAGTCCTGTTCAAGATGTGATTCTTAATTTTTACAGTGACATGTATGCAGTGTGGATTAGCAGGACTTGTCGTAAGCTGTGGTCCCATATATATCTCAATAAACATGAGAGTGAGCACAGCTGATTCTGTAACCTTCAGAGAATTTTGGAAACTCTTACAGTACATGAAAGGAATATTACTTTCAGATATATGATCTCTTTGAATTATAATAAAAATCAAAAAAGCAACTCGAAAGGTTCATCTGTCTCAACACTTCTTCACCCTATATTTCTAGTTTAACAATGTGCTAATCAGTCTTCATTTTTATTTTAAGCACAAGTGATATTTCTTCTTTCTCTTATTGGAGACCTTTTATAAGTAGATGCAAATATATTATGTTGCAATATGACATTGTTGTGAAAGAGTAAATGTTTTTATACATCATCAAACTGTCATTTTGACAAAGCCATTTTTTTGGCCGAAGAGCCACTTAAACGTCACGCTAAGAAAATATATGAAATACCTATAATGTATTTTAAGTAACTCAGTATGATTGATTTTTTTAAGAAGGAACCTAGTATACTTATGACTTACAAGAACACTGTAAGCTTTAAATTTGCACCATGTTTTCATATGTATGCATGTATAAAAAAGAAAATACAGAACCCTTAAATGTGAGAAAAATTTCTACTTTCCAGGTTAGAGATTTGAGAACTTGCAGTTTTCAGTGGAAGATTCAGTTATCTTGGCCACCTTGTAAGACAGTTTCATTTCACCAACAATAATATTCGCAGTTTCTCTGCTGGCTGGATTATTGCTAGAAGAAACTCAACTGATGTTTGTGATGCAAATGTACAGTAGTAAGAGTAAAAAATTATGGGTAAGTCCGTTACTTGGTGTAAGCACATTA
>VZSV01000052.1:4478565-4523468 GCA_013398735.1 Nothocercus julius
TATATATATATATATATATATATTTAATTAAAAGCAAGATGAAGAGCACATCTGGTACAGAGGCAAGGTTTGCAAAAAAAGAGCTGAACCTGAGATCACTACTGGGCCCTGAATATTGGTCTGTTCCAGAGTTTGTCAGCTGCAGCTTCAACAAAGAACATAGCTTGGGATCTTAAGATTTTTGTCTTAATCACTTCAAGTTTCTGTGCCCTTTTTGAATGTTTCAGACAATTTAAGACAACACAGAATAGGAGTGGGGTTTGTTTGTTTGTTTGTTTGTTTTAATAGCATCCTTATTTTATGGGATTTCATCCATATTTTATGGGAATGTTATTTAGGAAATAAAAGAAGTAACTTGTAGAAATTCTGATGTTTTCCTTAAGTACCTGAGAGCACAGTTTTGTTATTAGTTTGGGGAATTTATTCATTTCTTTAAACATACGTTGGCAGTGCTGCCTAAGCGAAAGGCCGTGTAGAAGGGGGCATTCTCTTCTCCTCTGGTGCTCTCACTAGGGTGGGTCATCACATTTGCCCGAGTGATCCCAGCGGGATCCTGGCATGATCCTCAGACGTGGCTGAAATAGCACCTGCCTCCTTTTCGAAAGGAGCAGCTGTTGCAGAAAGGCAACAAACCTGATATTCGTGATGTAAGGTGCTTGTCTTTAAATTTTAGCTGACTAGGCCCATATAAAGGTTACCTAAAGGTCTTGTATAAAGGCTATTACCTTATACGATGGTGACATACTTATGAAAATATAACTTTAAGCTCAATGAAGACTCAATTTCAGTGTATTATAGAAGTCATATAAATGGTAATAAAGGGGACATACTGTGCTTGGTTATTCTGCAATAGATCTTGTAGTTTTCGCACACAAATAATGAAGACACCTAGAAAAGGCAATTTCATACTAAAAATGGGCTTGCTAAAACAAGATTTCCTCAAGCACGATGAAGTTAAATAAAATCTGAATGCAATTTGATTAACACTGGTCACATGGGGGTAGGGGAGAATTTGAAGGAAGTGCTAAGCACAGGAACAGTGAGACAATTCCAGTAAATTACCAGCCTGGTTAATTCACTGAGAAGTCATCTCTGGGGTAATTCTTGAAAGTAAAATGTTGACAGCCTATTATTGAAATCTCCATAGGATGCTAATGTAGAGTTGAGGGATTTTATGTTGAACTGAATGACTCCCTAGTGTCAGGAAAAAGGAAGAATGTTTGCTATTTCACTGTAGTTTTTCTTAGAGAAATATTCTTTGCAATTCTGAGCATATAAGAAGGGAGCCTTCTGGTAAAAGAGTTTAGTTTATAAAATGTTCTGTTAACATCAACCTGAGATTTAAAGGTTTAAGGATGCCAGACATCTACAAGAATAATCTATTAAAAGTTAAATCTGAATCTGTCTATTGCTAAAAAATTGACATATATTTTTAGTTTTTTAACATATATATATATATATATATGTGAGATATCTACCTCATAACAAATGCTGGGGTTGTGCAAAATGGGCTTCACTGCAGAGGAAAGATGTCTGAAATTCAGATTTATTTTTAATGAAGCTAATTCACTTTCTTAATGCTAGTACTTGTATTAGGGCAGCACTTAGCAGACAGACATCCCATGTGAGATTATGTATTTTTTTATATGGCAATTCTAATATCTGTGACTGCTTTTTTTCCACATTCATCTATTTCTTCATGTTGTTCCTATATATCTTTTGGATTGCAGCCCTGACAGCAAACCACAATGTGGGAACATAGGAATGACTCCTTAATTGAAGTCTGTTTGATTGTCCTGCTGCCAGAGCTAGTCAAGATTCTCATTTTCAGCTACACAGAAAAGATTTTTTAGTTAAGACTATTATCCTTGGGATAATCTTGATTTTTCTCATCTATGAAAATAGGAATGTTTTTAATGTGTGCAGATCTAGTATTAAAAGTGCTTTACAGTGACACAGTTTTATTAAAGCAAAGTGTATTAAGAATGCATGATACTCATGTTATGTCTGTCATCAATTTAGATTGCAGACTTGCAAATCTCATCTAAACTTACTGCTCCAGCAGGAAAATAATTTACTTGAGAAATGGAAGTCAATTCAGATACGATACAATACTGATATGAGGTCATCAAAATTCAGTCTGTCTGGGAAGGGATTCCTTTCGGTCTGAGTAAAGCCTAAAATGTAGTATCCTCAACTGAAGTTCATGAATAAATCTCTAATTTCAGTAATTATTCTGATATAACATATTCTGATGTATTTCAATGATTATTCTGACATATTTGTGACAGATTAGCACCAGTGATCACATTCTGTTCCTCTGAACCCTGTAGGTAGTCCTGTGTGCTGCAGGACTTCTTGTGTTATATTGAACAAAAAAAGACCTTTGTCTGTGATGTATTCTGACCTTAGAGTGCTTGAATTTTAATGTGCTTTATGTAAAATGTAACCTGAGGAAATATCATAAGAAAACACAATACCTTGAGCAAATATTTTATGGGGATGAATGGGTATTATATTGGACAGTTAAATAAGCGCAAGTTGATTTATCTGAAATTAATAATAGTTTTCTATTCAGAAACAAGATATCTCACAAAATATTTTTTCCTAGTATCTCAACATTGGTCTTAGAGGTTTGTTGCAAGCAAATGAAATCAGTGAAGTTTCCATACTGATATGATAAGTACAATAGTACTCAGAAAAAAAAAGTAGTGAAATCAATTCTGTAATATTAATCTTTAATGACCACTTATACCCACACTTCCCTTAACTTTAGATCCACTCAGGAAAAATAATAATTAAAGAATAGTTACAAATGGTAACCCTGAGCAGATCCAAACAGGTCTCAGTCGCCCATTGTTTTCATAGCTACCAAATGTCTTAAGGGCTCAGGAAGACACCTTTTTTTTTTTTTTTTTTTTTTTTTTTTTTAAAGTCAGTTAAAATGAAGTGCTATGTAATTAAATAACATCCAACACTGAAGATGAAATAGAATTCCTCGTGTACTTAAGCTACAGGTTGATCAGGTTTAAGAGATTCTAGAAAACACATTAAGATTTATTGTGTTTTTTTTTTTTTTTTCATCTGAGTTATTCAGCCTACTGAAAAGTAATCTCCCCAAAAGATCAATACTTTCTCTCAGACTGCTGATTGAGTTAATCTTCTAAATATAAACAGAAGGAAATAAAAATCACAGAGCCAGCAAATCCAACTAAGCCATAAATGAACCACCATGTCTATTAAGATGCATTGACTTTCCATTCATTTGCATTTATGGATAAGTACACATTGCAAACAGAAAATTATTAAACAGATGTGACTGCAGCTATGCACCTCACTACCATGCAATTCTTGTATGCTCCATCCTAGAGATTTCATCTTAGGTATTCTTACCATGAAGCAAAATTATATGTTAGATGGTATTTGAATAAACTAGCATCTTACAAGATAAATACTATTAGCAGGTCATACACAAACTCCAGGAAAAAAAAAGCTTATGTAGACATAATAGTAATCAATAATTAACCAGGATGTTTTCTTGTAGGTTTCCAAAAACGAAAAAGGATAAGTTGAAATATTTTAATCTAGTTACATATCTTATTGGCAATTCTTTCTGTAGCAGAGTAGCTAATTCTCTGTACTGGAACTCCTTCATAAGATTGTATACCCTCATTTTTATATGTAGACCTGATTATCCAGCTCTTCTGAAAATAGGTCGAGCCTCAGCTCTTGACCATGTGTAGGTATTTGTACTGTCTCTGCACACTTTCACACATGTAATTAGCAGACCAGCTGCTTGGTTGTCATCTCGGGTCACAGCTCTGAATCCTCCTCTACCATACACAGAGGCTAGAGCCTCTCCTGACCTGACACAGCTGACATGCAGCCTTCACCACTCCAGCATCAATCAGTCCGTATGTCTTTTTAATAACAGTTACCTTAGCTGAATAGACGGTTAGGGAAAATTGCAGCCTATAAACTAGCTGCTGAAGTGATTACAAATAGCTATGCTTGATTTCCTATGCAGATAAATGAATTGGCTATTTACGTTTCACAGAATTCACAGAAATACATTTCACATTTGTTCAACTAATATCAGAAATTCAGAATAAGTTCTTTTTTAACCATTTGCTCACCTGACTATCTGTTTAGCAAAGCAGTTAAGTAGAAATGGGATGTTGAAATCGATGGCGCTTCCCCAATTTAAGCACGTAGCCTTCTGCTCCCTACTGAATAGGGCCATACTGAACCTAGCCTGAAGTGAAAGAATAAAGCAGATGGAGGGGGAAAAAGTATGCCCTTGAACTGATCAGCATACATGAATTAAATTATGACTTCCTCCAAAATTAACATCAAGAACAACAAAATTATCTAATAATTACTGCTATGTGCAACTAAAAATATATCCTTGTATTTTGCCTTACAACCCTTTATATTCTAACTTGGTATGTTTCAGATCACTGTGTGTAATTCACTGCAGGATTAACTTGCATGGATTGTAGTTAGATATTTTTACAGTGATTGTGGGAATGCCATTTGAGAATTTATTGGCTTAAATATATACAGAATATATTTTCAGAATACTACAATTATGTGGAAGAAATCTTAGAAGATAACAACTGTCAGAGAATGTTAGGAGGATCAAATCTCTCTTGGCTGTAGTTCTCACTGAAACATGCTGAGCTTGAATAACAAAATAAAGCAGAATGAGAAAGTCCCACATTTCCTTGGAATATAAATGTGACTGTATACCATGTGATGTTTGAAATCATTTTGATATGTATCATACTTATATTGAAAAAGCTTTTATAATTTCATATATGTTTGCTATGAGTAGAAATAATACCAATTTCAGTAAACTACTGTTAGACTACTTATAACAATTTTCAAATGAGAAAAGCTGCACAGCTTTTAAATGGGTTTCACCATAATGTTTACCTAACTGCAGACTGGTTACCCACTACTGAAAGTCCTGTAGTGCAAAACTGCCAATCTCTACTGGGGGGATTTTAATTAGATGGGGATTTTAATTAGATGAAAATAGTTACTCATTTTTTGTTTATTATTGTTGCAGGTGTTTTTATCTTTAGATAAAGGATTATGGTCTTTTTTTTTCCTCAGTTCTAAGTAATGAATAGAGACACCGATGTTTCATAGCAGGTCATTAAAAATCGTTTCACAATAACTGCTTAACACTTGAGAAGATCTGTTTTAATACCATACAGGATCTCTGTACCATTTCATCATAAAATGCAATAATAAGGAACAAACGGGAGTCCTGTTTCCTATTAAGTATACCTTCCTGATTTTTTTTCTTTTCTACTCTGCAACGAATGGTTGGAGACCTAGTAATACACAGTTTAAATGAGTCAGTCAAATATGAAAGTTAATCCATTAAACTTTCTTCCAGATAAAGCAAGTAAATAAGTGCATGATGTCCTTGTCCTATGAGATAATTCTGTCTTTGGAGTCAAATAAATAATGAAATGCAGCAAATACCTTGCACTGAGTTGGGAGGAAGTGAGTAGACCAAAATTAGTTGACTATATGCAGACTTCAATATTCCTTGGCTGCAGCATACACAGTGATTTTGATGTCTTTCTGTGATGTTTTGCTCCAGAAGTTGAGTTGAGCTTGTTTTCTTCTAGTCTATTTGGTTTTAATATGCACATTTTCAGGCTGTATGGTTGACTTGTTTGTTTGTTTGTTTGTTTGTTTTCTTCAGAAATCCCACAGTGCAATGGAGGGCATCTCTGTGTGATTAAACAGAGATTGAAGCTTGTTCTGCAAGGCATGGTGATGTGCTAATACATTTCTGAGGGAGAACTGGCTTTTGTCTGGTTGGCTTGAGTTGGGAAACTGCTTGATGCATCCGCTTCCATTCAAGTTCTAACTTGGAACAGGATGGCACAAATGTATTTTTCAGTCATAAATCACAGTTTCAGAACATGGCTACCTATAAAATAAGCCTTCCTTTTATCAAAAGCTTCAGTGTTCTGATATTTATTAGAACAAAAATTAATCTTTGACAGTCATTTTAAGGGGATAGCACATAGGATAAACAAGAATGTTGCTGGTTAGAGAGTAAGGAAGTTGCAGATCCAACTTTGTGCTTTGGCTGATTCAACAGAGTGCCCTGAACCTGGATCTCAAGCATATATTTGTGCTAATTAAGAAATTTTATTTTCAATTAATAGACTTATTCCAACTGAACAGAAGGGTTCAGGTGACCAGGTCTTCTGAGTCCAAGATCTGAAAGGGTTTACAGTTGTCATTGCTTTTGCCCCAATGGCAAAATGGCTCCTTGGATAGTTTAAAATTGATAATATGTGTTCCTGCAGGAGTCCCCAGGTCACTGCAAAAGAGGTCTGCCCTGCATTTTTCCCTGTAATGAAATAGTAAAATGGTCTTTTTTGTTGAAATTATCAACACATATATGAATAAAATGACTATTCTTATGAGGCAGATTGCTTTAAATTCTGAAAACTTTTCTCTTTGTCCTTTTTTATTATTTTCTGCATTTTAAAGGCCAAAGTCTTATCTACAAATGATTAAGCAAGAAAGTGAACTTTCTGTCACAAATAGTCAAGATCACCCATTTACAGGAGATAAAGGTCTTTATTCAAAGATGTAGATGACCCTTGCCGATCATTATTCATTCTTCAATCCCTGAGATTATATTCAGATTCTTCAGAAATGCAGTTTCAGGCCTACCTAAAGTTCTGGAGTCTTATTTTGAATTTTAATAAATAGCCCGAATGCTATCTGTTCTTTCAGAATATTCACAGTATATTTTTTTCATGTCTGAATATGAATTTGAAAAATCAATTAAAGATTTATCTGCATGTACAGATTATGAAGATTAATTAGCTACTTTCCCCTGGAGGAATGCTTGAGTTTCTAACTTGAATTTCTTCATTTGGGCTTCAACCTATTGCAGTTGTTTATGTAATGATGCAATTATTTATGTAATTTATACCCTATCATATTAGCATTCACAGGGTACCTAGATTACAAAGAATGGTAGTTTTAAGAGTTTTCAGAATGTAAGAGAGCAACCTTGTTTTATTGAAGTTCATGATAAATAATGCTTACTGGATGAAGTTGGCCTATACAAGCTTTGTTGCTTGCTGGTGCATACTGAGCAAATCATAAATTGGGGAGTAGGAAGAGCTGAAGTTTGTATGCAGAATAAGTCACTTGAGCTTGTGTTACTCCCTCAGAGTTCACAAAGTACAATGCAAAACTGCAGCTGAATCTCTTCTGAGTGTAAGGTTCAGATCTGTAATGATAAACGCTGCTTAAATATAGAGGTCTGATGTGAATCCGTAACGGTATCATCCCACATACACTTCGACTAGAGACTGACAGTTCGGACTTAAGGGAATTAAAATTTAGCGAATTCTCTGAGTTTGAGGTAATCCGGGTGTCAAAGTCTGTTAGTTAAATAGTGATCTGAAGGAATGCAGGCAGGAGACAGGAGTGAAAATGGGGAGAGGTTGGGAGGGGAAACTGATAGGCAAGAAAGAATCTGATAGGCAAGTAGCTGATTAAAGAAGCGACTGGACAGGTGACTGAGGGTGGCAATAGAAACTATATACACTTACAAAAGGTATAGTTTTGTTACATGAATCTACTTTTTTCTTGATATTTCTGTTTAGGGGGAAAGAGAACACATTTAATTCCTTTATATTGGTAGGAAAGAAATGTAAAATGGGAGAATGAAGGGGTTCCTGACCAATATAAGTAAAAAAAAAAAAATCTGTAGGGAGACTTTTTTTACAAATAGATGTTTTTTTTTTTTTATTTTTTTAACTGATGAGTTATTGACTAGGAAAGGGAAGTGGCTTGGTTATGCTGAACAAATATGATGCCACTCTTGAACAGGGAACATGCCCTTCATTGAAAAGACAACTCACAGATGTCTAATTTGATGTCAGGAAGATGCACAGCATTTTCATGTAGGTCAAGAAACTAAATGAAATTTCAGTTCGATGGGGTGATTTCAGACTTGTATTTTTCTACTGGCAAGACGTGTACTTCTTGAACAAATGTATGTGGGGAAAAAAAAGAAAAAAAAAAGCCAAGGGACACTTGGGACAGTTCTGTAATTAGGTCACTGTCAAAGACGATGTTCTTTCTGTGTGCACATAATTCTAGAAGTAGATTAGATGTTGTTTTATGGAGTATGTTGCTGTCAGAAACACCACCGTTTATGCAGCAGTGCCAAAATTGCTAACTGACTGCAAGTATTCCCCCAGGATGGAATGCTGACTTCTGTTCTGTATACCTCAGGGAGAGCTGTTGAAAAGTCTTACAGACATGGCCACTTTCTGGAACTCTATTTGAAACACTGGAAGTGTCACCTACTTTCAGTCAAGTCTGCCTTTCATAAGGATAAACAAAATCCATGGCATGAACAAGGTGCTGTCAGACTATTCTGACTGCAGTACATTAGCTTTTGCGTTTCTGTTCAAACAATGGATTTGTTTCCCCAAGGAAATTGTATATCCAAAATGTCTTTCATGGATCTTTTCACAGAAGATGAAGTCATATTATATGCAACTTTGTCTGTTGTTTTCACAGCAATTATTTCCAACAGAAAGCATTTGGAGAGCCTGCTAAGTACAACTTTTAATCCTTTGGGATATAATTTGTTTAGAAACAAAACATTCCCTTGAAGATAAATAGCAAGAGGCATTGATTCTGCTAACTGGAAAAACATTTCCAAATTAATTGAAAATGATTTCCTAAAACCACTGTAACAGTTCTACCAATTAAAAATGTTCTCATTGGAAAGTTTGGTGCTGAAGAATTGCAGTTACAGTACTCTGAAAACTTATTAAATTAACTTTTAATTAAGCTATTTTCTATCAAACTACTTTTTATCAAAGACTAATGCAACATTACTTCAAAGTGTTCATGCTGAACATGAAAATCATTAACATTTAAGTAAAGCTCTGCAGTATGCTTTGGCAGAAACTGGAATGCTCTCAGACATGGGGGCCTTCTGCTTGCAACTGCAGACTTGGAAGTCCTGGCTTCTGAGTTACTTACTGAGTACCAGGGTGTTCTTAGGTAGCAATGCTAACAGCAGTGCAAGAATGGATTCAAAGGCAGTAGGATTTTATTCTAGGATTACAGACTAATTTCAAAAGACTTCCAAAACAGGTCAATGTACCTTAGAATGACTCAAATCCTAATGAAATGTACACTAATGAAGACTTGCATAAGCCTAGCTTTAATGATTTAATAAGGAAATCTCTATAGCCTAATGCTGTGTGAGTATGTGCTACAATTCTTAAGCTTAATGTAGTTTCACACTCCTATAACAGGCTTGCTGAAGAGCATAGAGCTATATTTTAATTGTTTTAATTTAAAGTGTGTGTGTTTTTTTGTTTTTTTTTTTTGAAGACATTTATGTAACTCCAAGACTATCTCCTCAAAATGAGATATAAAGATGATGATCATGCACAGGTAATAACAGGTAATATGCTGCTCAAAGAGTAATCTATCTTCACAAACAGGAAATTAATGTAAATTAATAGAGTGCTTCTCCTCACTTTAGAAATTGGTCCTGCAGTTTTATGGATTATAATTAAACATTCCAACCTGAATTTCTTATAATGGGATCAGTTTCCTTCTTCTTTAAAATCACTTTTCAATTTTCCTATTGTAGAAAAAATAGAGTGAATTATTCTAAGTAAACCTACAGTGATTTCTTTATTGTGAACATTGTTTTAAATAAAACTTTTTTGTGTAACTTTCAGAAGTTAGAGGTTTTTTTAGAGTGCGGAATTTCCTGCTAAAGTGGAAAAAATCATTTAAAGATTAGAGGAGTCTGAGGAGATGCAGAAGTAGGTGATGTGAATAGGAGGGTTTCACTTCTGGCAAGTCATATAGCAGATCTGCGATTGAAATAGAATGCCAGGTGAGGCCCTTCAAAATAAGTCATAACAGACATCAAAACTCAAATAACTTTAAGATAAAATCGTGGTTTGACAGAACTCTATACTTGTGTGCAGCTTTGCATTTGCAGTTCTCAGCTGGAGTCTGCAAAGAGAAAATGCCAGCATGAATAGATTAAAAACAATTTTCCTCATATTTTTGAACTGCTTGGAATTCAGAAGAACTATAAATCTTATGAGACTGGATGGTCTCCAGAGGTATGGGCAATTCAGATAAGTTTTGAGTAAGCATCAAACATTCTGCTGCTCACTGCTTATCTCTGGTTTTAAACTCTGAAATTTTTATGCTTATCTGCCACAACAAAAAGAGAAAGGAGGCAAGGTGATATAGTGGTCATAAAGTCACACATCCATCAATAATAAAGAGGTTTCTCTGTGCTCTTAGATGTTTCTTGGTATCTGCACCTTGGAATTAACAACTCAGGGTACAAAGAAGTTTAGTTTGTATTACTTTAGCAAAAATTACTGAAAATATCATTTCTTATCTCTATAAATCATAGTGAGTGAGAGGAAAAGGTACAATTTTAAATATCTAGAGGTGGAGTCCACTCCATTTTCTCTCTTACTTTTGGTTTCATCTTGTTTTCAAGATTGTAAAACATATTCATTAATACTTACGTGAGCATGTACAATTGTTTTGTCCTAATCTGAGCTTTCATCCTGGCAGCTCTGCTCTAACATTCTGTAGTTAGGGAATCTGGCTTTGAGTAAATATTTTCTCAAAAGCAAGTGCTATAATATTCACTTCTTAGGTAAGCTGCAGTGCTCATATTCTCTTTAGACACTTCTAAATTAGGGTAAGTTCTTATTAAACCAAATTATGATCCATCTTCCCTTTCTTTGGTCTGTCTCTCAACTGTAGGTAATTTTAAAAATTCCAGTGTCTGCAATTAGAGAAATCCTATATCACAATCTGTTTGGAATTGCTTATCAGCTTTAAAAAAAAAAAAAAAAAAGGGCAACATAAGCAGTTCAATGAAGTTGAGGTAAAATTCTGAAGAGGGATTGTGTGTTAAAACAAAAGGTTTCCTCAATGACATACCAGCTGTTTGACCTCAGGTTGTTTGTTTGTACTGCTGCTTTTGGATGAGTCTGCTTACTGATGAAACTATTTTCTCTACAAGAGTTTGACTGATGATAATTACGGACTTTGGCTCAAGGTGATCAATAATTGGTAGGCTTATCTCTAGCGTGTGCTAGTCAGTAGTAGTTTTAAACTATACTTCCGTGGCTTCATCATATGTATGCTGTAGAATCACAATTGTAAACAGATAACTAAAGAGTTCTATATTTAAAGATCATTGGAAATTATATTAGGACAAATCTTTCTGTTTTCTGAGGTCCTCCTGCATACGTCTGTTGTCAGATTTAGACATATGTCTGCTGCAGAGTGAATGTACAGCACATGTTCCTTTCTTTCATGTGATAGGGCTGCAGAAGTTCTAATTTCTCTATCAATTTTGTTTCTTTCTTTTTAGGTAGTTGTACTGTTGCTGCAGCTCTGGAGCTGTACTCGTCCTCACTTTGCCTCATCTTTTATATATCTGCTTGAACTCTAATGAAATTCAGGTCAACAATCAAGACTATGGAGTCACAAAGGTAGGAAACCCCTAGCAGCAAAACTTCCTAATCTCCACTCATTCTGGAGAATATGGCCCTCTCTCTGATTGTCTTACATTTTTATAATTTGCTTTTCAGGTACTGTACATTTTTAGTATTATAAGGACACAGGTCAGTTTTCTTCGAAGAAGGTTGTGAAACAAGGATCTAAGGGACACTTTAATTATAATACACAAACCTTAAGTCTTTTGAGGTCCTTAAAAGCAGTTCTACTCTAATTTTCCAGACATTTCCAGACATATTTGATACATTTTTTTTTTATTATATGGAGATTCATTAGGTTTATTTCAATAAGTCTAAATACCATCTATTTATCCTTGAAAGCAGGCAGAAATAGGGAATACATATAAATACGTAAATGAAGATAGCAGTTTTAGTAGCTGTTTTGCTGAATATGACTAGGTTTGTTTCCCTTCATATCAAAAAGCATACTACAAAAAAATCACTCTTTTGTACTTGATGTGAGAAAATAATTTGAATCTGTCTAAAAACATTATTTTTCATTCTAGACAGTGGACGCTATTCCAATGGAAATAATATTTTAAAATAATGATTTTATTGCCTGAATATGCAGATATTGTTTACACTTAGCACTTCTGACTGCATTGGCAAGTTTTGAACTCAGCCTCTACTGAATAACCCTCGTGATTCCCAGACTTTTTTTCTGGTGTTACTTCTTCTCAGTACAGGCTTTTTTATCATATATATTAGGCTTTACGTTTAGCCATGATAAAAGGTGTGGCACTTCTTTATTGCTCCAAATTTACCAAATAAATAGGATTGCTTTTTATTATGATCCTTTCAGTACATTATTTATCTGTATCTAAATCTTTGTATATCTACAAACATGATCATTAACTGCTTAATTTTTTTCCAATGAGAAACACTGATTTAGTTTCTCACTAGAAGAGAGTTAGGTCACTGTCAGAGTATTAGCTTGTCAAGATCTTAGCTTCGGGGAAGTTTATCAAGGGACAAAACTAGTACCAAGCCTTCAGAAGCCTTAAGGGGATCATGATACCCTAAAGCAAATGTTTTTCCCTAGGTTTTCTACAGATTTTCAAATACCATAACAAGACACTGCTGTTTACATATGTGACAGTGTTACTGATAAGGAGCATCATTGAGCAAAGTCTTCTACTGTAACATGAAGGAAGGGCTGTCAAAGCATGTGAAGCTACTATTGCACATTTATTTCATGACTGGATCCCCGCAAGTTGAAATAGTTTATATCCAGTGTTTTTTTTCTCTCCGTGGTTGCTTGTTTCTCTCTACAAAGTTAGTAAAAGCTGTTCAGACATAGTGGAACACAAAAATTGAACAGCCTTTTTAAAAAAGGGGCTAATAAATCACATGGAAACCTAATAATAAATAACAGTCTTAAATGAAATAACATTAGTTATAAAATATTTTGATAATTTGATGTTAGTGGCTACTACATTAAATTACAATAAAATATTAAACAGACCTATATATTTATTTGAATTACATTTTCTCATTATTTATACCTATTGAACTGTTTTCATCTTATTCCTAATTTTTCATGAAAATGTGATTATAAACACTGTGTATTTGTATACTTATGTATTTATTACTTAGTGCTTAAAAGATAATTAAGTTTGAGGAAAACCTATTCCATATAGCAAGAAAGCAACATTAGCAACTGGTTGGTGGAATATAAAGTATTCAACACATGGCTACATACTAAGATAGAAAGGATCATTATCATTAGTAAGGCTGATGTGTGTAATTTACATGACAAAATTTTATCTTAATCCTATGACTTGTTTGGTAAGAGAATTTACATTAGACACAAAGTCTTCACTGGAAAAGTTAAAATGATAATATCCTATTTCAGCTGTGGTACCTGTACTACTTATTTTACTTGTGATTTTGTCAGACCATTGTTTAGAGTTTGTTTGTTTTTCCTTTGCAAGTGAATTCTTAGGTGAATTCAGATAGTTTCACCTTTTAAGTCTGTTAAGCTTTTTTTTTTTTTTTTTTTTTTTTTTGTAGATTAAATAAATTTTACTGAGCCTCTACTTCTACTAGAACTCTAGGAGTCCCTCCTGTCCCCCCTCACTTTGTAACTGTGATTGGTTTAATTGCTGAGATATGAATCTGCGCTCTCTTAAGAGTAATCTTTATTATAAACTATTTGTAAAATGTCAAGTTCTCCAAGTTGCATGTGACACTACTAGGCCACTTTGAGTAGAGTCAGCTGCAGTAGCCCTGTGGGTGTTCGCTTCAAAAATCTCAGCTGACTCACTGCGTGGAAAGTTCAAGCAAGTAGTAGTAGCTGGACATGACAAAGTGTGACTCCATTCCAGAAAACGACAATGAACCAGGCCACTGGGCTGTAACCCAGAGGTTCCTCTGTGTATTCATGAAGAGTAGGAAGGAAAAAAGAACTGACTGGAGAGTCAGAAAGCATTAGCAGAAATTTTATAGAGAATTAAACAGCAAAAGGAAGTGTTTGCTAAATCACATTCATCTATTCTGAAAGGTACTAAATGTTGTTTGGGAGACAGTTCTACTCCCTACTTCTTCCCCTGTGTACTTAAAAAACTGACAAACTCAGAGGTTTGCTCTTAATAATGACTTATACTCACCTATATAGCACTGGAGATTCTGCAGTCCTCTAGCATTGTTGATGTGGAAATGAACTCCTCTTGTTCCAATTACTGGCTACCTTCTTCTAAATATGATGTTGTTCAAATAGTAGTTAAGTGTTTAATTGTTCTATACCTACAGTGTTTTTGATTAGCAAATCTCAAGACTTTCCAGTAGAGAACTGTCAATACCACTCACACATATATTGTGCTTTTCTTAGCTTTTCTTATTCATTGCAGGTCTTCAGGAAGTAATCTGAAGAAATTAGAAAATACATGCAGATATGCTGGGATGAGCTGATTGACACTTTTGTCTTCACTGTATAGCCAGTTTCAAAAAAGCTATTAAGTTTTGTGGGATGGAATGCTTGCTTTGCCTCCAAAACCACTCATTTTAACCTGAGAAGCCAGAATGATTTTTATCAGCTCTGTGAAAACTGTCATATTAAACTCTCTAGAATTTGGTGAATCCATGCATTTTTTTTTTCCTAGAAAAAGGAATGATATCTGCCTACATCTATTCCTTCTTCTGTATATTTTGAGCTGCCATCTCTTATTTGCCTTTCATGACATATATTACAAAATTGCTCACTAAAAACATTTCAGAAATGTTTGTGTAATAACATTTCTAACTTGTGTAATCAGATAATATTGTCAGGAATGTAGAAAATGCTTTTTTTTTTTTTTTCCCCTCTCATATCTGTCATTCTAAAGTGCAGAAGTGCAGTGAGTTGTTGACCTTTACTACTTCTAAAGAAAAATTCTATTTTATTGTGTACCTTGTACCTTGGTATCCTGTTGACTATAGTGTATTACGAATCTTACTGGGTAGCAGTCTGGCTTCCTACTAAGATCAAGCTATACCTTACTACAGTTAATTGAAATGTCTGACTGCTTTGGAGTAGAGGAAATGTCTCTTGACAAATGTCCTGACAAAGCAATAATGAAAAGGTCATACCACATTTCATGCAGTATTTGTGTTGTTTTTTATAGTGGCTCTTTACCAAAACCTAGATCCGATTACATCTAATTAGAAACTGCAAGTTCTTAAATAAAGTTAAGAAGCTATTAAACACTTGCATCAAAATTATGTTGTGTTTCAAAATTCCAAGAGCATTAAGTGGTATCTCATCAACATTGTTATTCAGATATAATCTTCAAACTTTTTACCTTTTCTAAAGATCAAGGTCACGGAGCTCAGCAGTTCTTGTTCTATGGGGCCTTGAGGCCGTTTTGAACTATTATTGCTTCAAGAATTATTGTTGATGATTGAATACTGAAACAAAAGCATTTCAGAGTCATTCAGAGCGTGTCTTCTCTGGCAAAATTAACAGCATCTGGAGTAAGAAACACCCAAAATTTAGTGATAATCATGAAGACACTTGCTTATCTATTTTTATCCCTTTTTTATCTTCTATCTTTGATAAACCATAAATGATTAGAGAATAAGTCTAAAAGTATTGTATGACATTTGAGTATGTATACCAATCATTCACGTTTCATTATAATATTCTGATTCTAAAAAGTACAGTAAAAATAATGGAAAATGCTAACAAAACCTTGTTTATGTTGATATACCATAGTAATTTGGATGAATTTGGAACAGACTATTTTGAAAGGCCAAGAAAAGTCTACAAAAATCAGATGATTTGATTTTTTTTTTTTTAAACTGTTAATTGCATTGGAACAGTGTCATCCTATCGCTTAATTGTATGTGTTTTTAAAATGCTTACAAAACTAATTGATTTTGCTCAATGTTATTTTTTTTTCACATGAGAAATACCAACAGTGAATTTTGCTTCAAACTTTTAAAATGTTTGGTTTAGAAAGTGTTGCCCTAAACCAAATGGGAATTACAAGAAACTAACATTGTTTCCGTAACATTTTCTTTTAAATGGGAACATGAATTCTGACTAGTGCACATGGAGAAAGTCTACACGGAGTAAATCTTATTTTCCATCAACATTTTGTAACAAGATTAGTCAAGAGTACAGTACACTATGTTTTGTAAGCCTTAATTTCAGATGCAAAAAATATCTAAAAATAGCTCTAGTCATTGTTCATCTGAACACAATTTTCTTTGCCTCTGTTTTGTCTTCTAGTGATTTATGTGTGATATAAATGAGTTGATGACTCACACAAAACTACTTCCTGAGCTCAGCTGGCTTTTTTATTTTTTATTTTTTTAAATATTTTGAAGTATGAAAGAAGCATGAAAATTTTAAACAATAGTGAGGGACATGGAGTGAGAGAAGGGCGGCAGCAGCAATAAACCTAGGACACTGGCAGAAGTCGGTATAAATACAGGAACCTGTGCCCCAAGATGGGAGTGTTTCACAACTGAGAATGTGCTTTCCTGTGACCAGATGTTTTCAGCATAAATCGTAACAGTGCATTTCAAAATGTGTAGATCTTTATTAACATTTCCTAAGTGTGTGTTGTTATATATTGGTGGTATGAATCCTATGTGAAATGCAAGTTTATAGTGTCATTGCCAAATCAATCAACTCCCTTGACCCTGATTCAATTTAAGCCATATGAATTGAGTGGGTTTTTTTTCTGCAACACATGATATCTAGAAGCCTTCCTTAAACAAACCAGACTGCAGCAGCAAAATTTTAGATGATTTGAGCTCCACAACCTAGTAATATTTTTCCCCATGTTTTCTAGAAGTAGCTAGTTATGCCTTCTGTTAAGTGAAGGGAGTGTTGTATTTAAAAACTTCTCCCTTCTAAGGCATCTTAATCATTTACTTTGCTTTTTGATAAATTCTTATTTTTTTATCACTAGCTCTTACAAAGCCTTTTCTTAAGGAAAACCATAAGATTTATAAAAGTGTCAGTTTATGATACAAATGTATCCATCTCTTTGAAAGTGTTTCTCTGGCACTGCAGAAGAGGACCTAGATTCTCAGTAAGGAATTGCTTTACACAGACTCATTTTACACAGGTGAGGGTCTGGCCTTATGTTCTCGAGTGCTAGAGCAACTCAAGTCATTGAAAAGCTTTCGGGTCTCAAGCGCAGGTGTTCGTCATGCTTTACTGTGGACAAACAACTGAGAAAATAAATCAGGCAGCAGGATGTCAGCCTACTAGGAGTCAAGATGAATTACAGGAGCGTGTGACGGAACCAAAATGATACAAGTATTACCGTTTTGTACTGTGGTATCACTGAAGTACAGAATGAGCGATTATGCAAAATAAAACACTATTCTGCTATAAATGAGGACTATTTGGAATATATGAGGTTGGAGAGTGGTGTACAATGATTTGGCTGTAATGGTAAGGTTTCAGAATCGGAATGTGACCTTTTCATTTTCCTGAGTTATCAGCTTGTTCCCAGAGCATGGATAATTTTTCCAGACACCTTCAAAATGAGTCTGTGGAGACAGAAGCTGTTTGGAAATGTTGCTCTAAGCCTCCCTACCTTCAACTGTCAGAATGATTTTTGTAGTGTCCCAGTGGCTTTGCAAATGACAGGACAGTGATATAGACTGCTTGGGAAAAGGCTGCTTGGAGTGCAAAATGGCTCCCCTTGCCACTTCCAGGGCCGCCGGCTTGCAGCGATTCCAGCGGCAACTGGGCCAGAGCAGGAGTAAAAACACCCTGTGCCAAAATAACCCACATGAGGAGGAGGTGTCGGTGCCCCTGCACAGGACTCCACCGCTCTGTCCCTGTCTGCCAAGGCAGGGACACCTGGGAGGGCAGCACAGCCGTGCAGAGGGGCCAGTGCCCCGAGCGCAGGGCGTGGCAGGGCCGTTACTCCAACTGCCGTTAACGACCAACAGCTGCCGCCAACCGCCCTCAACTGCCACCAGGCGCCTCAACCACCTCTGAGGAAATTCCAGTCACTGGAGGCAAAAACCAAGGTAAACTGAGAAAAGGGAAGTGGGAGGATGGACTCTAGTGGAAGTGTTTGTGTAATTGTGTTCTTTTATGTTTTTCTTCTTCCTCAGTATCTTTGTTTTAAGAGTTCAGTGATAGTTGTTGGGGTGGCTGAATTCACATCCTGGCCCTTCCTGCAGAAATGAAAATAAAAATGCACAGCCAAAAATTAACATATCCATAGATGCTGCTTTGGCATTAGAAGATGTACTGATCACCTGGGTGAGTGATGAGAACAAAATTCTTACTAGCAGGTAGAGGGCTCCTGTAGAGCTGGGGTCTGCAGGAGCCAGGTGCGATACGTTCTGTCACCATTGCAACTGTGGGGCTGTGCTGAGCTGTGTCCCACATTTCTCTCCAATCAGTAACTTGGGGAATTATAAGTAAAATGTCATCACCTGTGGTGACTGCTGGCTTCAGGTGCACAGCTGTAATCTGGGATAGGGGTAGGTTCTGGCTTCTCCTTTGTCGTTCTCTGTGCGTGAGTGTTAGAGAGTCAGCAGAAGAAAATGGTGGCTCAAATCATGGTCTGCTAAGATTTGGAGAAGCTTTAGAAGCATTAGGCTTCCCCTAGCTCAGGTGGAATTATGTGGAAATTAGAAACTGTGTTTTAAGAACATCAAATCAGTTTGATAGGTTTCTGGAAAAGACACGATAAGTTTCATTTCTTCTTTAGTGAATTTTGTACCAGAAATGTGTGGAATTCCTCAAGTGGGCTGCTTGAAGGTTGGCATAGCCTCTAGGCAACAGGAGTAAGAGCATCACAGAAGAAATGACCTGCAATTGCAGGTAACGTGTAAGAGAAACTAACGTTTCTAAAGTGGCGTTGTCATGGCATGTGTAGCTTGCTAAATTGTTAATTAATTTTATTATAGGTTTTCAATAATGTTTTGTTACATAACATGATTCAGAAGTTGATACATTCTTTGTAGTCTAGTGCTACAATCAATAAGCCATACGTAGTTACTAAAATAAAGCTCCAAACTTTTTAACGCTACTAAAACGCAGCTACTGGTCTGGCATTTTCTCCCAAAACACTGCAGTTTTTAAGAGCTGACTGAGCTAATTACAGGCTTGGAGAGCAGTATTTCTAACTTTGGAGGTTCTTTTGAGGAACTGCTGTATTAGAAGACAGTTAAAGTATGTCTGTTCTGGTAACAGAAAGGTTATATTTAATTCTGCCCTGTACTTGCTGTGTTATTCAGGGTGGGTTTAAAGTTCTGTTACAAAAGCGTTCTCCTTTTTTGCTACTCTTTGTTAATATTTGTACTGTTATGAATGAACAAGTCTTTATTCAAGTTTAAGTTGAGTTACAGGATCTCTCTGTGTAATAGGCACTTTGAACCTAATATTTTCACAGTTCAAATACATGAATACATTAGACTAAGAAATAAGCCTTACTTAAATCTTTTTGTTATATCGTGGTCATTTTTTTTTTTTTTCTGATAATTAAAACTTTTTTTTTTTTTTTTAAAAAAAAAAAAACAAGTGCATTTCTTAGCCTTCTTAGCCGTGGTGCATATTGTCATGTAATTTAAGAGAAAACAGGTATGCTAAAATATCTCACTACTTAGTATCATAATCCATCCTTGCATTGAGGCTCTTTCTTTGGCTGGAATGAAAATATAAGTTATGCAGTGTAAACTCTGTCTCAGAGCACACCTTGACTATCTTAATTATGTCTGTTATGAGTGATGTGTAAAATAATACAAAGTTTATTTCAGGAGAAATAAGCTTCTAGTAATAAAGAACCTTTTCTGGACAAGATTTTTTTGTATAAACCTATGCATGTATAATATAATATTTTAATGGTTTGACTGATATTTTTCTTAAATTGGATTAACACTGAAGGCACCTAAGACTGTTACTGTAGTTTTCTGCTTATTTCTGAAACTCAGCCTCTCCTCATATGAGCAGTAAAGTAAGCATAACTTCCAGGGAGAAACTAACTTCTAGTTTACTTTTGTAAGAAAAACATTTTTGCATTTATTTTTAAGTTCATGCTGTTGCTAATGTTTTTTGATGATTGTAAGTATTTAGAACTACCAAGGATATTTTGCTTTGAAATGAGCATTTATGGAAGCTTTTGTGTATTCCAGCTCATCAAAAGAATTTCTCATTAATATATGCTGTACCTGAACCTTTGAAGATACAGTACTTACTAGATCAGAGTTGTGTAGACATATCCTTACTCATTCAATGACCTTTATGTTACACAGAACTGCTAGTTATCAAAGTGATGTGCTGTACTTTCAGATTTGGAAGGAGGGGTTGCTTCTGAGAAGAAATTGGGGACTTTCATATATTTTACTTTATGAATTTTTTTTCCTCATCCAAAAAAAATTTATCTTTCTGAACACTTGCCTTACGATCTGGTTCAAAGCTGTACCTGAAATACCTGCTACTCCAAAATGAATCTGTGGGTAAAATTAAAAAGCTGATATTTTTCCCTACACAAAAATCAAAAGTTCAGCTTCTGGTAAAACTATGTAAAGAAAATTGACTAAATTACTGATGAATACTGAAATAACTTTAATATTATATTTAGGAGGATAAAGTTGCCGTATTAATACTAACAAATGTTGCAGTGCATTTTCTTCCGTTTCACTGAAATGTGTAACTATCGTTGCTGCATTTTTCCTGTTTTTCAGATAAGACATTAGAGCTAAACAATTCACACACTAAATTGGTATAACTTCACGGCTTTGACAGAATACAGAATTTAGATATTACTACATTTGATACTTAAAATCTATTTGGCAAGTTCTTTCTGATATAACCTGCAAACCAAAGTTTATATTAATGTTTATTCTTATTAAAAGTATTTGATTTCTTAATTTGCAAAGTAGTTGAGATCCTTGGTATCAGTGCATACAAGCAGCACATATTAGCACTTCTAATATTTAAAAAATTTTTTTGTCTTGGTCATTTGTGAGGTTTTCGCACTTAGGGACGTGACAAAAGGCGAAAGTTCTCAAATTCATGAATGCTACTTGAAAAAATAGATTTCTGAGGATGTTCCATGTCATTTATTGTTTCTTGCATCATGCTGGACTTCCATATTTGTAATTGCTGCTGCACATTGTCAGGCCTAACATGCTCATTTCCTCAATTGCATTTTTGTATGTCCTTGCTCAGTATAATGAAAGGGGCAAGGGCATCTATTTAAATGTTGTCTTAACTTTCTGCACACGATACCACATAGTGTTCCTGGAGTGTGCAGGGATTTCCGGAGAGTTGTGGCATTCTAAATTACTGGGTTGGGTTGTTTTTTCATGTTGTATATTTGGATGAGTGGTGGAATGAATGTGTTTCTCAGGTTCACAGATAAGTAATTTACTTGTGCTTGAATTTTTAAAGGAAAAGAATGTGAAATTACTGTGGTCTGGATGCTGGTATCCTTACATTTGATGTGTGTTCTGTTCTCTTATGTTCTTACTGAATGCTAGTTGCTTGCTAAACCACCAGCTAGCCATATGATGGAGTGAAAGATAGAAATAGTGTTGCTAGTGGAGTGGTGTTGGTGACTTTGGCCATCTGGATTTTTTTTTTCAGCTTTATTATCAGACCTGGCACTACTCAAAATATCTCCAAGGAACTATGCCCTTTTAAAATATAAATTAGCATAAAAATTGAATAAAACTTTTTAATGATTTGCAACTTATGTAAATGTCCTATTAAAAAAAAAAAAGAACTTTATGCAATTGGACACACTACTGAAGCCTAACATTAAGTGTTCTCTGCAAATCTCATTATATGCAACTCAGGAGAGTGCAATTAACATATTAATTTATATGTAGATAGCTATCTAAATGTTGAAGCATTTTTATTCAGAAATTTTTTTTTCACTTTTGAATCTATATTGGAGGAAAAAATCATGTATGAAAACTTCCCAGTGAAAATGAGGCCTTCGAATTCTCATGAATAACATCTTGACTGTTCTTCTAAGCAGATGCTCTTTCAGTTGTTTCTGTTTTCAAGATCACATCTATATAGGCAGAAATGCAGTTTTTTTGTGTCTTGGCAGACCTCTTGCATTGCATAACAGAGAGAAATGCTTCTATATCAAAATCAGTGGTTAGTGATAGTATAAATGGGCAAAAATGAAGAGGCAACCTATACAAAAAGACTTTGCATATTCAAATTAGTTTGTCTTTATAAGGTTCCAAGTGCTTTTGTTTTATAAAATTGTAAGAATTGCTGTGGAATGCAAACTGAAAATATTACTGAAGTGTTTTGAAAAACATTCTTTTTGTCAAAGTGAAAGTAGCTTTTATTAGAATGATTACAATTTACTTAAAAAATTTGATTACTAAATAATCCTTAAAGCTTTTCAGCTCTAGAGCTTTCTAGAATTTTGAAATCTGATGTTTAAACTGGTTTTAATATCTAGCAAAAATAACTTCATACTGTATGGATTGTGGCATCTATACAAAAATGTTTACAATTTTTTTCTACTGGTCATAATTAATAAGCTTGTCATATTTTAATATATCTAAGAGCAACTAAATGGAGAGGGACAGCAGACTCAAACTCCATTATTTTTTAATCTTCAAGCCTGTAGACATTTGCAAACTGGTTTGTTTATATTTCTGATTTGTAGTGTTAGTACTTCAAAACTTTCAATAATCATAAAAATCAAAATATTTTGGCAGAGAGGAAGGGGATGGAGTCAGAAAATTAATATGCTTAGATTTTTTTTTTCCCCCTCTGTAACCCATCAAATAAAAGGAGGTTCACTTCTCTGATATCAGTGGAAGATAGAAAATTTGATGTAGTATTTATTACTATTTCAAGAATGTGTAGTTTTGTGATTAAAAATAACTATACTGTGTTGCCTGGTGAAGAAAGTATTTATCCCTAGACTTTCATTTGCATGAATATGAAAATACGTCTGTGACTCCGTGGCCCTTGCAAAGTTCTCGCAAAGTTCTGAATTTAAAGCTGAAATTTCTAGTAATAAAAGTATGCATTTTAAAAGCCATGAGCTTCTGTTAGACAATGATTAGAAGTAATGTAGGAGAAGAATGGAAATATACTCTTGTTACTTCTTTAGTTGATACACTTTTCTATTTTTACAAGTTCATGTAAACCTAGAAGTGCCAGGCTCAGATAAATATACTTGAAAAGGTTACACTTCAATCTTCTTTCAAAAATTATTAATATTTTCTGTTATTTGTGTTCTCCTGAGTGACTTTCTGAAATAATAATCGTATAGGACAAGAAAGTAGTAAGCAGATGTTTGGTTTGCGTGCTTGTCAAGTATTCACTGTGAAAGCAGGGCATGAAAGCTTTTGACGCTCACTGATTCTCTTGAAACTGTGTTTTTGCAAACCAAAATTTGTATTTTTAAAAGTGGGCAAAGGAGATTTTCAAGAGGTTGCTTTCTTGTTTTTTTTTTTTTTTTTATTTTTTATTTTTTCTGTATAAATATTGTCTTTAAATGGAGACACTGATATGACCTTTGTTTAAAGGACATCTAGCCAGGACATCTGCCTAGTTAGAGGTAACTGTGCTGCTTCCTTGGCTATGACATCATTGTATCACTTCTGACAGTTTATGGATCTTTCTTTGTAAAGATTTCCTTCCTGTGTTAGACTGTAAGATCTTTGGGACATACTTTTCCATTGTTATGTATGTACAGTGATTGTACCACACTAAATTATTTGTAGAGTGGCTTTATTAAATTGTATAACATCATAAATTTACCTTTTTTAAAAAGGGTAATGATACCTCAAATACATAATGTTTATATACATAATAATACATAATACATCAAAAATATATAAAGATCGGGCCATCCTTTTAAGGAAAAGAACTATGCCAATAGATCCATTGGTTTTCTATATAGCATGCTCATCAAACTATCCCTGAGAAGTTTCTATAATTTACAGTAAGGAATATTCCCTTATTTTATATAGATTTCCATCTTTGTGGAGAGATGCTAGTAGAATTTGATTAACATACTTGGGGGAAATGAAGCTGTCTACATAAAGCAGAGGAAGAAAACATGTTCAAATCAGATAATTCGAAGTCATTTGTAGAAGCAGGGAGCTCACATTCTGTTTCTTTCTTTTTCTTCCCTCAAGTCCGCAAGCACGGTTCAAAATTAATTAAATTATAATAGCAATGAAATGTGGCAATATAATAAGTAGATTTAGTTATATTTGCTTTTCAGTTTCTTGTGCTCTTCAAGCTGTATTTGAAAGATGCTCTAGGAGTGTACAATCCTTTCCTACACAAAGAACAAGCAAACCATAAAAGCAGAATTTTAACAGCGGATAGTGTTCACATCTAACTCTTAAAGGGTTTAAAACATTTCTTTTAATAAGTCTGAGGCAGCACTAGCACAGATAGTTGAAAGGTATCAGCAAAGATCATGCAGCAAATGAGAAGCAACTTGAAAAGACAGGTTAGTTACAAACAAGATGCAGTCAAGATTTTTTGTGAAAAGTTATATTGAAGGGACTAAATATATAATATTCCCTCTACTCATTTAATGTTATTAGGTAAAATTGTAAGGAAAATATTTTCTCCCTTGTCTTTCCCACTACCTTTTGCCTCCCTCTAACCCACCAAATGGAGACAAGTATTTCATGACATAATGGGATGTTTTGATTTAAAAGGAAACCAGCAAGTTCAGTCGATCGTAATATTTGAAATGAGGAAAAAAAAAAAAATCTGGAGAGCCATCTTTGTGTGTTTGGGGTAATATGTGGGAAACCTGAAATATTTTAATAGCATTTCTAACCCTATCTTGAGTGAACAAGCAGTAAGGGGAAAAGAGTTGGCGGTTTTTAGAGCAAATATTGCACCAAGTATTGAATGCAGATGTTACGGGAAGTTGAACTGTTGAAACCTTATATATAGATGAAATATTTACTTTTGAAATTATATCTTTTTCCTTGCAGTACATAATGAGAGCACAGTTATAAATCAATCCATTTCTTTCACGTTTTAAAGCTGGCCATGGGAAGAAGAGAACAGCTGGATGATTGTGTCACTTTGGCATGGTGTAACTGCTAGGTTTCTGTTTCCTTATTGTTGGAAGAGACATATGCTATAGGTAATGTAACAAGAATTTATTCTGGCCTTGTAAGGAATAGCTTTGCTCTTAATCCTAATAAAACACCTCCGAGAGCATGTTCTCACATATATTTAAAAGGGAAAGTCTTTTTTCAATATCTGTAGTAGTGGGAGCTGTATTGTACCCGTACAGTCATATTGAAAAATCCATGGTTTTCAGAAAGGTGAAGGCACTGTAACTGCAGGGCCGTTTACTGTGATCTGCTGGTATACTGGATGATACCCTTATAAAGGAAAAAGAGCCTTAGTATGCTGTACTTTTTCTATTAATGTAGAAATGTGCCCGGTTAATAGTTTAATCAAGTGAATTGTGTTCATTTCCTCCCCTATATTAATAATTAAAGAAAGTTGATGTCTTGATGAGACTTAAATCTGAAAACTGAATCTTTATAGAATACAATAGGAATTAGAACAGAAATCACTTTCAAATTTTCATTTTTCCCCAACTTTGTTAGGGATCTCATAGATTAAATGTTAAAATCTGTGAAAGGATTCTCTTCTATACCCTCACAGAACTATTATTGAGATGGCTGGTTTAGATCTTGTGGGATTAAACATTTTCTTCTACTTAAACTGTGTTTGACTGTTTCAGCATTTCAATTTTCCAGTTATTTCACTGTGTGAAAATAATTTCTTATCCGTAGTATTTATGATTCACATGATGACTTGTCAGCTCTTACCTGTTTGGTGGATATTGTATAGGAAAATAATGTTCTTGTGGTTAATAGCCATCTCTGTCATTATTTAAAATACATATTTATGATAAGAAAAGTCTTTTTTTAATGGTTTTGGCATAAATACTATTATTCATTAAATAGCTATCTACTAGTTGCAGCTTGATTTATTCTGTCTTCCATTTCCACATGCTAATGAAGTGACTCTTCATTTATCATCTATCTTACTGTATTGTGATCCATTGCCGCTCATATTATTGTCAGAAGCGTTAAACCACATCCTAGACTTCGAACAGACCTTTTCACCACAAATTCAGCAAAAGGGTTTCTAGTATTTACCTTTCACTCTGATTTGGATTGGATTTGTGGGAGCTCCCTGAACTCTGCTTGGAAGGACAAATAAAAAATATATATATATATATACAAAAGTATATATTTTTCCCCCCCCCTTTCTAGGTAATATTTGTAACTTTGTTTTAAATTATAGCATGTTTCCGTAAGCAACATTTGGCTTGCTCTAATGTTCATGCTGTGCCTGTGACAGTAATAGACTCTTTAAGGTCTCAAAGTAGTAACTTCAGCATATGTTTCAAGTACATAATGCAGCTTGACAGAATAATAGAAGGAGGTCAGAAATTTAAGGCTTGGAAGGAGGAGGGAAGAAATAATTTTTTTGTTCGTTTGTTTTTTTTTAATGAGAGGCTATTAATTGTTCTTTAAAAGCCTTTTAAATACAGCTGTACTTCCACTGCAAACCAGAACTGTCCACTGTCCTTTTTAGTTCTCTATCTTAACCTATTTTGTTCTAATAACAGAATAATAGAACTTGAACTGGTTTCTGATACAATTGCTGACAAATGTGTTGTATTGTGCAATAAGCACTGCATCCCACACTAGTGTGATAAGTCTTCAAATGGCAACATTTTTTTTGTGATTTGTCAACATTACTTAAGTGGTCTGATAAGATATTCCTAGTAAAATATCTGTTTACTGAGAGTTCTAATGTGGTCCAGAGTTCTTATACTAGTGGATTTATGAAAAGAAAATGCTGTTTTCCAGTAAAAGCAACCTGAGCTGTCCAGTTTTTGTTCTGTTTTCTTCCTTTTGTGGCATCAACAAGAAAGAGACTTGAAAGACAACAGATTTGAAACTTTTTTTTTTAAGAATTTAATTCAATTTGGTATGTTTTGAGGCTATAGCATAGGAAAAAAAAAGGTTTAGTAAATGGAAAATCATTTTGTAATGAAAGTTAGATGGTATTTTGCCAAAATAAAAATGTTACAAAAATATTCTTCATACCCTAAAAATACCAGTTAGTAACATCAAATCTTCTTTCTGCCCTTCTACTTTCAAACTGTGCTTGTGAATATATCCTTGAATCCTTTTTGTGTTTCTTCTTTATTATTAATCCCTTTGTAGGTATGCAATCTTTCCTTTTACCCTTTGTTTTGAGTTTTTATATCTATGCTCCTCTACCAATTCAGCTGTCTGTTTAAATACCTGTTTTTTTCCCCCTGAAGATTTAATTGCTTTGAAAAATCTGTCTGGCAATGTTTTTGAACACAATAATGCTTAATTAAACATTCTAATTAAAAATTAGAATCAGTCCTGATTCATTATGTGGTGCAAGTTTTGAGTAATGTGCTGAATAACCTGGGCATTAGAAAGAAATTACTGCATTACTGATGTCTAGTCTTGTTCATGGAAACGAGTCTGTTTCTAAAAGTGCCATGTCTAGAAACTTGATAAAGCTGGACTTCACGATAGCAGGGGAATATACATTATCAATTCTTGTCACTTTATAAAATATAGACTTAGACTGTCTACTGTCATTTGTTTCAAAAATGCTCTATCAAGTCAAGCCATAAATAATTTATTTGCTCTTTTTTTGATGAGGACTCCCTTCATGCCATTAGAAGTTGGGGTTGGTACTGGATGATTTTAAGGAACCACCCAAGACTCCATGTAGTGTGTGTGTGAGATGAGGGGATCAGAATTTGGACTAACAGCTGTTCAGATAGATTGATGTTACTTAAAACCATAGAATTTTAAATGTGGGAAGAGAGCTCTATAAGTACACCCTTATGCTCAAAGTAGGTCCAGTTCAAGACCTTGACTGTGTGAGTTTTGAATATCTCCAAATTTAGACCTTCCTGATCAGCCTGTTCCAGCATGGATTGCACTCATACTAGAAATCTCATACTAGAAATCTTCTCCTTAAAATAAGATGGGATTTCCAGTGTTCTAACATTGCCTCTTGTCCATCTGCTCATCACCACTGTGAACTGCCTGGCTTTTCTATGCCTCCCTGTTAGACAGCTGCAGAGTCTTAGTCTCTTCTTAAGGCTGAACAAAACCATTACTCATAGCCTTTCTATGTTAACGTGCTCCATGGAAAATCCCATCACAACTTATTCTAAAAAAGGCATATTGAGTAGGAAAGTTATTTCAAAATTTAGCAACATTTGGTGAGTGACATATTCTATTTTGTCTTTCGCATATAGAGAACAGCAAAACTGTTCTGACAAGCGTCTGACATCCTGCATGGGAAATAAGACCCATTCCTGTGTATAGCCTGTGGCTGCTCCTGCATTTCTACCACTATATTGTCAGGAAATAAGTGGGTGGTTTGTGTTCTAGCACTTGAAAATGTGGAAGGACTTCTGAGGTTAGTAGTGATAAAAGTACCCTTTTTTTTTTTTTTTTCATCTGGGCAGTGGACTAAAATACATGATATTCATGTTGGCTTTAGATCCAGACTTCTCTGTAGAATTGGTTTAGATCCTACTATTCCAAAGATGAGGTAAAGCAAAAAAGCTGGGAAGAAATAGAGGATTTGGATATCATCTGGAGAACTATGGAGAGGGAATGATGCTAGAGAGCTGAGCTCATTTCTCCTGCAAATATAGAAACAGAATAAGGTAACTGTGGCTGCAAGGGGATGATGTCTGCTGTCCTCATCATTTCCGCCCACACCAATACTTCTTGACCTTTCCCTTGAAAGCAAAAGCAGCCAGCTCATTCTGTAGGGATTTGTCATAGCCAAAGCAGGTGAGGGCTGCAGCTGTCTTCATGTGCTGCTCTGTCTTTCTAACTGACTACTGATTTTGCCTCTACCTTTTCCAACTGGTCATTCCTTGGTTTTCTTGGTGCTTTTTTTGCTTGTAAACTCTCCTTCCCCTGAACACAGTATGCTGTAAGCAGGAGAAAAGGTTGATTACAGGAAAATTGATTACAGCTGATTACAGAAAAACAGCTTGCAGTACACTGTATTCAGAAAGTAAGCCCTTCTTAGTTCCTCTCTAGCCTCAGTCCTAGTTCCTTTTCTAATTCTTTTGCTTCCATTTCAGCCTTTGTGTCTGCTTTTGTGGTGTTTCATGCTCTTTCTTTCACAATTAGCTACAGTGTTGTTCTAACACCTGTGTGCATGAGGGAAGCCTTGGTGCCACATAATGCTGCTCTTAGTCTAATATTTTTCTTTCAAGTTGCTACTGTTGTAGCTGTTGTCTTCCAGTTGCTTTTTAAAGTTGTCATGGACAAGGGCAAGACCAGGTTATAAACTGCAGTGCTTGCTCTTAAACTTTATAATATGGAATGCCATTCATAAGCTGATGTATAGGTCCTATAGTGTTAGGATGATATTTAGCTGGAAGCTTGTTTGTTTTTTAATCTAGGGTATTTTTTTGTGCCATCACTTCAGAGCAGATATCTGGATGCTTAAAATAGCATTTCTGAGTTATCTCTCTATGGTTTCATTTATGGAGGGTGGCATATATACATAGATATATAGTTATTTAAATCCGGTTATTACCCTTTTGGTAGCTAATCCTTCTGGAGATCTTCTGAAAATTCAAAGTTAAAAAATCAAACTCAAAGAAAATCAAACTCAGTCAAAACTCAAAGTTAGAGGAAATCTTACTCCAAGCTACTCTATAATGGCAAGTGATCAGAATCTGGGAAGCCAAATTTAAATCAGAAAGTGTTGCTGGGTTATGCTTTCTCATAAATAATATATCAAGTTGCCTGACTGCTGCATACCTCAGAGATCATTTTGAAGACTGGAGTTAGGGAACTGGACATAACCCTCTAGGGACCTAGTTTGGGAGCGTCTGCCCCATATGTGTAGTCCGATTAATTCCAATGGGAATGCTAAACTTCTAAAATCTGGCATAGGTGATAATAATACTTCAGTCATATACAAAGAAATCAATTACTAGGTAGTTAGTTAATCTTCTTGGCCTCTCCTCAAAAAAGAGGCATCAGAAAACCACCACTAATAGACTGGGTCTACAAACCTTCACCTTTGTGTTTACTAGATAAGAAGCTTCCGCCATAGAAGGAGCAAGAGAACTGGTAAAGAAAAGGCAGATCAGGTAAGGGCAATAATTGCTAGTTCCTCCACAGTATCCCTTCTCTGGGGGGAAACTAACATAGTCTTTCAGTACCTATTACTCACCTAGTTCAGCAGAAAAGCTGAATTTCATGTTAAAATGCATTATTTTCAGTCAACTTTTTAATTTTGTAACCACATGACATCCAGGAACTAAATGTTAATTTGGAATGCTTTAAAGTGCTAAACAATACTTTAATCTTTTGAAAATCAATTTTTAGGAAGTCATTTACTGTATTACTGTCGTCTTCTGTTCTTTACTGCTTTGAAAGAGGAGAGAGGAGAAAAAAAAAAAAAAAGCTCAGGAAATATTTGCCAAAAGTATTTAGTGACTAGTAAGAATAAATAAGTTTGAGGCAATCATTAGCTGCTTACAGGCATTCCCCAGTGGGGGGGAAAAAGTTGCATTAGGAAATAAGAGCCAGTTACATAATCCAATTATAAACACTACATGAATCTTAAACAGTTTGCCTTTTTTGCTGGTGAACCTGCTTAAAAAGATGCCTGAAGCAAAAAAATGAGGGATGACAACTACTGAAACACATTAAAATAGCCAAAAAAAAAAAAAAAAAACTGCTAAAGCTTTATTTAGCCTCCAATTCTGGAAATAGTCTTCATTTTTTAGGACTTCTTATTGCACAAGGAAATTGGTTATGCAGTTAGATATCTACTTTTATATACAATTAGATATCCTTTATTTTCAAAAAAATCAAACAAAAAAAAGGAGTTACTGTGATTTATGATGCAATGCTAGATTCCAAGTGATAGTTATTTCCTGCTGTGTTGACTTAGCTTGATCAGATGGGTCACTCTGGCTTTTGGCTTTAACCCTTTTACTGGTCTTCCCATATGACTGTCCTTTGCAGCAGCACTTGGTGTCTGTGAAACAGTTCTAGTCAAGTACTACTTTAGTCTTCTGGGTGTGATTATCCTCCTGTTTCTTTTCAGTCCAAATCTGTGCAGGTATCATCCCTTGAGGGGAGGGAAAAGAAGCATTTTGCCTGTTAGTGGGAACTGCTCCACCTTTAACCTAACTTCTTTCCAAAATCCTGGAGGACATTCAAGGACTAATGAGTTGG
The DNA here is from genome assembly GCA_013398735.1 of Nothocercus julius. Taxonomy (NCBI): domain Eukaryota; kingdom Metazoa; phylum Chordata; class Aves; order Tinamiformes; family Tinamidae; genus Nothocercus; species Nothocercus julius. The sequence goes on from VZSV01000052.1 coordinate 4,509,879, forward strand.
GCATAGTTAAATTTTTCTGCATTTTAACAGTTCTGCTATAGACATTAACCCAATTCAGTGCCTTCTGTTTTGTCATGCTCTGGAATGCATTCCATTTTCATTACTCCTTTATAAAAATGGTTGTGGGAAAGTGAATTTCTTCATGAAAAATACTACTTTGTTAGACAATGAATTAACATCTTTAAACATTTTTGTAATAGATTTAGGTAGAAAGGCTATCAGTGCAAACAGGTGTATTTATATAGCTAGATGTGCAGAAGTCATATATTGAAATGATGTATTCAAACTGCTGTACTGCAGACACGGTGATTCATGGAAGATTTTTTCAGAAATGCTTCTGTATTTTTGAATTTTGTATTTGCTTGTCTTTGGTTAATACTTTCTTACAGATAGTAAAATTTGCTGTTGATGAAGATCTCTAGTAAGAGGAAGGAACCTTATGAATAACTCAAACTCATTATTGGTCAGCACAGTGTGATGACTATTTTGGTAGTATCATTCAGCTAAAGTATTTTCAGTATTCAGGAGATAGTCTTATTTGTGTTTGGGCAAGCTGGATATTTTGGGTAAATAGTATTAACAGGTTATAGTAAAAGCGCCTTTTGTATGGACATGTGCTAATTCTTCTGTATAATACTTGTCGGTCATTTAAAGAACTGAATATATACTCCTTACAGGCAGGCAAATGTAAATCACTGTTATTCTGTGATGTGACACTTGCTGTGGCATATGTACCAATACTGTGTTCAAACACGGAGCTCTCAATGTGAGCAAAATCTGAGAAACTTCTTCCCAATTGTCTGTAGTACGTGGACTTCCAGTAATATCTGATTAATGACTTGAAGATACTGCATTTTGAAGATGCTGAGTTTTGTATGTATACAATAATACATTTTGCAAGCTTTAAATTAATAAATTTTAAGACTTGTGTTGTTTCTGATTAGCAAAAACTGTCCATTAGCCTGAGAAAACAGAATTGTTTCATGTAAAAGGAATTATCGTATTATCGAAGCTTACACAGGTAAAATTTCGTGGCTTGATAGAGGTTTGCGAGCAGAAGGTAAATATTCATACCTCCATTTCATCTCTCACTGTGACCAGAGGACATGCTAAGACCACTGGAATACAGAGGAAGATGAAGTCAAGAAGAAAAGTCCTTTCTGTTTAGACATAGCATAGCTTCCTCTAACTGTTGAAGGTAAATATTTACACAGAACCTTGCATTTAAAGGTTTTTCTTGACATTTTGCTGATATTTTTCTTTAATAGGGCATTAATCAGTCATAGCAAAATACTTTGTACACAGGTTGTCTTAGGGAATGTGGCTCCCTTCTGTACTCATAACGGCCATGAATTAAATATTTGATTGGATCTGGCAAGAGTAACTCATTTTTACCAAGAGGGAAAAGCTGAACTGAATTGTTTATTTGCACATTTTAATAAAGTGTGAAAGGTGAGACAAGCTTATAAAGCATATGTCAAGACGATACATGGTAGTATAGAGGAATATTATTAATCAGTATGATAAGTCATGTGGGATAGAATTAAATTTCCCTCACTGTTTAGTTTTGGAAAGCTAATTTCGTATCCTTCGAAGTTTTCCCTCTCTTTCTTCTAAGCCTATGCAAAATATATGATTGACAGGATAACACACTGGCCTGTCTTTGCAGTTATTAAAATAGTCCTTCTAATTAGTGTCTGCCAGGAATAAGACCTATGGATTATATTCTTCACCCCAAAATATTAATATTCTGAAATTGTTTATTGTTATCATCTTTTTATCATAATTTTCTCATCTTGCAATTTTTGTAGTATAGCTGGGGGGGGAAAAAAAAGCATGAAACAAAGCATGATCTGTTTGAAAACACCTCTCCGGAGAGCTGACAGTCATTTTTTTTATACGTAGCTAATTGCTAAACACGAACAGAGCAACATCACTTCAGAGACCGTTTTCCTTTAAAATATTAAATCTAGTGTCTTTTGAAGTGTGTTTTGTTTCTGAAAATACAACACTTAAGGTTTTCAGGAGATTTAACTAGTGTTTTGTTTTGTTTTTTACTCTTCCTGAATTAATATACTTTATTGCAATAGTTACACCAGTAAACAAAATAACGGAATGGCATACCCATTTTTTAACCAGAATAAGGGTTATACTCAAATACTCCAAAAAGTATAAAGATTACATTTATGTGCAGTCATGAAATTATGCTTTTAAAACTCTTAGTAGGACAGGTGATATTAAAACCTAATCTGTACAACTAAACTGGCACTTGCACAAGACTGATCCTGTATTTGTATGTGTTTATCAGGTGACTGGAACTTAAGTCCAGAGATAGATTCTTTTCTTACTGATTAAAGATTGTTGGGTGTGCAACTTTGGAAGTCATCAGCTTTCACAATCCTCAAAGTGTGCATTACAAAACATGAGCTATAATGATTCAGGGTGGGATTCTCAAGACATTTTAGTGAAAGTACCTAATCAGTTATTGCATCAATTATTGTAAACAGAAAACTTGGAGCAGAGAATGAGAGAGTCATCCAGAGTAAATGCTCTGACTCTTCTCAGTTATCTTTATTAAAGACGGCAGAAATTTTCATATTCTGTTATATAATTTGTATGTGCCTTCTGCACGACTAGCTGCTTTTGCTGTGATCTTCTGAGAGCACACTGCTGTTTTATGTGTCTTATAAATATGCTTAATGCAAAGACATTGGACAAGAGAAATTCCTCAAAGCGTTTCAGTCCTGAAAAGCAGAGTTGAACTTGTTCTGTTTGTACGAGGAAAAATGAACTCACTGCTGTGGAGCAGAGTGTGCCAAGTAGTTCGTGAAATAATGTAGAAGCTGGAGAGATTTTTTGGTTTTGTTTTGGCTGTGTGGGTTGCTACTTTCTTGTGTATGGAGGTGTGTGTTTGTGGGTGTGTGTTGTTTTTTGTTTTTTTTTTTTCTCTCTCCTCTCTCCCCACTAATTATTGCAACAAGATTTACTCTTGAAGTGTTCTCTCCCCTCTACCTATGTAGGAAAATCTTATAACTGAGTATAGTTTACCAATGAAAATCAATAATGTGTATTTACCCAAATGAATGTGAGGAACAAGTAGAAGGGAGATCTTACTGTTGTGGTATGTACATGTGGACACACACACTTTCTATTTATAGACATAGATAGATGTAGATATTTATAGACATATATATAGAAATCTCTATCACCTGGCAGATAAAAGCACTTTAATATAATTCCACAATNATAAAGTTTGGAGAGTGAAAATAATCTCTGGAAGGAGAAGAGGAGGAAAAAAAAAAAAAAAGGAGAGAATAGAAAACTGCATCAATTCTGGCAAGTTCAATATAAAGCTTTACTAGAGTAATTTGAAAAGTTATTTTGAGAATGAGCTTTTTAATGGTATACAAATTTGCAAAACCGTTTTTTTCAAACATGAAGTCTGCTTGAGACTTTAACACTTTTATGCTACTGTAGCTATGAGTGTGCAGTGCCACGGGTGTTTTCAGCACTGATTTTGTGCCTTTGGTGTTTTTTAGTCCTGAAGGTCAAAGTAATTAGGCTCATGAGGTCTTTTAGGAGAACATTTGACATTTGTACGTACTGGGCATCTCTGCTCCGTAGTTTCCTTTTCTGTCCTATTACCCTCACCAGACCTCCCATGAAGCATCATCTACACCCAGTACTGCTTATCTCGTTTTTTGTTTTGCCAGTCATCTTCCTTGTGTGTTCGGCAAAGTAGCCCACCTATTTGCAGGCCTGCACATTTATCTTGTTTTTTGTTCTTCATCTGGAATATTCTGTTGCTTGGACTGCTGTTTACGTGTTTTTTCCATGCCACCTGATTGCAATTATACAGGAGTTACTTTGCCCTTTCGATGGTCATATTTTTCACGCAAAACATCCACATTTTGTGTCCGGTTACATCATTTCAGTGTTACAGAATACTTTTATACTGCTGTTGGTTACACAATTTATTATGCTTGAACTTAGCAAGCTAATGTTACTTATCCTAATTAATGTATTGGTATCCCAGGCAAAGGCTACAGTTTTGACTACTGTTGATAGTGTTGAAAGAAATCAAGGGAATGGGAGGAAAGAGGAATATATCTGAGTTAGAGCCAAGGAGTTGGGCAAATCAATGCTATGAGTTTTAAGAAATAAGGAACTCGGACTAACGTGTTAAAAATGGAAGTTTTGTGATATATGGTTACTTTTATAAATACATGAGTAAGTTATGATATTACATATCAGTAAATCAGTTTTCATATCAGAGACCAGTAAATGACATTCCTCTCTCAAAACTTGTGCTAGACTTATTTCTGAGAATTGCAACTAATCCTGGCTTCTTTGTTATGCAAATTGGTGTAAATCAAAGTAAGACACAATTAATAGACAAATATGTATGGTAAGTCAATGCTTATTTTGAAAAGGGAAGTCCTGAAGTAGTTATGGAAAAAGTGATCCTGTACACTGTTTACTTTTCAAAACTTTCTTTTTAAAGATATTTTAAAGAAACTATACTGTCTAAGCAAAAAGATTCAACTCTGAAACTTTTTGCTACTGCTTATGGAGGCTACATAAAAGAATTAGTGCAAAAATTAAGACAAGTTCTTGGAACAGAGCCTCATTCTTGCTGTATTCAAATAACAGTCCAGTAAATCTGTTGTAAAAAAAAAAGATTGCTTGACGATTGCTCTATGCATCTTTTGTTTTCTATTCTTTAGCGTTCACTAATGGCTGCTGTCAGGTTACCAGGCTTGGTCTCCATCTGCCTTGATGCTGCAATCTGTTTATACTTTGTGAAGTTGTTTTATTAAAGTCTGGAATTGAGGGGCTTGAGATAAAATATAGAAGCTTCTTAGCAGGGAAGCTTGTTTAGGTGAGGTGCCTGTACTTACTGCAGATGAGTTTTATGGATAGGATCTAGTGGGGGTCTGGAGAACATGGGCAGATAGTACAAAATCCCTCAGAAGCTTCAGTGTGATAACACCGAGCTTTTTCATTCTCCTATGAGAATCAAAACTCCTATGAGTTTTAGTAGTTTACAAAGTCATCGTACAGTGTCCCTAGGTCACTGCTCTGAATTCTGAATTCAAGTTCTCAAGACTGGTTTAATGAGGTTATGTTCTAAAGTGATGTAACAGTGGTTCTCAAATTACTTTTACTATTATGTCCTGCAATTGATCCAACTTACATGAAAATTATATATTTTAAGTCTGGCAGTTAGTAGGTAATGCTAAACCAAGCATCCAACGCTTGCTTAAGGTGACTGAGCACTATATTCATCACGTTTCTTTGTACAGCTGTGTTTCTAAATGTCTGAAAATACAGACTAGTATATAAGTTGACCAGATAAAATTATTGACTTCTGGGGTTAACATTCAAGCCATGTATTATACCAGGATTATTTAATAGAAATGTTTTCCTTCTGTGTAGGTAAATGCTAATGAAAAAGAAGAACCTAGAGCTCCTCCTGCAGCTCTTTCACAGCCTTATCAATTTTAGCTGACATTGTCCAAACATAGTTCTATGAGACATTGCAGAAAATGTTTATTTGGTAGATCTGAAGCATTTATTACATGAATGCATCTTTTCTGAGAGCTTTGATTGTAACGCATGTTTAAGTCAAATTATTTTGTAACAGGCAGAGGGTTTGAGTGAGCAGTAGTTGTGGGCCTCTCCACAAGAGGAGGTAAGGCAGAAGCCAAAGGTGACAGCAGGGCAAGCAAGCCTGAGCTTAAATGCAGCTACTGTGCAAAGCGAATCGGCCCTGAGGATGGATTTCCCTGCTCCTCCTTCCCAACAGTCTGATAGGTTACGTGACTATATCACATCAAAGCTGACCTTGAATTCAGGGAGCTGAAGTGCTATGAGGAGAACAGGACAAGAGGTTGCACAGTCTTGCTGGTGAAGCCAGGACAGTGACAGATAAATACCGAATATGTGGCAGAGTAACAGATGAAGAAAATTCCTGCAACATCTGTTTTGGCTTCAGTTTTTGGAACTTGCAGAGAAATACAGTCCTCTACTAAATTGTTTCTTATTCTAATGCAGAAATATTAATATGTAGAAATAAGTCATTTGATTCTGTTTTGCCAAGTTAATTAGCAAGTGAAGTCATTTATTTCTCTCAAATGAGGTTTTGGACACACATCTTTGCAGGTTGTGCAATATACATAGTCCCTTTTGGAGGCAATCGGTTGAAAATGCCATATTGCTAATGAAAACCAACTAGAAGCCTGTGGCAAGTGCATGTATTTATTATTATGCTTAGACTAGACTGACTACAGTGACTACATCCAGGGCTTTCTTTGCAGAGGCAAAAGTTGGACTTCTGATCAGCTTCAGGTCTCATCATGATCTTGCTGTGGATTATGTTAGTTCTTTTTGGCTGCAGTGAGAGTGGAATCAGAAACTTTATAAATCACAGCATGGATCCTGTTTCTAAAGGAAAATCTAGATTTCTTTCTATTCTCTGTTAGCATTTTATAAGCTAAAGGGGTTTCCATTCAACGCTAGTAAGAGCCATGCTAGAATCATTTATTTTGTGAGCAGAAGGACATATTGTGTGCATCGTTTAGGACATGGGTTTGTCCCAGTGTATAAATCAATGGAAGGCTTTATGTTTGATTTTTTTTCAAGTTACTGTCATTATTTTTCTCCCAAAGAGTGAATTATATATATATATTTTTTTATCACTGCCTCTTCAATGTGCCCCTTGTGGCACAGTGCAGTTTGACAGTATCCTCAGAAACAAAGTAAAAATCACCCAGTACTGGTATTGCAGGTAGGCAGATAGAAACCCCAAAGGCCAATTGTATAAATAATTTAATAGGAAATATGTGATTATACTAAGGCAGTATAATATTCTTTCAAGGTGGAGTATACGGAACATTAACAAATATTGTGAGGAAGTTATTGATCCATGAGAACTTTTAAAGCACAGTGTCTCCTCTTTGGTCTTATTCTGATCTTAAAGCAAAATAGTTCTCATATTTTAATAGCATCGTCTCTCTATGCTAAAATCTTCCATACTTTAAAACACTCTTTCTGTGGTGTGTTGTGCTTGCCAGTGTGCTGCGAGACAAGAAAATCAAAACATACTGAAATGTAAAGAAAATAAGTGATGAAATAGAACTTATAACTTAATAAGCCTTGGGTTAAATTAATTAATTGAGAAACTGTGTGTGTTTTGATAAGCACTGTAAGCGCATGTGTGTGAGAGCATGGCAAGTGCTTAAAAAAAAAAAAAAGACCTTAACTAGGCAGCATGTGAAAGCTGCAGAGGTCTTCCAAAGGGTGTTTCCTGGAGGAGCTTGAAGTATTTTAAAAAGGAAAATGGTTTGCCAGTCATTGTCCATGTTTATCTTCATGGTGATATATTTTTCAGCAACCCAACAGTAAATAAAGCAGAGTTGCATTCCAATTTATTTATTTGTTTTTGAGGGACAAGATATGTTAAAATTTGTCTCTTCGTGGATTCCTGGAGCAGTTGTACAGTAACTCTCACATTTTAATTTTAGAGATAGTTCAGTCTTCTGTTACCTATTTTCCTCGATTTTCTTGAATATCATCATTAGGAAGAGATTAATAAAAGTAAATGTATTTTGTTTTCTGAATCAATTTATAGTTTTTATTTTTTTTATAGGAAAAATAAGTTTGGAAAGGACTGAAATAGGAGCAAAAGACTAGTTTTTATTTTGACATACTGCTTTTCTATCAATGGCAGTTGGCTGTTATCAGTTTTGTGGTAAGCAGCATAGAGGCAGTGGAGAACATATTTTAATAGCTGTACTTCTTTAACAGGATAGTATGAAGAAGTCTGTAGTCCACTGAGTACCAGTGTCACTAGATCTAGGATGTGCGTAAGACTGGACTCTTTCGCTTTGCCTCCTTCTCTTTTAGAAAAAGTGAAAGATCCTTCAAAGAGAGACAGTGGCAGGATTTGGCATTAGGTGAGGCTTCAAAATAGAATATAGGTCTACTGGCAATTTGGTCATTTCTTTCTGTACATCATTCAGAGATAGACAAATTGTCTTTGTAGACTTTTGAGGTCCAAGTAAGTTTATTATGATAATTTTGATATGGTTAAATGCCTGAAAATATCACATCTTTCTATATGAATATATGCAATTACCATATTATGTCATGAGGTGGTCCCAGATTCCTAACAGGGACTAAAAAAGTTTTATGTATATTGCAGCACAGCACTACTCATGTAGTACATTAAATAGCAGAAATCAGATAATGGAAACTATTATTTCTGCCTTTGCTTTTGATAACATTCTCAATGTAGATATTGAACAATTTTAGATTTCTGCATTAACATCTTGTGATGCTGCTCTTGTCTTAACCTGTGTTGGGCGATCAGGGTAATGAGAGCTGGCCCGTAATGTCATATGCACATTCTGTAAGTCCTGCCCACATGGAAATCAAAGCAAAGTTACCCTCGCTTCCTCTTAGTCACAATTTTATATAGCAAATTTCATATTTCTCCTACAGACTTTGTAGTGAGAACCGCTTAAGAAAATACTTGAACATGTATGGCAGACAATTAAGCTTGTCATAGAAATAAATATCGTGTCCTTTACCTGTGGTAGGGTAGTGTTCAGTATACTACCTTGCAACTGGAGATTAAGCAGAGTCTCTCATACTGATTCAAGTTTCAGTTCCTTCAGCAGCCACATGGATACCATAGATTAAAATCAAGACAAAAAGTAAGTGGCCTAATTAGACCTCTTCCATTTCATCAACTTCTGGAAATTCCAGCAAGTTTGAAAGTAGTGAGTCATGTAATAAAATGTGAGCAGCTTGCTTGCTTGTTTGTACATTTTAAATGCAGACATTATCATGAAGTGTATTTCAAAACAGGTTCTCCTAATATTGAAAAACTAATTATAGAGATCAATAGAAATAATATGTTTACCTAATTGCAATAAGCAAATTAAAAGAGAAACATTAATTTTAAGAAAAGGAAGATAACAGCTTGCCTTCTACAGAACTTGTTTTCAGAAAAGAGTTATGTTATATAAAAAATCGTGCCAATGTTGTACAAATAAAACTTAGAGGAACAGTTAGAGATTATAATGGGGAGATAATATTAAGTCATAGAAGTGATTGCCTAAGATTTTTGCAGAAATTAATGTGGTGTTCAGTTGCCTACATTTACAGAAAAACAACATTGCTGAAGTATTTTTTTCTCCTGTAGCACCCCAAATTGCTAGCATTTTTTCCCTATACTGTCATAATTTTGAGACTTTTGCATTCATTTGCAAGGAATGAGAGAGAAATTGTTAGATTAGCCAAGGGAAGGTGAAAATGAAGAAAAACAAGAATTATTATCTCCTGTGCACTATTTCCTATTCTCCACCCTGTACAAAGATGTTTTCAAAATTATTTTTTACAGTAAAAGCGTAATTTGAAAATATCAGCATATCAGTAAAGCAGCAACACTGTAAGATTAAAAACCTGGTGTATAAACTTATTCTAAGCCTACTGAATTCATATTCCTTTAGAGTAAGGATAATGGCCAAAGGAGGCAGAAAGAGCAAGTTAGCTTTGTTTTTTAAACAATGTAATGCAGGCAGATTTTTAATATGTGATTTCCTGTACTGATAAGCCCAGACAAGACTAACCCATTTGTACAGTTGGAATTGTGGAAAACCTAGAAATTTAATTTTATGTCAGGAAGCAGTTTGTTCTAAAAATTGCTGCTTGACATTCCTGTATATAAATTCAGTCTTTCTCATAAAAATGAATCAGGTGCAAAAAATTTCTTTGGATTATTTGCCTTTACTATGTCACTTGAGATTTTGTCATTTGAGAATTTTTATCTGGAGAATTTAATTCATCAGCTTTTTTTTTTTCAGTTCCTTTCTTATAAGTAATTATCTTTTGCTACATCTTCCTAAGAGCATTATAAACTTTAAGTCCCTGCTTACAGATGCTGAGAGATTAGTATGGATATGCAAAAAAAAAAAAAAAAAAAAAAAAAAAAAAAAAAAAAGTTACAAGTCTTCAGTAAGCTTTAGAAAGTTTTAGATTCCTCCTGAATGGTGTTTGATGCACAGTTGTCACACTAATTTTTTCCAATAAATGACCAGTAGTGGACATGCAACTTAGAAACCTAAATTGCATGCCAATTGTTGGTCATTTATTGGAAAAAAAATAAATTGTGTACACTAGGCTCTTTAGTTAGGGTGCATCCACCACAACCCCACCCCACCTAAAAAAAGAGAAAGAGCTTGAAGGGTTATTTCTGGACATGAGCATTTTAACTGTAAACACAGAGAATTAGAGAGAAAGGATCTGCTCTGAAAAGCAGAGTTTTCTGATTTTTAGTCTACAGGTTTCTCTTTAGGGTCATACTTTAGTAACCATTCAAATCAATTAGGCAATTCTTATTGATTCCATAAGGCTTTGATCTACTGATTATGTAGAAATTCATTTTTCCTTGGCCTTTTGCTATGCCATTTTCTTTAGAGATGCTATTCTGTTGCACATAAGTACGCAATACCTGAAAGGAAGAGATAGCTGTGGTTTTTCAGGAAGAATAGAGATAGTAATCTCTGTTTTCTTGTTTGCCTACAAAAATCTCATCTTGTAATAGTGAAGGAGATAAATTGTCCCAGGCATTTTTATTTTAGATATTCAAGAAAAAATTGATTTTTAGTAATCTGTCATATGAATGCTCTTACTGATATACTTGGTCCGTATGAAACTAAATTCTGTAACACTCTAACAAGGCAGGTAAGCTGTCTTTTTCTCACTGTAGGCTGCAGGTAGTCTCTTGGTATCAGTTGCAGTTAAACCCTTCTGATACCCTTTGTCATTTATTTAAGAACTACTATTTAAGAACTACTAGAAGTTTAAATTTTTATTTTGATTGTTTTGGAAAACTCTCAGGAATTGAGTTCATTACCCGATTTAGAATTATATTGAAGGCAGTTCATTTAATGTATTTACACTGTGGAGTACCATGCAGTATTGAGGAAGAATGGGGAAGAGTTAATCATAATTTATGCCACACATTATTATTAATTATTCCAATATTTCAGTGTAAAATACTAAACCAATTGAACTGTAAGCCTTAGGTGAATAGATCTCTGCCTGTGGTATTTACTGCTTGGGTAAATTAGGTGAACATAATAACCAGCTGTCGACCTCCAGATGTAATACAGTCAAGCTGCATAAATTCTGTAGTCAGAGACCGTGACTTTCCCTGACAAAGAGCTTGGTGGGCTACCGTAAATAATTTCATACTGTGTAATCTAATTTCATGCCGTCTTTCTTTTCTTTCTTTTTTTTTGTGATTTAATGAAAATCTTTTTCTGTAGTAAAGTGTGATTGCAGAAAAACTGTTGGTGCTCTGCCTTTTGAATACAGAGGAGGAATAACCAGAGAATTTGAAATTTCAACTACACATACAGCTCTGAGCATATGACATAGAAATGTACGAGCACACATCAGCAAATGAGCATGATTTTGTCCATGCGATAGTAGTATCAAAGTTGATAGACTTGTTTTGACCCAGAGCTTTATTTCAAAGATACCAAACAGTGTGTTTCTCCAGGAATTTGTTATATACTCTATATGCTATTTGTGTGTGGGGGGGTTTCTTCTGATTAAATTGCAAATTGATTTGTGTAATAGTATGTGTTCCACACTTTCTTGCAAACACAGGTTGTTTCTGTCTGTATTGCCCATTATTTTACAGAAGCAAAATGAGAAATTTATAATAATCCACATAACTCTCTTGACACTTTGAAGCTCCTCTTTTTGTTTATGTTCAGTATCCTCAAGACATGGAATGGACAAAATATCTCACTGTAGGTACTTCCCTGTTCATTGTGTACAGTTCATTCTAATGAGCTGGTCTATTTGAAGTATGTGTATGGGTAACACTTCCTTCAGAAATACTCAGTAGCTTTGGGGAATATGTAAGTTGTTATGTGCTTAATTCTCTGGAAAATGGCTCTTCGGAAATTTTAAAAGATTAACATAGGAAAATGAAATGATTCTATAAAAAGTAGAAGGGCTCCAGAATTTTTTTAGGTACTAGCCACAGCCTGAGTATGTGACAATAAGTAATCACATCCTGTGATATATTAGGCGTTTTTTGTGTTTCTTCCTTTTCTCACTTACTAAAATCTAGATTCTTAACTCATGTTCTTTTCTAGGTGCTAAATGGAAAGCATGACACTTCAGAGCTCTAGCAGAAAGCTCTGCCACTTTTCCGTGTTCCACGCTTCCCTCTGTTCTCAGTTATCTTTGTGAATACATTTCACAAAGATTAACATAATTATTGATTAATGTAGTTCGTTGTTTCAGCATACAGGCTGTATGACTACATATAGTAAGGGACTATTGATTTCCACCCCCCACACACACACGCACACTCCAATGAAACAACAGAGAGGGGAAAAAATACTGTTCCCATTTCACACACTTAAGTATGCTGTTTTCAGTGAGCGCCTACCTAAAGCATTAGGTAAGCAACGAAAATGTATTTTCCCTCTTTCACAATACTTAAAATTGTATTAGAGTTGGATTTCGTTAAGTCGTTTACCACAAGCACTAGGTAGGTGATGAAAACCTGTATTAAGAGGAGAAACAATTTATTTACTAAAAATGACCAGATATATTGCAAACATTTATGATTTTTTTTGTAATTTTTTAATGATAGGTATTATCAGAGGCATAAAAAAAATGTTTGAGCACTTTCTTTAATTTTACAGAATCTGGTTAGCAAATACTAGTAGTGGTGTCTTATGCACCAATTACATGAAACTGCAGGCCTAGAATAGGAGTGCATAAAGGTTGTCTTGGATTTTAGAGCCTAACAATATTGCTTGTGTTTCTTATGTCAAGCAAGAATTGAAAGCAAGAAATAACTTTCTAGAAATCATGTTTGGCTTAAGTGATCAATGCAACATGAGGAAATTTTCCTTCATTTCAACTAATGTTGGGCAATGCTGAGCAGTTCTTAACCACGTAATCAGGCCTTGTACTTTAAGAATACAGTAGTTGTATATTACTGTAGTGTAACGTGTTTATTGCAAACTGGAAGTTAATCAGAACATCAGGAGGTCTGGATTAAAATGAGTGCTCTTATAGTTCTGTATGTATCACTTGTCAGGAATGACAAGTAGCACAGTGTCAGGAGTAATATATGAGGACAAAATACTACTAGTTTTATCATTTCACGTTACTACGTATTGTTTCTTTTGATCCTCTGGTCAGAATGTCTTTTTGGACAGCTAGAACCAAAAGTGCAGAACACAGAGCAGACAATGTTTTATGCTAGGTGAAACAAGTTTAGCTTTGTATGCAGGTAATAGTCTTAGTTATCTAGTATTGTATTTGAAAATATGAAAGTAAGAGTACTCTAATGTTAATTCAGAATAAAGATTGTCGAGTATCTTACAAATACCACAACTGTGTGGCATTTTTATGGGCTAAAATGAAGACTCATATGTGTGTGTGTATGTGTATATAAGCAAATGGAAAAGTTTTAATTTGAAAAAAAAAATAAACACAGCATATCATATTTTCTTTTGAAATCTCTGGGTTTTTTTGGGAGGGGGT
>VZSV01000052.1:4524743-4555237 GCA_013398735.1 Nothocercus julius
AAAAAAAAAAAAAAAAAAAAGCTTGATTGGCCAAGTTAACTAGATTTATAGTTTTTAAGCAATGCCACCGTGATGGTAAGTGTTTTGCAATATATTAATACATACTGAGAAGTATTCTTTACAGTTTTTGAACTTATTTTAAAACTGACTCCTAAATTTGCCTTATATATCTGCAAATCCAGATTGGATTCTTGCAGTGCCTGCATGCCACTAGTACTCCAGGATTAGTTTTACCCATTAGTTTTCTTTTCTGTGCATTTCAGTGACTTTGCACCTTGCAATGCAGGTGATATTTGATCATTTAAGTTACTCTAGTTTCTGTACTGGAAGTCATGTGGGCAGGTCTTTGGGAGTAATTTCAAACCATTATTTGTAGCCCTATTAAGCAGCAGGCAGAAAAGAGGAGAAAGAAGGTTAGTAATTGGTCTCTGTCCCTTGCAAACTGTTGGAATTGATTTGGCCTGAGGCTAAGAGTTAAAAACAAGCCAATGCATTACAGGGGACAGATCTATACTGCATTGCATTAATATACACCAAGGGATTTTTCCCTTCCCTGTTTTGTGCTCAGTTTGAAACCCTAGGGCCTGATTCAGATTCTCGTCTAGCATGTTCCAGTATAAATCAGGAATGACTCCACAGAATCTCCCCTGTTATCAGAGCCATGCTGCTCATGCTTGTCTGTGATTCAGAAATGCAAGCAGTGTCTTTGCCCCTTTCTCATCTCTGCAAAGATTATGTGTAATCCTGAGCCTGCCACTGGTCAGTGGGGAATTCTGCTCTTTTAATGGAATATATTATTTCGCTAATTGCAATGAAACAGGCTGTTTGAGTCCCCTCTTTTTATTCGAAAGCTTCCAATTATTTTTTTCAAATGAAATATGGATGTGACTGCTAGTCTCGCTCTGATGAAACTTCCTTAAAAAAAAAAAAAAAAAACATTTTTAATAACCATCTTAAAAACAAAGCCATGGCAATTCTGATAGATGGATCCTGGTGTCAGCATCCTGTCTGACAGGTCTCCAGATATCAGTTATGCGCTGAAATTAATTTAAGCTTTAGTCTTCAGACTGAGCACACACACTGCCTTTGAAGCCAGAGGAATGTCTAAGTTCGATTCCAAAGTATAGATTATCTGTATAGCGTTTCTCCTGAGAGCTGGTATTCAGTCCATTTGCTCTGTCAGACTCCACCGTAGCTCAAATAAAGCCTTTTGTAGAACCTTGCCAAAGCTGAGACTTCTAGCACGCTGTGTGCCATGCAGTAGCAGCCTGAGCCCACAGGCGTCACAGATGTATCTAACCAACAGTCCTGTCCCACCTCAGCACAGCTTAGCTGCTTCTAAACAATACATATGGAGTACTGGAGACCATAGCACCGTTTTAGTTTAGAGTTTTAGCCCAACTGGCCATCTCAAGAATCTTCTAATGCCTTTGTAAAATGACTTCCACAACTATCACAGGTTTCCGTGAGGTGACTTCAGTGCCAAAATGACTTGACAACCCAGTCCTCGGTCCAAGTCCTTGTGATTTGGAATAATTACCTCTTCAGTGGAACAGCACTTAAATCGGTGACCCAGGATTATTAGCTCTGTGACCACATCTCTTAGGAACTAGAGTCGAAAACAGAATAAGGAAGGCAAAGATCAGCTTTATACTAAGTTTTCAGACTTGCGTATGTATAGAATTTATAAATTTGAATGAAGTGCATAAGGTATATGTAAGTAAAATCCACAAATAATCTCACAGCCCTATTATATGATTATGCCCAACATTGGTAATAGTCTCACAGTGATAGCATCTGTAGACATTTTCACTCCATGTTTATGTTGGGAAAAAAAATGCATTTATTTTAAGGAAGCATGGAATCCTTTTAAATGATTAGCTGAAATCCATTCTTAAGAGAAAAATTACTTCATAAATCCTGGAGTTACTATTACATTTGTTGTAAAGGGCCTTTCTTGTTTTAAAAAATCTGGCATTAGTATGATGTGTTTTCCATTACAATGGCAAGTATGTGGTAGAAGACAAATCCCCCTTGAGAGTCTAAGCTGTTTGAAGGGTTTTAGCGTCAGCCACTCATCTCCAGGAGGCTGTATTACGAAGAGGAAAAGACGCTTTTATGAGAGCACTATAGCTGGTGTGTTAATGTGTATCTGCATGTCAAGAATACAAACTGTACTGAAAGACCAATCTGTTATATTGCATATGACAACTACATGGATTTTTTTTTTTTCCTTATATTGAGACAATGGTGTTTTCTACTTTCAAATGGCTTTTTTTCTGTATAAACCCCATTGGATTAGTTTCTCTTTTCAAAAAAGTAATATATCAAAATTATGTTATCTTACACAGAAGAAAAAGTAAAGCTGTCTGTAGCTATTTTTTCAAATCTTTCAAATCTATATTTCTGGATAATGTTTTCTGGACTTGCCTCTCTCTTCACTTGTGTTGTTTCGAATCAGGACTAACTCTTTAACATTCAACATCTGACAGAAAGTTTAATGCATATTATTTAATGAAACCAGACTTGCTGAAATTAAACATCAAATTTCCTATTTACAGTTGGCCTTTAGGCCAGAGCTGGATAAAATGCATTGGTATTTTGTTCTTTTTTTTTCTAGCTTTATAGTTACTGATGTAACTAGGTAATTGGAGGTCATAAAGAAAGTAAAAGCTGTTAAGAGCAAGTTTTAAGCTAATGGATTCATTTCTAAAGTTGTTGCACAATATGATAGTTTGCTTGAAACACCTTTAAACTTACACCACTTAGGTAAATTGAAATAAGTCTTAAAAATGTTAACACTGATTCAATTAAATTAATGCAATAAGTCTTGTAAGATTACTATATTCTCTTGTGTCAGTTGCAAGGAAATCCTAAAAGGGAAGGGAAGGGATATTTCAGAAGAAAGAATGGTTCCAGTATCATTTATTTAAAAAAAATCAAGTGACACAATAATACTGATATTTACATGCAAATTGGACTAGTCAATGGCTATGACACAAACCTAATTCCTATATTCTTGTCCCAGAAAACTCAAAACAGACCAATGCCTTATTAAACAAGCATACCAAAGTACTCTCTGATCATATACAATGTGTATTAAAAAGCTCAAACTCAACTTTTATATTTTTGATGAGCTGTACTCAGCAAAGTTCTTGACATACTTTCTTCCTTATAGACATGTTTAAAAGATGTATTAATAGAAAGTATTTTAAACACTGCTTATAAATGAACTTATTGACACCCACTTAGTGTCACATAGGGAAAATTTTGTTAGGTTGGCATAAGAAGCTTTAGTTGGCCTCACCTAATTAGCCTGCTGGGCAGACTATTCTGGCTTCTAGTTAACCTGTTTGACTTCACTTCATGTGTTTCTCTGAAGCTGGGTGTACAGCCATACCCTTTTGTTCCAGAAAAAAAGAGTTTCTCTATTTGAGGAGTTTTTCAAAAGCACTTGCTCAGAAATACACTAGCAAGAATAACTCTTAAAGAGAGTGATGCCCTACAAAACAGCCTGAGAATCTCAAGGTGCATCATAAATGAAGCAAAGTCTGTGGAAGGATCTTGAACAAGCTCAGCATGTTTCATCTCGTTTTGTCATCCACAGTAGGTTCGTATTTATAATAGATAGGTGATGCAGTGGCTGTAACCTTTTGACAGCTTATAGAGACCTTGACTAAAATATTAAATGTGTTAAGATCATTGGCAACTGTCCTTTTTCACAGACTTAATTGTAAGAGTCATCTGATTTACTAAGCTGGATACACTAATGCTGTGACTGAGTCAAGGTGTGTCCAGTTGTGGTGTTGCCCTGTGAGCAGATGGCCCAATTAGAGAAAGAATATAGCAAGGCCAAAGCTGTAATCAACCTGCACAAAGGGAAGCAAATTCCTATTTTGTCTCTTGCAACGAGAAGGAAGAGTACGAAAAGCCTTTTCCAAGAAACTCAGCCGTTCTAAGGCTGCGCAGATAGACACAAAGGTTTAAGCAGTAATGGCTTTTGCTGTGTGGAGACTGGTAATAGGTGTAAAACAGAATGATGTTTCTTCATTTGCTTCAGATTATCAGACAGTCGCTATGTGATAGGAAGTGTTCAGGCTTTCCCATCTCATGTATTTTCACAAATAAGAAACTCCAGTGCGATTCTTACATCACTGTATATCGCTGTATATTCAAGCTTATGAAAGCCAGTATATTCAAATGGGAATTTCTTTTGAATAAAAGAAAGAAAACATTACAAAAGAGCCTATTCACTCGCAGGTGACGTTGAACAGTGGATTGTTTTAATTGCATTTCTTCTTTATAGATAGAAAGGCACATGGGAAATTTTGCTACTCCTTGAGGTTGTTTGTGAGCTTCAGCAACCGATCAATTTTTAATAAACTTATATTGAAAAATTCAGTATTAATAAATGTATAGTGACTTGGAAATATTAACTGTAGTGCTGCTGTTTTAGCTAAACACATTAGGGGAAAAAGCTATTTTTTAATTTGATCAACTTTCCACCCATATGAATATATTAGAAATAGTTCTGTATAGAATTTTGTGATGTTTACTATTTTGAATTCCTTTTTTTGATGTTTTTCTGGAATATCGCATTTTCTTTTGGGTGTCAATTTATTTGCACCTAAAGATACCAAGCAATTCAGCAGGTCTTTCCATCTTGTGTTGAAAAAGTCATAGGCCCTGCATCTGCCCTATATATTTTTTTTGCTGTTATAGTCATGTCCATGTTTTAAGCAGGTGAATGCTTGTTTTCTCGTTCCTTAAATAGGCCATGTCATTGCAATCCCAAATGTAAACTTACTCATTTGGTTGTTATCCAGTTAAATTTGGTCATGAATGATGAAAAATTATATTTTACAGAAACATGTGTTTGTGATATAGGGACATATTTTAACTTTTACACAAGGTTGCTGATTTTAATCAGTGAAGGTCAACTATTCCTCAGTGGATTAAGCAAGCTTCATCTATGAATTCCCTTGGAAAGAAAGCACACAAGCAAAACTCAATGTTTACTTGAAATGTATGTCTGTCTTCATCTGCTACCAATACCTTGCAATAACTGTGTACAAGCAATGACTTTCTCACTTCTGACCTTAGGTCATCTTCATCAATTTCCCTTCAACTGGCGTACTTAGCTAACTGTCACTCACTGCTGTAAAAAGAATTGTTTTTTAAAAGCTTCTTTTAATCTTCAAAATAGTTGAATAAGTTGTCACATCTACAGGTTAAAATAAAAAAATGCCACAAAATCTTTCAGCAGAGCTAATACTGTGAAGCACTAGCTCATCTAAGCCTTGTTGTATTGATAGAGTTAAGGCTTGCCATTTGACAAGCAGAGCTTTCAAGTAGCTTCTCGTATCCCCTTTTGCATCATGGATAGCTGATAAATGAGCCCACATTTTACGCTGCTTTACATAAACATGCTGATGTTCCAGTGAGTATAAGAGATTTTACTTCAGTGTTTCCTCCTTAAATTTCACTGTCCTTGCTTTTTTAACAGATTTAGTGTTCCTGGTTATAAATAAATGTCAGTTTTCTGGCATATACCTACTAGGTTAGTACTGATAAAAAAACAGTGATATTTATAAGAATTTGTTCCCAGAAGAGCCACAGCACTTCCTAAACAGTATACAGGCCGTAAACTGCATTTAGACAGTGCTTTCTATTGCATGTTATGATCTGGCTGGAGAGAAAAATTAGAAGCATCATGTAACAACAGTGACTTACATTGTATATGCCAGCCTTTAGCATTTCATGTAGTTCAAGAGGTAGATTTCCTCTAGTAATACACTGTTTGATGTAGTGCTGAATTTAAGTGTCCTCCTTTGATCTTTGAGCAGTTTTTGCTAGAGATCACTTGAGCTGAATTTGTAAGGGAGAGCTTCCAGGAGTATGTAATTGGGCAGGAATGCAGAATAATCGCTGATATAAGATATCGTAAAGTCAGGGGAAAAGAAATAGAGGGTTTTTATTTTCTAAAACCTAACTAGGAAACAGATTAAAACATGGAAATTTTCTGATATATTCTACTCTAGGGCACAATATATGTCACTATGTTCACATGTATCTTTTTTTTTTTTTAATAATTGGAGGGATCCTGAATTCATTTTTGCAATTTGTGTATTTTATGGTGTAAGAGAATTTGCATTTTTAACCACTGTTTTCTTCAGCCCCATTGTCTCCACTAAAATAAAATGCAAAAATTGGATTTTATTTCTGTCCAAGCAGCTAGAGTTATATAAACCATTTTATAAAACTTGCTTTGTTTGTAGAGACAAACAAAATAGGAAGTTTAAGAGAAGGAAAAAAAAAAAAAAAAAAGGATAGTTCAGGCTTAATCTGAAGATAAGTATTTCTGTATTTTTCTGCTTCCCAGTAGAAAATTCCCTTTCTTTTATGAAAGACGTAGCCGATCAACTGCTTATATGGTTTCCTAAGCATAGGAGCATCATTCTGGTAGACTAGTTGAGATCAAAGAGGTATATGGTGCCAGGAGTGGTGTAGTAATTACATAATTTTTTCAGAAAATTAAGAAATAGCCAGATGTGTAGGTATTAAAAGAAGAAAACATGGAATAAGGTGATGTACTGATTGTATTTTTGCTTACCTTACTTAGTAACCAAAGAGGCATATTTTGAAGGGTGTGCTTAGTTCCATTTGGCTATTTGATACATTATGTGTTTTATAAAGTATCCTACAAGTGTCTGTATTCTGTAACTTAGCACTCATTTTCTTGTCCTTGTGTAACAGAAAATTTAAATACAAATGTGCTGCCTTCTGCATAATCAAATACAGCCTCAATTGCCATTATATTGAGTAGTTTATTCAAAATAACATTAAAGAATATTTATTTGTATAAAAAATATTGGTGTCTCCCTTATTGTAGTATAATGAACTAGATTTGCACATGTACGGATTTAGAAGTTGCCCCTGAGTTGCCCTGTTTAATGCTTATCTAGAACACTTTTTCATCATTTTTTAAGAGAAGAAAAGGATCAGCATTTAAATTCTAAATATTCCTTTGTATTCTGTTTTTATGTGATAAGTCCTGTGTAAATCACTGCTCTCGGCAAAGTTCATGGCTTTGTAATGTGTACAGTTTGAAGGCAGGAAGTATAACTCATGTAAAATAGCTTTTGGAAAAGAAAGAAAAAAAAAAAATCTAATTTTGGGTCAAGTTCTGCCTTTAAGTGTTTGCAAGCTTTCACTGGAATGCTTGTGTTTAACCAGCAGAGGTCCAGTGTTGAACAGCAGGAGTTCAGAGAAACATGGAGCACTGTGATACCGTGTCACAGTTTCTGGCACTCTGCAGCATGAAAAACCTTCCAGTGATTTTTCACTTTTACAGGAATATGAAGACTTACAACTGAATCTTAAACTGTTCACTTTTCTTTAGTCTTAAAGGATTATAAAGGATTATTTTGTTGTGATGGATGATTTTATGTATCAATGAGAAAAATGTTTTTCTTAAGGTATCACATCTAAAATCCTTTTAAGATATTATAATAATAATAATAATGTTTAATTGGGAATGTTTTTGTAAGAAATGATTTCCAGGTATCATTCACTAAGGATTTAGCATGATCTTTTTCTGGATAACGGTGAAGTAAGCTTTCGTTCCGTTTCAGAAACATAATTTCTACTAACATAAAGTTATGCCATTTTGTGAGGAGAAACTAGCTTCTAGCTTTCATTCTTTTTTTTCTTTTTTTTTTTTTTTTAAGGTCAGACTCCCAGGTGAATTGAGTTTTGTAATTAAGCCAGGGCCCCAGGTAATAAGGGCTAAATTGCCTTAAGCAGCCTCACCTGGAACCTGGACTCCCACAACTTGCAGCCTGGGCATGTGGTCTGTCTTCCTCCAGAGTGTCTGCTTGGGCAGTCTTGTCCCCAGGGCTGTCCCCTGCCTGGGTCCCAGGCTGCTCCCCATGGGCTCCTGGGGCTGCTAGTCCTGGTTCTCTCTTGTACTCCATGGGCATGAGCTGCGAGGCCGCCTCGGTCCTGCTTTTCCTGCTCACTTGCTGGTAAGTCTTCCATGGGTGTCAATGGGTGTATGAAAGAAATACTCTGCCATGTAGCAGATGCAGTAGGAGAAGCAGAGTAATCAGTAGATCAGTGGGATCGGAAGTGTCATTACTGTGGCAGAGACAAGTGCCTGTAAAATATAAAGATTATGAGTGTTTTTATGCTATGCGAGAGGTTGCGGATAAAAGCCAGGTGCTGATTTGTGAGGTGATACAGTAATTAGTGTCCAAAATGTTATTTTTAGTTCAGGTTGTCTGTGTTTAAACCAGGGAAATAACAGGTTTGAAGTAAACCACTGCAGAAGTTGCTGACCATTTATGATTATCATATCAAGTAGCTGTTAAGGCAGTGTTGTAAAGGAGCCTGTGATTGCCAGCTCTTCCTTTTTGGGTAACTGCTGAGTGCAGTCTCACACCTTCACAAAGCAGGAGGTGATGAAGGTCATGATATTAATGTCCACAGAGCTGAGTTGGAGCTGGGAGTTTACTTGCCAAAACCATCAGTGAAGTGTTCAAAAGCTTGGTGCTTTCAAACAGCTCAATTATCTGCAGTATTTAGTGTCTGAATCATTTGAGAAACAGTTGGTGTCTTGAATGATGGGTAGTTCCCCCTACTCCTTCAAAACAGATCAGGTTCTGTTATTTTCCTGTATGTGTAACGTGTTCAAGAGAACAAAAATAAGTTAATTTAATAAAATTGGCTAAAAATTAAATATTTCTGGACTTTGTCAAGAAGACCAGTCACACTAAGGCTAAGTTAGTTACCAAATAGGCTCAACATGAATAAGACTAAGCAGACTTTGAGGGAAAAGGGTTTTGAGAAAATATTACTTCTTTGTTTTGGCAGGGGGACTTTGGAGCTAGCAAGACCATGGGTAAAAAGAGCTCTACTATTGTAGCTACCCCATGTACTGAAGTTTGGGGATCTGCTGTGTTCTTTGTTCTGCTTCTGAAAGTTAATCTGATACAGCTGGGAAGGAGGATTCAGCTTTCATCTCCATAAGTTCATCTGATACACCTGGCCAAGCGAAGGGGGATTCGATTTTTGTCACTGTTTCCACTATCTTGGCTAAATCTGCTGGGCTGTTGTCTCCTCATTTTAATTCTTCTGTTGCTTTTCATCTACTGAAAGATGTCTGTCTGGATTGGGCAATGCTGCTATGGCTTGTGACTTGGGAGACAGCTATTTGCAGTCTCTAACCATCACAGCCAGACACAACTTTGCAGTTTCTTGGAGTGGCTGATAAGGGCATGTGCTTTGCCTGGGCTTCTTCAGCAGTGAGGCTGCAAGTAGCAGACGAACCTAGACAGAGAAGCTACGTTTTCTCTTTCTACACATGCAGTCCAATTATGTATGCTGTTGATTGCCTTAAAGAAAAACAATTAAGAGACCATAACATAAAAAACTCAATAAAATTAGATTTTTTTTCACAAAGGCAATAGATGCTTCTTTAATGTTTGTCTTACCTGAATATAGTGAATATAGGTTTTTATATTTTGCATGCACAGAATATGGTGCAGGAAAGAAATTAAAGAGAAACTGCTAAATAGAAAACCAGATTGCAGATAGGGTTTTTGTTTGTTTCCTTTTTTTTTTTCTCTTCTCTTTTTGTTGTTCCACTTCTCCACCTCTTCTTCACTGTCCTGTTTTTCTTCCCCTTCTTACTCTACCCTTGTTTTTCACCCTGCAGTAGTAAGTTAATATGGGAATATCTGCTTCCTATGTAAGGTTTACTTTTCATTTTGAAAGCTAAAATACCAATTGCAAGGCTGCCTCCAGGTCCTGTTTTAGTATCAGTAGAGGGAACACCTGTTTTGAAATGTTCTAAGTCACGTTTTTATGGATGGATGCTTTGTTGTTATCATTTATGCATGCATTGCACTTTCCTCATTGCTTTTGTGGATATAAGAAGTGAAGGATACAAGTGTATATGCCCTGGGGGCTTCCTAAGAGATGACATTGTCACACTGAACTGTATTGTAATAAATCCTGAGCCCTTTCTACCTTTTTTCTAACCTTGAACAGAAAAACAGCATGCTTCTGCATAAACAAAGGGAAAAAACACTTAAAAGAAAATAAAGACTTGGTTTGCACTGGTGGAGAAGAAAAGGTTTTCTCATAGCCTTGTGCTGTGTTCAGTTCAGTCTAAATTTTGATTCTAGCGCTGCACACAAAGGTATCACGGTGACCTGTTTTCTTCAAGTGACTTTTGTGAACTCTGGTGGTGTTGAACAGTGGTCCCAAGTGATTTGAGAGACTAGCTGGAATTATTAATGAAAATTTGTCTGAAAGAGCTATAAGAGCTTGGTGGTGGTGGTGTATCTGTGGGTTTTGTGTTTTTTTTTTTTTTTTTTCCCCCCCCTCTTTCCTTTCAGTAATGTTCCACAGATGTTAAACCTACAGAGAGAATTTAAACTTTTAAATGTCTTTAAAATCATAAGAATGGCTTTATTTGATCAATCTAGAGACAATCTGCCTTAGATCGGAGCTAACAACGACTGCCCAGGAAAAGTGCAGGAATTAGGACTAGCACACAGTGTTGTTTTCTGAGGCCAGCCCTGCTCTCTAGTACCTATGGGTGCCCTGTCTCATGTTTCTGTATCTCTGAAAAACTTTTTGAGCTCATCTAAGTTCTCAGCATGTGCAGCCTCCTGTGCTGCTTGCCTCAACTGTGTGAAACTGATAGACAGCAACAGCAAAACCAAATGCTGCCTTCTATTTTTGTTCTTGTGCTGGAAAAGAGAGAAAATATTCTATTTTTTAAGGAAAACTGCCTTTTCTAACATGATTTGTTATTTTAAAAAATTCTGGCATGCTGTCAGTCATTTCTTTTTAGGCTAAAATGTTCTATATAACTTCTCTATATGTCAGTGTTTTCTTAGCACTCATCATTCAGCTGTTGTTGCTCACCATAGCTGCTTTATTTGTTAAATGAATAGTTAAATACTACATATCTAACATGAAGGGAGAGTTGGACCTCCTGTAAAGAGGAGGTAAAGTGGGATTTTACTCACTGGAGTTTTATAAACTCACTCACTGGAGTTTTATGAGGGTATTATGGCATTTTCTTTTTTACTCTATTTCCTGACTAATAGTGCTATTGAGTATTGCTCAGTTTGCTTTTTTACCGTTGCTGAGATTACTCGTTTTCAGTAGAGCTACATATTCAGTTTAGTCTGCCATTCTTACTAGTAGCTCACTTGCTATTGGAAGGGACTAGCAATTTCTGCTTAGAAGGCTTTGCAGTCTGTTTGCAAGGTCTTTAGGCTACAAATCAAGAAACTCGGACATAAGCATAACACATAGACTTGAGAGAATTGTTTCTTTTATTTTTGAACTTTGCATATATAAAATGAGCTAGTTGAAATTTTCCTTTCAGTGTAATCTGCTCAGAGACAGAAATATTTCAATGAACTCTCTTCAGTTTTGTTAAAGTAATGGTAATGATTTCCTGAGAGCAACTGTTTGCTAAGTGAAATGCTTGATATGAAGGGATTTGTTTCTAATCAGAATATCTTCCATCGCATTTGAATGCTTAAAATCAGTACAGTGTTTATTTCTTTATTTTTACCATGTAGGAGGATCTATATATTATTTCAATCACCACTGACTGAAAAGTTCTCAAACCTGCTCTATTAACTGTTGGCCAAATGGATAACTTGTATTTTAAAAAAAAAAAAAAAAATTCAGGTAGACTGAAATATGAGTTTCTTCATACTTGACCAGTGACCAGTACAGCATTTTTTTTATTCCAATGGTATTCAGAATTAATATAAAAATATCTATGTTAATACATGCCCCTTTCCACATATGGCTTTATCAGGTTTTCAGAAAGCCTGTAGAACTTCAGCAAGATACACTAGAGAGGATACCTGTGTAAACCACTTAACATCTGTCCGTATTTATAAACGTGATTTTCATTTGCTGCCATTTATTTACTCTTGGCACACGAACGAAGTGTGATAGACACCCTGTGGCTTCTATTGATGAGAAGATTAATTTTGTACTCCTCTTGCGACATTCGAAACCATTGAGCATGAATACTTCAAAAGTGATTATTGAATGTATTGCATCTGTAATAAGCAATGACAGAAGACAAGAAGCTGGTAGAAATATGATTTTCGGTTTTCTCTCAAGAATAATGTTTAGTTTAATATGTGTTTAATAATGTATACCTATGGACTATTTCTACACAGATTCAAACCCATTTTAAACTGCACCAACTGTCATTTAAAGGCATGTTAAGCGAATTATTGTTGTGTTATTTGAGAGTAATACCTGGCATCACGTGATGGTGTTTGATAATGTAAACTATTACCATGTTGGCTGCTAGAGCAACTTTTACGGATTTATTTCAGTATGGTGACTTCAAGCAAAGTCCTGAGCAACTCCTGGAACTGCCCCAAAAATGACTAAGCAAGAGAGCTTTCATCTCTTCATTACTTCACATAATTTCCTTCCTGCTTCTCTTAGCACATTTGCTCTTGAGTTTCAAGGAAAATAGGGTATTAGTTCTTCTGCTTTTCTTTTCTGATGTGTAGTGTTGGGCACTCTGTGTACGCTATTGCCAGTCATTGTGTATCATTCAGGCTTGACAAAGTCAGTCAGCTGTATTGGACAATAAATTAGTACCTTGCTGAAGTCCTCAACCTCTCTGTTTTATTAGCATGTATCCATCTTTCTGATTAACAGTGACAGGTGTACACAAACCGCTCATTTATTACCCTTTAGAAAGGGCAGCAGTGTTATTGTCATTTCATATTCACTGTGTTGTGTCCATGTACTTTGGTCTACAGAGTTTTGTGATTCTGTCTCAAGTACTTCAACCCCAGTGCTCAGCAGTTTCACTGGGAATTAATCTGCATCTTAGGTGTTCTTAATATTCATTTCTTGGTTGCTCTAGGCTAGGACTCTGTAATCTGAGAGTTATGAAATCTTTTAGTATGTTTGCTGTTCCAGAAAACCTATTCAGAAATGCATAAATCTTTTAATAAGAGAAAATACTGAATACAAGCACACTCTCCATAGAAGAGCAATGTTACTTGCACGAGTGATTTGCACATTTGCAGGTTTAAGCTATCGTCCTCTTTCACCTTTTTTGTTGTTGTTTGGAATAGGTACAAGATACCTTTACATTCTCTCAAAATTAACAAGTATGTATATTTTAATGTAACTCATTCATACAGAAATGTGTTGCACATCTGTTTTATTTGCTAGCTGTGCAGTGATTCCCAATTACATACAATGCTCTTCCTATGCGCTGCCTATACTGACAGCGTAATAGTACCATTAGTCCACAATATTATCTATATTTTCCTTCCGAAGACTGTTAAAGCAAACTACTAACGCTGATCTTTATAAATTGAAGGCTATCCCAGTGAGAACTTTTTCAGATACCTTTTTACTAAAATCTTTGTGACTTTGATCTTTGCGACTATTGGGATTTCTATATATGGAATAAACTTTCCTGTGTCTCTGCCTGAATGATTTACTCAGTGAAACAGATATATGGGCTGTCTACTTTTATCAGTCTGAAGGCTTTTATGAAAATATAAGAAGGACAGGTGAGAATTCATTTTGGAGTGAATCACTATCTCACAAATAAGAGGCAGTTTATTGATACCTACAGCTAGGAACTACTGCATGTTTCTTAAGCCCAGGAGTTTCACCTTTGCTATTCAGTCTTTCTTTTAAGCAAGTGTTTGTGTAAAAAAAGAAGCTGCATCAATATTACAGGAGTAAAATTTGCCTTCTAATAACTTTTTGGTAACTCTGGCATAGCAGGTTTTTGGAGCCTGGCAGGGCAGCAGGCCGTTGTAGGCAAGTTTGTATTTTTCTTTACTGTTGTGCTGAATGTTATGAGTTATGTTTTAGAAAGGAAACAAGAACCTGAGGTAGCAGCAGGGTGAGCTGGTGTTGCAGTCTAGTGTTGAATAAACTGATTTAATCATTTTCCTTAACCACAGTGTGCATCATCTGCCTTTACGCGAATGAGTCTTGTCCTGTTGCTGGGCACTTCTAGAAGAATCCGCCCCATTCGCTTTATACCGTCCCTTCAGATATTTATACGCTTGGATAAGATGCCCCCTGAGCCCTGTCTTCCGGAGGCTGAACAGCTCTCAACCTTTCCTCCCAAGAGAGGCATCAGTGGCTCTTTGCAGGACTTGCTCCATTAGTTCTGCATCTCTCTTCAACTACAGTCGAGCACTGGGCATGGTCTTTGGATGGCCTCGCCAGTGCTGTGTAGAGGGGAACGATCAGCTTGTTGCAAAGAGCCAGCATCAAGGATCCTCTTCTATCTTTCAGGGGTAGTTTCGGATGGCTCCTCTTCTGTGTTATGACTGGATGAATTACATTAAATAATGATACTGCACTCTTTGGGGAAATGGTTGGTTCATGGTTCGCTGAACTAACTGCTTTTAAACCATCCTTAGCGAAGGTAAGTGTTATGCCAAAGAAATGTACGTGTCTCCATACTGAAAAAGGAAGGGACACAAAATAAGCAGTGTTTGGAGAGGTAACACAAGTCAATGTGGATAGTTTTTCATTTGTTAGATTAGAGTAGATCTGTTTAAATACCTAAAACTCTTGTAACTTCATTTCTTAAAGCACACAAACATAAGAGTATAGTATCCTGAATTTTTTCCTCTTGGTCATGTAAAAGTTCCTTACTTGTCACCAAAGGCTAATGAAATTATTGAGATTTCTCTCTGTGGCTGTAGTTAGTTCAAGGTAAAGTCTTTCTTAAAACCTTGTAAGAAGAGGGGTTTTGTTGTTTTGCTTTATGCAAAACTCTTAATTTGCAACAAAGATTGAAACCCCTTGCTCTGAGAAGAGTTTTTAGAAGCATTCCTTTAAGTTCAGTGGATTTCAGATGCAGACCTAAAATGAGATATCTAGAAGATATCTTTCTGCAGAGAATGTAACCAATTTAAAGTGCTCACAATTCTTATTCTTAAGACATGAGATCAAGACAAACAGTACAAACTCCAGAGAAATTATTTCCAATGTTGCTTCTCCAAAAATAAGGATGATTAAATTAGCTTAAGAATATATTAACTTAATCTAGGTGGAGATTTATCACAAAATGTATAGCATCTTAAAATTAATGCTAGTGTTAGCCAAGATAAGAAGGTAGGACAATTTTTAGGAATGCAGACAAAAAGAAAAAAAAAATTTTCCAGTGAAATGTTATGAGCTTTACCCTGCCAACTTCATCTGTTTTTTTTTCATAACACAATGTCTTGTAAATGTGAATTTAAAAAAAAAAAAGGAAACCCTCCCAGGATTCAAGAGGGTCAACAGAATTTTTTGCTATTGAGAGTGAAGAAGTGATGAGTCCAAGGAAAGGACTGCTGAGATTTCACAAGTATTTTGTGGAGAGGGTACTCGTTTTGCAGCAGGATCGAATCATGTACATGCTGGACAGAAGTGCCCTGTTTGACTCGATTGGGCTTATCCATGACCTGCAGAGTATGGTTTGTGATGCAGTATTTGCTAAAAGACATGCAAGTCACAGATGGGAGCTTGTTGCAAAAATTAAACACTGTTTAAGCGCTGTCTCATCAGCAGGCTGTGAAGCAGAGAAGCAACCAAAAGTGGCATCTGGAACACATGTAAAGGCAATCAGGCTAAATACAGTTTGAGTGGTGTTATTGAAAGGGTGAGCCAAAAAAAAGGATAGTTAGCTCTTCAAAGGGAAATGAGATTGAAGTAGTGATCAGAGAAGGTAAATGACACCTGTGTGTCTGAAATGAAATAATTAGCATTGCAGTAAATACTTCTCAACATTTTGTGTAACAACAAAATTGTTATTCAGTTTTCCTCCGTGAAATGTTAGAATTTAAGATTTTTCTTTGGTATTGTGCTGTCGAAAGGGCTTGGGGTTTTGTTTTTTAGTTTGGAATTAATATGTTATTAAACTCTCACTTCTGCAGAAATTCCACTTGCTAGCGTGATCTTGAAATATATGGCTTCAATCTGCTTTGCTGGAAAGTTAACTTTTTGTTCAAATATCCTTTTTGAAAGTTTATTTATGAAAAAGAACTAGGTAGATTCTCAAAACTGAAACTAGCTACAAGGAGACTGCCCTAAACTGAAAAGAAATCTTGTCTGTTTCTTTGTTTAGAAATTCAAAATGCTTATTTTACTTCTGCCCAGGAAAAATATTGAGTAAATATCACCCACATCATTTTCAGAACAGAGAGATTCAAAAGAAAATAACATCAGCCCACCTGATTTTAGTCCACCCAGCAAACACTAATAAGAACCCCAAAGTAGGTGTTACCATTTTCTAAAACCGTAAGCAAGCGTCTCAAGTCTTCCAGATGCTTCAACTGTAGAGAGTCTTACTCCAGCTAGTTGCATAAAAATGTGTGGGTACAGAATGTCCTGAAGGGTAGTAGTGACTAAATACTGAAGAGTGTTAAGATTTTTAGAAAGTATCAAAGGAGAAAAGTGATCTACTTCTTTTCAGGAATCTGTATTGGAATTGTATATATTTGATATGTGAACAGATGTTGTCTAAAAATTAATTGCAAGTGATATAAATGAATGACCTTAGCCTAAAAGATCAGAAAGATATATTTTCCTGTCACTGAATTCAAAAAATGTTTTCTTGATGACTTAAATTGTGCTAAAAATGTGTGCATGTGGGTATAGATAAGAGAATATTGGGCAGTGCTGGATAGTAAAAATGATACCTTCAATTAGCAGTTAGATATCTTGTTCTTGTCCCTGTGGCTTAATAACCACTGGTAGCATTTTTTTTTTTTTTTTTTTTTTCCTTCTAGTCAAAATAACTTACATAGCTTTTCCTTTCTTTTCTCTTTTTTTTTAAATGTGCTGCAGGAAAATCTGTTCCTATAGAGAACATTCCATGTGTTTCATCATTTAAGCTTTTGTTTGTTTGCTTTATTTTTTAATTTGTGATGTTTGGAGGATGAAACTGAACAGTGTGTGTGTGCAAGATACAAATGTAGAGTAGGTAATAATTCATAAATCTCCACCTGTTTTATTCTGATGTTTGTTTATGGAATGTGCTCTGGTGGAGGCTGTCTCATAAGGACTGAACTCGGTGAATGAGGGAAACACAGCTATTCTAGCATCGAAAACTGAATTGTCAAGAAAGACTAAAATGCATGGGAAAAGATGATGACGAGTGTGATGAGATCTCATTCTTAGTACAGTGGCGGACAGGCAATTTGGAAGCTGTTACTCTGGTTAAAGTCACTGAAATGGGTCCTTTGTTGGTGTAAGTCATTGCTATTCTCTTAAGTTAATTGAAATCACCTTGGCTTTATGCCTTGCCTGTTTGAGCTAGGACTGCAAATATCTAGGGACATAATCTATTACATTTTACTTTTTTTTTTTTTTTTTTCTTATTTTTCTCTCAGGCATGTTGATCGGAGTATCCTATTTGAATTGTCAAGCCTTTCCTGATTTGGAGAGGCCTTGGCCATCTCTTCATGATGGTTTTGTTTATGTAAATATAGCGTGCATATTTTATGTCTGTATACACACACACACACACGCACCCCATATGAACACAATAAAATGGGTAAATACAGCTATAGAATAAAAAGTATACGATCTCTTCCTCATGTATCCTTGCCAATCTTCTTCACTGAGGACCTGCTGTTGCAGCACTCCTACTCTATATGCTTTGCTACTTTAAAATTGTAATTTCCCAAATGTAAATAAATCTTTACTGAGACTTTCAGTTTTAACTATTAGATAAATAATTTGAGTATAGTTCTTAGATTCTAAGTTGAATTTTTTCAAGCTGCTTATCAAGCCTTAGATAATTTAAAAAAAAACAAAAAACAAAAAAACTACAGATTTATGCGTAGGAAGCTATACTTATTTTTTCCAGTAAGTTTTCCTGTTTGGGTGGAGGCTTATCCAAGCTGTACACAAATTAATAGGCAAGCTTGGACACCTGGAGTTCTGATATCTCTCTGTTTAGGAGATATCTGACAGCAAATACATAGGAGTAGGGTTATAAGCTCAGGTCATAAACAAAATGTTGTCCCTGTATCTTCAAATAAATATGGAAATATAGAGAAGGGATGATAATATAATCTGAGAAAGATTCTTAAGGTAAGAAGAGGCACTTTAAACTGCAGTTATGTCAGTCAGTCCAAAAGACTTCTTTAAAGCTGTTCAGAATAATTTGCAAGATTTATTAATTCAGAAGTGTACTGCTGGATATAATTAATCTTACTTGTCACAGTGATATGTACCTGGAATTATTAATGGTTGACCGTTGAACCTTTGCAATAGGTGAAACAAGAATGAGATTTTGTTAGGTGCTTTCCTTGTGATAAAGGCTTAACAAAAGCTCTCAAGGAAGCTCACAGGTTTTCGAAAAGCCCCTTCCTCTGTACCGGCATATGCGTGGAGGTCCTAAGGAGGAATCCAGATCCTGGTAGTGAGCTTTCTTGCTAGAATCCTAGGCATGAATGTGGCTACTGTATTCTGCTATACGGAGTGAGAGACTAACAAGGGCATAAGGGAATAGAGTTGAAAGCTCCAAAGGGCACAATTAAGAACATTATTACTTATGACAGTTGCATCAGAAATGGCGTATCTTTGAAATAGACCCCACAGAAAAAGAGAGTGTGAACCACAGCTAACTCTTCTGCCCTCTGAGGCTGTGTGTTGAGGACTTTCACATATTTTTATGTTAAAACTTGTTTTGATTAGGAATTCAAGGACAGCCTTCGGTCGGAATTCTGAAAGAAAATCAGTGCCTGAATACAAATTCTTCCCTAATGAAGGTTCTGTAACTTGTCAATATTTGTTCCTTATTGAGAAAATTTCCCACAGATAAAATCCTTCTACAGAACAAATTCAAGCTTTCTCCATTAATGAAACTCATTGTGATCTGTCATCACTGCCCATGTATAAATACAATCTGTTAGAGCAATGCTAAATAATTATCCAGGGAGACAAGACCGGGCTAGTGTAAAAGAAGCTGAAAACCCAGGTGAAGTTAAATGCCATACAAGAATCATGCCATGAGCTGCAATGTAAATGCTGCTAAATACAAAATGTATCTGGCAGATGGGATGGATAATGGGAACAAATGAAATGGAAGGGTATAGGCAAAAAGCATATGTGGTTGCTCAGCTGACTACTGCTATGTTGGCTGGGATTTTCCTGACATAATATAGGTTTACAAATAGATTGACATGGAATACAGCAGTTCTATCCTGCACATGTGCATCTGTCATACTTTATTTTGGCTGTTTTACTTGCAAGGGTTTTAATTTAAATGTAAAAACATCAGTACATGAGAGTAAGAATGAAAGTGGTTTTCACCTGTCTTCATTTGGAAAAGCGGAGAGATCCTGTGTATTTTCATCCTGAATTTGATCAGTTGTATGTTTTAAAAATATATGTATAAATACATAGATATATACATATGCTTCACAGTGCCCAAACTAAAGTTTCATGTACTTTGCATTGTTACACCTGTAGCCCTATTATGTGATACTAGGCTCTAATCTTTGTATCGTTTGTTCTTTTCAAGCAAGAGAAAAAGAAATCGTGTTTCAGAAAGTGGGCAAGGTGAAAGTGTCAAAAGAGAATGGAAGATGGTCTTTCAAGCACATGAACATTGGGGGGAAAAGACAACATTTACAGAAAAATGCAACATAGGTGTGTTTGTAATTGTTTTTTTTTAACTCTGCCATTTCCTGTGTGACAACTGCAGAATATTTCAACAATGCTCTTGTTAATGTTAAGCTAAGCTTTTGAATCTGTTTTGTAGAGGTGTGCATGTGCTGATGCACACACCAGCGTTGGTGACACTGAATGTCCTTTCACTCATTCTCTTATAAATAAGCAGCTGAGACCCTCTTTGAAAGTTTTTACTGCCAACTAGGACCTTGCTAGATGTACCATATTTGGAAACTGCAATTTAAATACAGTTAAAATGACCTGCCATTTGTGCCAAGTTTTCCAACTCTGATGACAATTCCGGCATCCAGGTGTGTTGTCACTCTTAAGGTTCTCTTTTTACTAAGAACCACTTTTCCATTAAAACAGAGAGAACACTAAGTTTGAAATCATCCATTTGTGCCACTTAGTTGAGCAAGTAAATTCAAAAACACTCTGGGAATAGTAATAGAGAACTTGAGATTATGGAACACAATGACCAGAAGAGATCATTTCAATTTGAGGGAGGCAAGGGATATACTGTCTCTTGGTGTGATTTGTTATTATATTGTTAGTTGTTATTAATAACATAACAGTCGAAGATTTTAATGTAGAGTAAGCAGATATTCCTATACAGTGATGAAATATCTTTGTTTTTAGCAATGAATTGATCCTGTCTGATCTGTATCATATATTGGATATGGCATTCCAGAATTAAATGTAGATTGAGATTTTTTGTGACTTTTTTCTAAAAAAAAAATATTATGAATCTTGAAATTTAAAAGGGAATGCAACCAAATTTAAATGTACAATTATCTGTAGAAATATCAGGTATCTGTAAAAAGAGCAAATCTGTCTAGCATATTTTACTTGCCCAGTTGGTTAGCAGACTTGTTACACTGACAATTGATCATCTTTGCAGAACAAATTATGAGATGGTGACTGGGGCAAAGAAAAGGGTGGATTAATAGTATTCAAAGACTGTTGAATTTAAAAAAAAAAAAAAAAAAAAGTCCTAGGAAGTAAACTTGTTGATAGACTTCTTGGCTCAACCAAATCTTTGTGTTTTTCCATTTTATGTAGTTATTTTTTTTAATTGCTGACAAAGGCTCAGCATATCCAATCACTTCATCTTTCAGTAATGGTAGCTGAAGCAATAAATCAGCTCAGCTGCACTCGAGGTTGTATAGGACACTTATTTCTGGTGTGTGAAACAAGCTGTTAGGATTGAGTAATGCACTTCTGTAGCTTGGCTAGTCCTGTAAAGTGTGAGAGCTCTGCTTTGAAAGCATACCTCTTTTGAACAGAACAGATTAGCCCATGTGGGATTCCTGTTAAATCAGAGATTGCCCCCTCACTCTGCTTTTCTTTTCCTCTCCCCTGCTATATGTTATTAAAATTCTGTTTTACTGTGGCATCGCTGATGGTAATTATTAAAGGCATCAAAGAATCAGAAGGCCTCAGCAGCTCAGGGCATCAGTATTTTCTTCTGTGCAGTTTCTGTGCTCTTCCTGTCAAATGATTTGGGTGGGTGTAGACTTCAGTTCAAAGCATCACTGCAACTTTTAAGCTGCTTGTTTCTGAACGCAGCCCTTGTAAAACCCCTGTCCTTATTTCCTTTTGATCGAGAACGTTGCTAGAAATAGTCAGTAATAAACCCTATATAATAAGAGTCCTTTTTCTTTAAAGTGCAGGTAAGGAAATCATTTGTTCATGCTCTGAGAGGAAAAGTGTGCGAGGTAGCAGTTTCCACAGTTAGTCTTGCAAGCTGTGTATTTGCTTGCCTCCTGAAGTCACTTGTGCAGGGCGGGGAAGCACAAGTTGCAGGTTATTTGCTTAACATGCATGTTCTGCATTTGAATCACTATGCTCTGTTGGAGTATTTCATACCAAAAAGAATATTTTAGCTATAACCGCTGACATCTGCACTTCTATTTCTCTACGAAGTCCTGACTCTAATGCTTTCGGTGCCTATGTATTCTTTAGCCTTAATTTCTCTGTCAAATTTTGGAATACAGAATATGTGGAGAATAGAGTGTTTAGTATGAGAGCGATCTGGTGTGCACCGAGCACAAGAAACGTGTGGCAGTTCAGCAATCAGCCTTCTCTGCCTTCAGACAAGGCAGCCAGAATTGGAGTATGTGCCAATGTATAATAATACAGGAGCATCAACTTTAATATATTCTATTTACAAAGCCCTGAACAGTGAAATGATCTGCACATCTCCAGGCATGATGACGCAAATGTTCTAAAAGGGCTTGTAGTGCAAATAGCCTCCTGCCAGTCTCTAATAAAGATCATTGGGATACTAATCCCGTGGGTGAATCATAGTAATAAGATCTATCCTGAGCTAGAGATTGCCAATTAAAAGAACAAAGTTATAAGACCAAATATAGAGATTTAGCGTTCCACATGTTATTCTGGCTTGCTAGCAAAAAAAAAAAAAAAAGGAATTTAAAGTCTTAAAGTCTTCCTTCCCTTCTGAAATTGCCAGGTAACACTTGATTTGGTGGTAGAAATGAGTAAGAGCATAGGAAAAATATTTCAGTTTTGCAATTTTTCAGTTGTTTAAATCATAACCCTGTCATCCTTGCATCCTTGGAAGCACCTCATCCTTTTCTTTCCAAAATCATTATGAAGTGGATGAAAACACTAGTTATTTGCCACTGTTTTACATTCTTCTAGATCTTGCTGTATTTATCATTCACATTCTGGTGCGTACTGCTGTGCTATTCAGGTTAGTGACTGGTTTGGGACTCCTCAGGCTTCCCCTACCTTGGATTGATCTTTAATGGTTCATGTGCACAGATACTGTTTTTCTCATTTTTATAGTCTTTGTTTGACTAGAAGTTTCCCCAAGGCTTATCTGCAGCCTGCATTTTATTATTATTTTTATTTTTTTATTACTGTTATTTTGCAGAAACTTGTACTGCATGTCCTCAGCTAACCTATGTGTACGTGTAGGGCATTCTTACCATTCTGTTTCATATGTACATCTTAAAGATGCACTCTTCTGAATCATAGCAGTTTAAAAATTGAAATTGAGCTTTTCCCCATGCGGTCTGACCTTGGTACCTGTGAGAATCCATAGATTAGCATGCATAGGCTTCTTCTCTGGACTTGGTGGGTTGCAATTTTAAATCTCTTCTGCAAACGTTGTAAGCAAGATCAACCCCTTCTAAAACCTTACTGTAAATTGTGATATATAGTTCTTAAGAATGTGGATATTGGAGTACCTAGGGACTGGTTAAAGTCCTGTCTTTAACTTGTTTTAATTGTGAAAAGTCTGAATTGAAGTATTTTTGTGTGGAAGTTTGAATCTGTCTTGACTCGAAATACAGTCTTTGCTCATCTTAAAACATTAAGGATGGAACAAATGAAACCTAGCAGAATTTGTAGGTTAAATAGCAGTTTGAAATCCCTACAGCTTTTATATTAGCACATTGCTCTATGTGTCTTTTGACACCTTCTGAAGTTAATAGCTGAGAAGATAATTTTCTATGTGGGAAAAGCTGTTGGCTCTGTCATAACCATGCAGTGCACTTTGTGTTCATGTGTCTCATGCACGTGCCAGTGAACACAGCTGGCTTTGCAGAGGCTTCTTTGGATTGACACCTGTATTTGAAGAGCTCTTGAAATTATTATATTTGTGAGAGCATGTGGCTGTTCTCAGTACCAGTATGATGTATCATGATAAACTATTTTATTTTCCGTGCTGTACACCAAATTCATGAGATCTGAGGATGTAGATACTTGTTATTGTTTGCTTGTTTTTCATGAGCATGTGTGAAATTTAATATTTAATAGAATTTTAAATAGATCTAAATGTTCTAAGAAATCATAAAGTGGTTCCTTGAGGGTGCAGCTACATCTGCCATGCTGCTGCTTCAGCAGCCTCTGACATCGGTGCAGTCTGCAGCTGCT
Organism: Nothocercus julius; assembly: GCA_013398735.1. NCBI lineage: Eukaryota > Metazoa > Chordata > Aves > Tinamiformes > Tinamidae > Nothocercus > Nothocercus julius. The sequence goes on from VZSV01000052.1 coordinate 4,548,360, forward strand.
GAGCCTCCTTCCCTCCACTCATTGGAGTCCAGCTCTATGCGGCGTGGCTGGTGTTTGCAGTCACCATAACATCCCTTCTTGTTGTTTCCTCGTGGTTGTGTTCACCAGCACAACCCAGTCAGAATCTGCTACAAAAAGATAACTTTTTCAAAAGTAGTTTTGTAGTTTTGCAAAGCTCATTTTTCAGGAATATAGTTTGCCTTAGTCCATAAGTGTAATATTTTAAACTTCAGATTGCAAACATTTCAACTAAGTACATTTAATGTAATTATAACATTTAATGTTAATTTTCAAAATGACATTTTAAAGATTTCGTAATGTTTTATAAATACGGAATAGAAAAAGAGCATTTCTGTATACCAAAACAGTGGTTATTTGCTCACCATCTGCCAGAACTGACCTCAAAACTTAGCATCTCTTCCAGAATGCAATCCACAAAAAGTCTGAGGGTTGGGAGGTAATATCATTTTCCAGAGGGCTCCCAAGGAAATGAAAACACATAAATTGTGAATCCATAATGGGATAGCAAAGTGCCCTGCAGTATTTTTTTCAGCTAGCAGTGTGCTAAATACAGAATTTAATTACATCTCTGGCAGTCACAGTCACCTCATTTGAAATACCAGCCTCCCCAAAGGTTTTTAGGGATGATATTTCTCTGGGCTTGCATAGGTTTTTTGCTGTTCACTCTGAGTGGAGAGGTTGTTATTTTCATGATTTTTTTTAACCTTGCTTATATTTTCATTCCAGAAAAATATATTTGAACTATGTATAAAAGCATGTAATGTAAATATAGATAATAGCACTTGCCTTTTCAAGTTTAATTTTTGTCATATAAAATATATAGATAGAAACTGAATAAACTGGGAGGTAAGTGGAGGAGTAAATGGAAAACTCAGTATTCAGTAAGAGAAATGATCATTTAGAAAGATTTAAAATACCTCTGTTTCAGCGCTTCCTTTAGAAATAAATAATATAGGGAATGTTACATAGATGCAGGAAAACTGCAGAGGCCTGTATATACGGAAGATGTAGAAAGAAGAAAAAGGCTGCTAGAATCTCACATGGCCTCTTTAAAACTCAAATATAAAAGAGATATGAACAGTTTTGATTGTGTTATGGGTTTGCTAAACTTGTAAAATATAATAGAAATAGAATAGGATGCAGAATAATTAATTCTTGCAGACTGTATTTTTTTTTTTTTTTCTCCAAGGCACACTTTTGACAAACCTGCCTGGCTCTTATACGCAGTCTCTATAATGTAAGAATCTTTTCTGCTTCATTATTCTAACCTTCTCGTTGCCTAGTCTGTCGTTGCAGCACTACTGAGAATGGGCAAATCCAGCAAAGCACAGACTAGACTCCCAGGTTGGGTTATTTTTATGTCACTGGTCTTTATCAGACAGAACCTCACAATGATGAAGGAGGGAAGCATAATGCTGTTAGCACTTTTCTAATGCTAAAGTTAGTGGTGTTTCTTTTTGTTTGTTTGTTTTGTTAGTAGCATTAATAAAGAGGTTTAGCAGTAAGATCAGTTTAAAATAGTCTACAAACTGATTTCTTTGACTTAAGGAACTATTTGTGTTGTGAAATATATTTTACATTGTGCACCAAGGAACAAATTCTGCCTTGCACTCTAGAAACTATGCCCAAGTCAACTGCATTGCTGATTTATCACCAGAGCCAACTTTCTGTCTATTTTTGTGTCCCTTAAGGATCTTGTTAACATAGGAGAACTGTCCTCAAAAAATGAATAAGCTATAGTAAACTGAAATAATGTCCTCCTCTGCATTAGACAGGCACACAGGTATGTTTACATTTGGCATTCTTTACACTTTTTTACACTTTTATTTACACACACACACACACACACACACACACACACACACACACAGGTATCATAATGCAAATAAGTCCAAGAAAATAGTAAGCAGTATTTACAGTTTTCTCCTAGTTAACATAAATTTTCCCTAGGTAAAATTCCCAGGATTTTAGCATTGTTTTTTGCAGTTTTGCAGTAGAACTGAAAAGATGAAACTGAAGTTAGGCATGTAAACTTTGGGAATGTATAGTATATAGTATATAATGAACCTATATTATTTTTAGTATATACTATATAATTATATAGTATATAATGAACCTATAGTATTTTTAGGATTTATATTATTATAGGAAAGTGGCAATATTTCATTTGGCTATTGACTGATGATCTTTGCCTGCACAGTCCATTACTTTCAAGCAAAATTTCTTTCATGAGAGAACAGTTTGAAACGTTGGAAAAAAGCCTCCCCACCACCCCCCACTTTCCAGTTTCCTTCTAAGAGTTGGATTTGAGGGAGGGCATTGGGGGAGAGGAGGCCTCTCAAATCCCACTTCATGAAAAATTCTTCTATTTAATTTTATTTCAATAAATAAAAAATAGTGCTAATTCCTATTTAATTACTTTTTAATATCAAGATGTATTGACATTCTACACTTCTGTCTAAAATATTTGGTTTTCCTCTGAAAGATGATCCTATGCAAACACTTTTGTAAACCTCACTGTCTTACTGGTCCTCAGTAAATACTATAATTTTTGGATATTAAGTTAAAAGTTTTTAGAACTTAATTAAGTTCTTTGCTTAATGGAGTTGCTGATTAAAAGTAGTAATATCAAGCCCTCTCCTTCACTACCTATATGCTGGCTTCATTGTATGTGCATTACCCCGAATTTTTTCCCTTCCATTTCCATGAGTCTTAGAACAGTATAATGTGCTGTTTGTAGCAATTAGTTCTGTATCATTTGTATCATTTAACTTAGGATAATTAGCCTTTTGTAGTCAGTAAATTGGACAGATAAATTCTTGAGTGCAGAGTTGAGATTTAAATATTGCCAGCTGCTGGAACATATGCAGTTAATCATGGGAAGTGGCGTGGCAGGTCCTCAGCCCTCTGCTTTCTGTGCGCAGGGCTGCAGTGGCCAAGGAAGAAGCCAAGACGGCATTTACCTGCTTTTTGCTTATCCTGTCCCAGGACCCTGACTGTGCTGATGGCAGTGTCTGGAGGCTTTAGCCAAAGGGCAGGTTTTGCAGTGGTACATAAGCATCTTATCTGAGCAGTGTTAGTGTCTAAGGAAGGAGACGTGCGCCAGCAATGACTATATGCACAATATAGAGGTGGTTTAGGGCTCTATCGATCTGTGTGTGCAGAGATATATTTGTGCTCAGGTCAGTGAAAGCTGCTTTGTGCTCAGGTCAGTAAAAGCTGCTTAGATCAGAGACAATCTCTGGAACGCTGAGTTTATACCGTTTTGTATTATGAAAACCTTGCTATATTTGAAACTGTCCTGTGATGCTTTTCTACATTGTTAGTTTCTATTTTTAAGTGATCCCTGGAACATGCTACTGAATGTTTCTTCTGAAAGCAGCTCTGTTCCACAAGGTAAAATTGCATTCACTGCTTGCTCAAAATGTAAACTAAGGGCACCAAAGAAGTAGAAGGGAACAGGTACTAATAATCTCTAAATTTATGTTCTGGCATCTACAGTGAACAAAAATTCTGGTGCCATCTTTGAGGCAGAGTTTCAGAGTGTGGTGCTTGAAAATTGGTTGTTTTAGACTAATGGTAATTCATAGAAACCAGCCACTATATTATATTTTAATTGCATGCTTTTCTGTTTTTTGCTAGGGAGTATTGTTTTACCATGGCTATGCTATGATGCACTGCAATTAGCAGTTAACAGTGCACAGAAGATAGCCTCCTATACTCCTATTTTAAATTCTAGAGGGGTACTTTGGTGTCACAGACTTAATGAGGAATTAGAATTGCACTTTGCCACCCGTCCTCATCAGGGCAAGGCTGACAGCACTTTCCCGGGAGGTGAAAAAATATTGCAAAAACAGAGATGGGGAGAAAAGCATAATTAATCTGAGTTACCCTCAAATACACTTGATTTTAGTCAATTTTGTAAATTGAATACAATCTGTAGTGTTTGGATTCCAAGCAGCAATCACACATTGAGCATAGATGCATGTACCCGCAGAAGCCTCTGATATTTAGGTTATTAATACCATGTCCTACAAATGCACTCCTGATGTGATATGTCCGTTAGCTGTCTAGTTTCACTGTGCTCATTGAGGTTTCTAGTGCTGTTCTGCAGAGTAACTATCCAAGGTGGTACAAGTTTGGGTGCAGTGCTCGGTGTTTTCTGAAGGCTGTGTAGCCACAGAGCTTCCCTGACATGTATGAAGCACCAACACATGTCCTACTCACTGGTAACGATAGTGGTAATGAGAGCTTCACAGCCAATGCAACCTTTCCTCCAAACTTTTCTATGTACCAGAATATTATTTTGTAGCTTCTGTGAAAGTAATCCCCTGCACTGGGATTACAGATGAGCTGGAGAGGTGTCAATAAATCCAAAGAAATTTATACAATAGAAAAAATAGGAAACCTCCCTATACAAAAACCTCACAATAACACTTAAAGATCTTAATCTAGTGTAGCATGTGGTGATCCTGCACCAGATCCCTGGAGTGTGAAGTACCATTGGATTAACTAGTTTTTATGAATAGATGCGGATATGCTGCTCTTGCAAGCACTTTGAACCCTACATATGGTTCTCCCTTATTGGTTCTTGAGTAATCAAGTTCATTTCTAAGTGGTGTGATAAGATAGCAATGTGCTTTGATAGCATTTGAGTTGACTGAAGCATCTTCTAAATGTCTTGGAAGGCATGAATTCATGGAGAAGTCTCTTAATCATCCTTTGCTTTCTACTCTTTTCATTTTCTTTTTATCTTCTTTGCTCATTTTCTAACATGCATACAGAAAAACTTCTACTCCAGCATCACATCAAATGACATAAAACACACACACACAAAAAAAAACCCTAAAAAGAGTCATTTTATGGTCTTGTCACTTTTTAGCAAATAGAATGCTAAATATATGGTTCCTGCAATATATGCATATATTGTAGGAGCCATATATTTTAGTGGATGTAAAACAGCACTCTCTTTCTCCCTAGTGACCTCCCTGACTATAGAATTGAATTTGAAGGTTGTTACAACCCTCTGATAAACCGCTATTTTACAATAAATTACTGGCAAACAGAGCTGATGCTCCTGTCACACACATTCGCTCCAATTGCATTGTTCCGAAGTACTTCCTTTCTCTCCCAGTTTACTGTTATTGGCAATTTTTGTCCCATTTGGGCTCCCTGAGCTGAATGCTGCTAATCCACACTATTATAGTTTCAGAAAATTCAGCCAAAGTTATTTTCAGTTTCTGACCAGGAATCCCAGTGAGGAAAGTGAAATGTCAAAGAGATTCAATCAACACGAATAAATCTGATTTGGCTGCGTTAAAATTACATGTACAATTCATTATTGAATTATACTTTCCTAGGCAACCTACTCAGGCCTTTCACATAGCTTCCAGTATTTTTTTCATACTACTAATCTTAAACAAAACATTTTTTTACAGCTGATTGCATGCCATTTTCAGACTTAAATATTTGCATACTTCGAATAGATCTCTTAAAAATTTATGCAATAAATATCATTATATGCGCAGCCTCTTGCTAACATTTCCAAAGTGTTACATTTTCATGGATTAGAACTATATTTATATGAACCCCAACAGACATTTTTAAATATATTAATTTACAACCTCACAAATGTTCCTCTGGAAATAACAGGCAGGCTGATGAGATGTATTCTTTAAATATTTTTTCCCTGAACTGGAGATATGTAACCAAGTCTCTTAGCTCTCTCTTTGAATCTAAACATAAAAATAGTCCAGCACTTGACGTGCTCAGAAGATTTTGAGGTTTTATTGTCAATAGCTGCATAGATAGCAAGTAACTTGACCTGATACTCGGAGCTGAATATAATACAAATTTTTAATTGAATAAGTGATTATTAAAGGATAGTTCTGGAAAATGGACAGATATGGCTAAAACACAGGGCACAGAGGCAGTCGCATTTGTTTTCTCATGTGACTATCCATGTCCTAGAAAGTAACATGACACTGTGTAGTTGACAGAGCAGTTTGTGCTTTTTTTCCCTTGTGTCAGTCTAAACTTGAAATTCCAACACTTCTGATGTTTTGGAACTAGTCTTCTGGTAGACTTTGAAGAAACAAGTAAGAAAAAGGACAAAGATGTAGAAATTTGATTCAGATTAGATGTTTTAGCCAATGTGCTTGGACAAAATATCTTTGTGTGTGTGGTTTGTTTGTTTATTTTCCCTCCCAGAGTTGTCACGTTCTCTCTCCTTTTTGCTGGTGCCTCAAGTTGATCACGAATTGTATAAATATGTATACTGAATGCTTGAGAGGTGGCAGAAAAAAAAAATCCATAATGCATGTGCCTGCCTAGGTAATTTCTATATGTTGAAGAGCATTCATTCTTTGAGATACATTCTTTCCTTATTCTTTTGAGTAACTGAAAACAGGAATAAATCTGTATTGCAATCTAGGGACAGCAGGAGCAACTAGTACCCACTGAAATAAGGCTGTCCCCAGCAAATGTTTCTATTTGTTATTAAAGAGCAATAGAGCAATAACTGGGTGACCTGGGACACCGCTTGTCACAGTCTCCTCAAATTTTATTTCTGAGTTTTCTGGTCAGAATTAAACATTTGGCGTCTTGAGTACTCTGCCTTTCTCCCATCTTTTGCAGTTTGTCTTGTTGTTTGATTTTCTGAATATATCTTGCATTCTGCCTTTTAATTAAAAATAACTACGTTTTCCCTCATTAGCCTCAGTGTTCTCAATTGTTAATTGGATTTTTCCAAAGTTGTAATAGGAATTAGTAATCTAATTTCCTCTGAAATTTAGTAGGATATATGTTTACAATTGTAATGTGTTCTGGTCTGATGCATGGAAGCCTGAGAACAGAAG
>VZSV01000052.1:4558369-4599971 GCA_013398735.1 Nothocercus julius
GCTGTAGGTGACCCTGCGTGTGCAGGGGGGTTGGACTAGATGATCTCTAGAGGTCCCTTCCAACCTCAACCATTCTATGATTCTATGATACTTGCAGGACCTAAGTAGATGTAGCTCTAAAAGAAATTCCTCTGTGCCATCTTTGCCAGGTGAGTGATGTTTGCAGGCTGTCTGATATTCCTTCCTTGTGCTTATTACCTGTTTGTTTACTCCATTTTGTTCCTCTTCCATAGCTCTCTTCCCTGCAGAATTTCACTTTCTTCCTCATTATGTTTTATCATGATATCTAGTAAAGGTGAAGAGCTCAAATAAATGTATTCTGGTTTTCCCTACACTTCACTTATTTTGATTGAGACTTCTGTGGAAAGAACTGTCTCTCCATGCAGTGCTCCCCTTGGAGAATCTGGTTTGAGAGCAATGGGCTCTGATTGATTTTTGTACTAATATTGCCTGATGTATAATGGGCCATAATTTTAGTCAGACTCTGTGGACATCTTTTATGTAGGCCTGGATACTTCCTTTTATTGACAGTCCTCTTTTCGCATGTCACTTGCATATTTCTGGTAGAACTTTTTTTTTCCAGTAGTTCTCTGCTTTCAGTATGAGCCATTATCTTTAAGAGTTTAACCTTTTTTTTTCTCTTAGACTGTCATAAAGGTAGAGTGAAAATTCAGGCTTGTCTTATCGTTGCAGTTTTACAGCTATAGAAAGGCGTAAGTCTCCTTAGTAAAAGTTCTGTAAGTTACTATTTGAAGTGGCAGCTGCTAAAAGGGCTGCAGATGAGTTGATTGTATCCGAATGGCTGCTATCTCTATGAACATACCGTGTGTGAATAAAAGAAAAGGGGGGAGGTGAACAGAAGAAAGGAAATTGCTCACTAGATTTGCCTTAATACGTATCAAGTTTGCCCCCATGGAAATTTTTAATATGAGTGAAAAGATTTTAAGTAAATGACAAGGATTTTAAGACTATAGATGTTTCTGTGTTTTGTATTAGGATCAGCAACATCAGCATAAGCACAGGGAACTGTAATTTCTGTAATCAGTTAATGGTTTACTGATTTTACATTCCAGATAGAAAAGAGATACCAAAAATTGTATGTATGTGACATATCCAAATAACAAGAATTATGGTTATGTAAGCAGGATTAGTCATAAAAGCTGCAGCAATGCTCTGGTGACTCAGGACTGTTCATACTACCCTTCTACATGGATTTGTGTTCAGACAGCTAAGGCACTATTCTAGACATAATTCGTTTATACACAGGTTTGTGTTCGGCAAAACTTTTAAATAATTGAGCAATCCCATTGGAGTTATTTTTCAGAGTTATTCTAATTAACAGCTGACAGCCCAACCACACAGTCTATTGGTGCACCCGTGTTACTGGAGACAAGATACTTGGATTACCTTTGTTGCCAACTTCCTCTAGTGTAATGTTTCTAGGATAGCTGGAAGGTCCCCAGGAATGAATAATGTGCTATATGCAGTGATGATCCCATCATCGCATCTCAGATGCATCTCAGCTCCAATGATTCATTCCCCAAAGAGCCGCCTGCAGATTTTATTTGAGAGCACGAACACTTTCTAATTGCGTGGTCAGCAGTTTGCTATTTGTTCAGCAAGTAGTTTGGTTAGCTGGAACTAAATATAGATAAATTCAGGCTTTCAAACTGGGCTTTTAAGTACTTTTTAGTTATTGCTGCAACATTGCTAATTGCTAAGCTTAGCAGTTAAACTGCTAGTTTAATTTATTGATTTCAAAAAAAAAAAAAAAAAAAAAAAAAAAAAAAAAAGTGCTTGGAAATCCAGCACCTCACCTCTGGCAGTTGCCAGAATGGCATGGCATGATCGTCATTTGAAAGTGAGCTCTTGTGCTTAATTAAACGAGAGAAGATAGTAATTTGACTCAAACTCTAAGATTTACTTGTTAGGTAAATCTATTTTCAACTTCCATAGTAGCTGCTTCTTACCTGTGTGGTGAAATATAATTGTAAGGGGGAATTGGTTTTTTTGCAGTATAACTCCTTGATGGTTTGTGCAAAGTACTGCAGTTGTACAACACAATTATCACTGAATTCTGTCACTATATGTCTAACAATGCAGTAACCTCTGCTGAATGTAGTGATTTGAGTAGTGACTTTTTTTTAACCTTTTCTGCTACTAGGGGATTTTATTCTTAACAGAGTCTAGATTTCCAAGAAATCTTTTCTCATTTCTTTTTGTGAATGGATAAATAATCCAGTGTTGCTTCTTTCATGGAAGTGAGTCTTAGTTGTTTCTGTATATATATCAGACAGAAGAGATTTCTTTATTTCATGAAATCTTACATTTATTTTTTGTTTATGTAAAGGATTCTAAAATGGAAATATTAAGCAAAAAGGTAGATCTCAACTTTAAATACTATTTCTGACTTCAATGTAAATTACATTAAGTTCAGAGACGAAGGATTTGAACCTATATTTATGCTGAGCTCTAGTTTTTGCAGATCTACTGTGCTCACCACTGAAAAAACAGAACAGACAGAAAAATCAGAGAAAAAGGGGCTAACATTATTTGCCTTTTCTTTAGAAACAGCTTCTAATCTATTATTCTGAACCTTAGAATAAGCAATATATAATTATGAAATACTGATTAAATGTACATTTATTATAGCTCTTCTAAAAGAATGCCTAAGAAAACTTTGAATAAAAAGAAATGTAAATCATCATATCTTGTATTGTCAGGAGTTGTACAGACCCTTTTGATAATCTGTTTTTGTCTTGAAGAAATTTTCAGTTAGGATTTTCTCATGGTTCATGAGCCTTGCTAAATGTTGGAGCACCAGAGATAGCACCTTTTATTTGTTTATTTTCTTATATTTTGATATCAGCTTTGAAAAAAGGTGAAGGCTCCCTTGACTTTAATATAGGTGATGATAAAGTACATGCAAGATTCCCAAATCTCTCTTCATAAATGACGTAAATGTTCTTAGGGCTTATGGAGTGCTAATAGAGATATTAGCAGCAAGATGATTTCCCTTCCTTTAAATTGTTCCTGGATAGCAACTCTGTCAACATGTTAGAGTACTGTTTTGAGGACTGTCAGTGATGCTGTGTCGCTTCCCATTTATATCCACAACAGTAACACAAAGAGTAACGTAATATACTTCTGCAAGGACTTCTCAAAGCATTGCTTGGCTGTGCCTCCTTTCTGTGTGTGATTCAGATTTCATCTTCCTAATAAGGAAAAGGTCCTGAGACTTTTCAAGAAAAGGCCATTGCTTTTTGCACAACTGGACTGTGTTGAGGAGCATGATATGAAATGATAATGGTGGGAGGAAAAAGGGTGATTGAACTGCAAAGTTATTCTGAAATGTAAGTGCAGTTGTGTCTGACAAGTGTTTTATGCCAGCATATCAAAATTTTCATGTCTGTTTTTATTACACAGCACAATCTAAGAAACATACATTAATCCTAAAAAGGAAAAACTAAGTTGACTTCAGTGTTATTCTGACAAATGAAGATATAATTTCGGTCTTGAAAAACCATTAAAATAGCACTAAGATAAGTGTCAGTAACAATATTTAGTTGTCAGTTCCAATAATATAGGAATCTATATTCTTAATTCATAGGTAAATATGCCCCAGAGCTTCTAGTTTCCATGAAAGTAGTAAACAGAAACCCATAACTTAGAATTGTTTTCAGAACAAGTTAATTATTAAGCAGTTGTAGTTTCCTTTCTGTTTAGCATTTCATCAACACCTTAAATTTATTGCTTTTTCTGCTGCAGAGCTGAAAACATTAGCCTTTAGTCGCCTAGAGATACTTTGATCTGGACAGAGGAGAGAGGAAGCCTGTTGCTTGTCCTGTCGTGTAGTTATTTTGAAAGGTCTGAATGCATAAGTAAGAGTATTCGTCATAAAAAAAGAGGTTTAACCAAACTGCATTTAGGTAATCTGTGAAGCCTTTCCATGCAAAGCTTTTTAATTTTTGGAGGAAGATAATATACAAAGGAGTATTTGTCTGCATTTGTACTTATATGGAAACTGGAAATGGAAAGACTTCTGGTTTTATAACTCTCAAAATATTTTTCATAATTTTATTATTTGTTTTGTAGATGGATAAGCTGGTATAAATCTACCTCTTTCTGTTCAGACAGAACTGAACTATTATCTTTTCCATCAATGAAGCTGAAGGCAGAAGAAAGACTAAAATCACTTCCTGGGGGTGAAGTGGGAAAGGTTTAGGCTGCCAAAAGAAGGAAAAAGACACGTTACAGTTCAATATCAGTAACTAACTATTTAAAGAGTTTTGAGTAGGAAGCCTCTTTGTTGTTGTTTTGAATCCCATGGGTAGAATTTTTAATTTGGCAAAATAAAAGATGTTATTTAATACCTGCCTCTGTACCAAAGGACAGCACATCACCTGAATGAATAAATGAATACAGGACAATTTCTAGAGCAGACAAGGCGGGAAATAGCTTTATTTTAGCAGCTTCCCTCTTCTTCATAAAGCAGGTTCCTGGCAATGAAGCTGCCTGTGCATGTTAGACAAGCTTTGCAGTTTAGGTAAGATGGAGCTGGTTGTAACAGCGCAGGGCTCTTGCTTTGTCTCTGTTAGGTCTCTGACCTGAGTGCAGGCCTGGGAATAATATGCCAGTCCTATGTAAATTATGGATTGATTTGTGGTAGTAAAACTAAAGTTTGTAATGGCTTGATACATATCTTGTGTTATAGGAACTGTGCAAATGAGATTAGCGGGTCTACTTTTTTGTGCGTGTGAGAAGAGTAGTCTCAATTTTTGCAAACTTCAAGTCCTTAAGAGTTCTTAATGACCTTGGCAAAAGCCAAGGTCATAATGTGCAACTTGGCTTTTCAATGGATCATGGCCTTGTTTTGTATTCTGTAATCTTCATGTGTCTATTTTTAATACCTAAGAGTTTTTGACTGGAAAATAAGAAATCAGATATTTGCTTGGAGTTTCAGGCTCTCTCTAAAGGAAATGGAAAGCTTTAGGCAGTTTGGTATCATGAGCTTTGTCCTTGAGAGTAGCTGAGGTGTACTGGACTGCAAAGTCAAAATTACCTGGAACAGAAAATATTTTCAAATGCATGTTATTCCATGGTAGGCAGCTGCTCACTGCGTGAATCCTTCACTCACTGCTGCGCTCAGTGGTTATCCTTCCCAAGTTAAAGGGCATAGAAGATAACTTTAAAACATTGCTTTTCTATTATTCTTAACTCATTACTCAATATTATTAAAGGGGCTGTATTTTGATTAAAAAAAAAAAAAAAAAAAGGAGGGAAAAAAAAAAAAAAGATTGAAACCTATCAGAATGCAGTTGACAAAATGCAATCCATAGTAAGCACTTTGTGCTTATATTACTGTTACTACAAGCCACCATGAAGAAAAACTTCAGGGCCTGCCATTCAGAACAACTGTGCCCATCCATCTAGGAGATGGAAACAAGTTTTCTCTCATCATTAGAGGATGAACTTATTTCTTCTCTACCAACAGAAATATGAAAGAATTGAAAGGCCAATTAAAATGGTAACCAGACACATTTTCTTCAGTAATAGTGTGCTAATAGATTTTTATTCTGGTAGACTACTTGGTTTTCCTTAAATACAGTAAGTTAGATAAGTTTCATAAATAAAATAATAAGTTAGAATGCCCTCAGAATAGTTTGTAGTGAGGAAATCTGGAACACAGACCAAAGGAACTACTAAAAACGTGCCTGGGGTAACAAAGCTATGAGATAAATATATAAATATCATATATTTATTTAAGCCACCAAGCACTCATTAAATGATCCAGAACTGCAGAGGTCAGCAGTCTTTCAAAGGTGTGTCAGATTGGAGAACAAACATGATGATAAAAACTAAGTTATCTCAACGTAGTATTATTTCCAACTGACAACCATGCAGCATCCTACTTGATATCAAATTTTGTACCCATATCAGCTTCAGAAGCTGACTGTTGGTTGCTGGCTTCTCTGCTACTCAGCAACCCTTCCAATTGAACAGCCAGTTATTTAAAAAAATATAAGTTTTTTTTCCTCTTTGCAATGTTAGTCTGTTCCCTTGTATTAAGAATATTTTCAAAAGGCATTATAATTAATATGATTTCCTAAAACACTACATAAATACTCATAGTGTTCTGAGAAGCATGAAAAATGTCAATTCATTCATTCTTTAGGACTTAAAATTTCAGAGAAATGCTACATTCATTTAAACAGTTCAGTGTTGAAATATATCACTGAATATCATCACTGATATAGAAAGATTTATAGAATTGTTAATACTGAAAAGATCTACTTTCTAAAATGTTGTTGTTGTTTATTTTAAAGAGCAGACCATCTTATTTTTTGATAAAACTGTATAATTTTGATACATTTGGAATGCCAGGACTGTGCTTTTCAATAAATCACAAATGTCTCTTCAAATTTTTATTATACCATCAACCCCATCTCTGAAGCCCTTTCAAGCATTTAAGAAGAAATACTACTATCCCATTTCTCTCCTTTTCCAGTTTTCAGAAGTGAATTTGTTGGTTGGACAGTATAGAGTGTTCGTGAGTAGTGCGTGTACGCTGTTTCTTGAGAGAAAGCTAAATCAAAGAAATAAGTTATTTGCATGTCATGAGTTCTGTTGTCATTCTTGCCTCTTACAGCACTAAGAAAATGTTGGTTTGGTCTAGTTTTCATCTTCTCTCCTGTGACTCTTCCATCAGAAATGAGTGGATTTATAATCCCTTTGGAATATACCTCCTGCAGAAGGAAGCTCATGCCCACACCTAGAGGACTTGCTCTCCTTTCCTCCATTTTCATCCATAAATCAAAGGATAAGCTGTAATTACTGCATATACCTAGTGATGATTTTCTATCCTCCTCTGTCATGATGACCTTTGATGCCTAAAGAAAAAGGGGGTTAAATACCTCTTTGCTCATATCTTTCTTATCCTTTTTACAGTATTCACAGCTGAATAAGCTTCACTTTATTTTTTTTTCAATCAAACTGTCATTAGGGAGGAAGAAAAAAAGAAAAAAGTATAGCTATTTCTTAGTAAAAAGATCTTTCTTCATATGTGCCATTTATAAAATTGATGACTGACTTTCATTGATAAAGTCAGGAAGCCTATTATCAAGTATCAAAGAACAGATTTAAAATGACAAAACCCACACAGCACAGACAAGTGATGCTTTCTTAGTGTATAAATTTATAATAATTTTGATTATCTTTTGCATTAATAGGTCTTTTCAAAGCCACAATGGCTATAAATTTTTTTTGCCATTGGAGAGGGTGGGGGAAAAGGATTTCCTTCAAGGATGTCAAGCACGTAATGCTGTTACCAAACCTATTCTTTGATACTTGCTCTTACTTTGCACAGTGCACCAAAATTACTGAGTACAAGTTTTGTTTTCTGTTTTTGTTAAGCTCTGCCTTCTCCTAGACACATTTGGTCCAACTTTTCCTAACAGCTTTTTGCTTGTTTGTTTTTGTGTTTTTTTCCTCTATCTGAATATTCAGATTGCTTCCACCATATTAACTCTCCCTTGATTACAGCCTTGCATGGAGGTTTAGCCAGAGTAGCTGCTGATTCTTTCTTATAGATGTTAGGTTGATTTTTTAAAAAAACACTTTAATGTCTCACTATTATCAATTATCAAGTATGTTTAGATTTGATTCACTTTGTAAATGTGAGGTTTTTTTTCCAGACCTGCTTTTGCCATGAGGCAGTTAAACAGACATTTTAATAGACAAAAAAAAAAAACAAAAAAAAAAAGGTTTATTTTATTTGATTTTTTGTCTTAAATTATTCATGAGTACTTCATTTGAAGATGTGTTAAAGGAGAAAATAATTGCTTTTTGTTTTTAAAATAAATTGAATGCATGATCAGGCAAAAATTTTGAATAGTTGGAACTTTACATCTGTGGATGTTAGTCACTTGCCAGTCAAAATATGGATGCAGTTTTTAGCTTATGTAAACTCTGCTCACAAGGAAGATATCAAGTTTTTAAAATGTGTTCTTATTTTGCTGATAAATATTGCATATTTGCTAGAGAACTAGCTCTATTTGACTACACTTTAAGCTAGGATTCGGAACAATTAAAAAGAACGATTGGTTATAATTCTTTGTTCTTTCAATATTTAAAAGAATATAATCCATATCATTTATATTGCATTAGCTTTTTATGGCTGAAATACAAAAGGTGAATGGTATCTTGTAGCAGTTTAGCACTTGAATGCAGCAGATGAAGTAAATGCAAAGGAAAACTCAGAGTCTGACTTCAGTAACATCTTTTATTTCTAAGAGGCTGTGAAATATTGTTTACAGAAATAAAGAAACATTGGAGTTTTACCAGCTCTAAAGTGAAATGACTGGGATGATAGTCAGGCCATTTGAATTTTGGAGGTGGCAAACTAAATCCTCAGCTCATCAAGAGTTTTGCACAGCTTGCTTACTAAATAGCTGGAGACTTTTATCTCTTGAAGAATATATTCTCTATTTTTCTGGGCATAATAGATAACATTAAAAGTTTACCTCAGCTTAAATTACCAGTCCCTTGTCCATGCTGACAAGCACTACTTTTCTTAATGCAAACAGTGGAAAAGAGAGCAGATAGGTATGAAGCCAGGAAAGTTTCAAACAGGCAACTTGCAATATAAATGTGTATATTTTTTGCTGTTAGGATATTTTTAAGTAAAATATGAATCTACTTGCAAATAAAATACTATCTGAAGAGTGACAAGGAAATTGATTGGTTCAGAAATAGTTAGGCCACAGAATTACTTGTGAGAAGCTCAATGTCTGATATATAAAAGCCTAAGGAAGTATTCCAAGTAGAACTGCTGAGCCTTGGTGTACTTGGCCCCTAAAACTTCCCTCTGTTCAGGGGGTAAAAGAAGGGGAAGGGAACAGGGAAGTGTGGCTGGGTGAAGACGCTACTTATGTGGTGCCACAGACTTCAAAAAACACAGCAGCCTCCTTGCATCTTGATGCTTTCCTTGCTTCATCTGTAAGTGTATCGTGGACAGTCGTATGGAGCTGTGCATTTCCATACTAGAGCGAAAACATACAGAAGGGAGCTATGGGGGATGGCAGAATCAGGGCTCCAACTTCACACTGCCCCCAAGTGATCTTTGTTTTCAAAAAAAAAGAAAAAAAAAAGAAAAAAAAAAAAAAGAGGTTCTTCAGAGGAAGCTTCTGATTTCTCACTTGTGTGCTGAGATAGCCTTCTCAAGGCACAGATAGGCAGAGAAATTACCTGGAGTCAGTTGGGGTTATCTCCTCTACAAAGGAGTGTAGCACAAGTTTAAATGCGGCATGTATTTTTCTCAGTTTTTGTAATTCTTTTCACTGAAGAGTCATCTGAGAAGCTGCGTTTCTGTAGAAGATCCAAGTTCTTCTCCATAGCTATGCAAAATTACTATGTGTGTGTATCTGTGCAGTATTTTGCCTCTTCCTCCCTTTATTTCTGAAATAGGGACAAAATGTGGAGAGAAAAAAAAGTGTTCTGGATGCTTTAATCTTTTATAAAACCACACACCCACAAAAAAATGCTGTATGTGCCCTTCAGCTCTGAGAGTGCTATGAGTATGTGTTTAATTGGATAAGTACCAGAGCTTGGAGTCAAATGCTTTTTTCTAAACAGTGGGATGCGATTGCTGCCCTACCTGATGCAGTAGGGTGAACCTACTCTTCAGCACTGAGTAAATCTGTGTACTCTTTAACATTTGTGTAGAAATTAGTACATTCTCATTTGCTTGAATGTGTGTTTTTCATGCAATTATATTTCTGGTTTGTGTATCAGTAAGTTTGGATTGTCAAATATGCCTCTTTTTTTTTTTGGTGACTAATGGGATATTCACAAGAATTTTTTTTTTTTTTTCACATTGGAATAGCAGTAACTGAAAAAGACCGTAGATCTTTCTATAATTAAATATTTTCTTACAATAACATAAAATATTTATGAAAATGTTTAATGTTATCCTTTCCTATACCTTATATCGGATAATCCTGCTAGATAATTATTGATTTTTTGAAATGCTGAGACTCAGTACTGGTATCATCAATGCCTGAGAATAGGGCAATGGATATAGGTGTGCTAAAGTCTAATCTGACAGTTCCCTCTGCAATAGCACTTCATGAAGATCTAGGAGAATATTATGTTCTGAGAGATATTTCAATAGTTATTTTGTTTTTTATGAATGCGAGAATGGGAAAAAGAAAAAATCTTCCAAGTGTTTGTTGAGGGAGATTTTGTTCTTGCATGTCCACTGCTGCTGCTTAAAACTGCTCCTGAATGTTCCCTTGTATGCAGTGACCCAGCCATGCCTGGTACCTTCAGCACAGTGATGCAGAAAAGCAGAGAGGGAGAAATACAGAGTGGAGCCCAGGCAAGTATGGACTGTAGGAAATACAATTTCATACAAGCCTGGATGACTCTGTATCTTGATCAAAGACCCATTTAATAACTGCTGGGGTGTTCTCAAATGCTGTGCAACATTTGTGCAGTAATCCCTTCCTGCATGCTAGTGATTAGGTAAATTTGAATTTAAAATCCTTGTTCAAACCCCTGACACAATTTATAGTATATTTTTAGGAAGGAATAGGCAGTCATGTTTTTATCTGCATGATCTGCATGCAGTTGTTTACTGAAGCTTTTCTGTCTTCTCAAAGTCATACCCCCAATTCAGCATTAGAAAAGTATGCATATTTCTTTGGACACTGTCTTAGAATTTAACACTTTTTCTGTGAAGTTCTGGTGTGTTCCTGATTTACTAGATGATAATCCTGCTGTAGTTGCTTCATGTTCAAATTTTTATTTTTTATTCTGCTGCATTATTCTGAGGCAAAGTCCTTGTATATGACTTGGAAACGCTGAGAAAAAAAAAACTCTTTATTAATGTTTATTGTGCAATAACTCAGACAGATCTCCTAGCATGAGTATGACTAGTGGGATAAGAAAGTGCTTTGCTGTGAGTAAGGGTTATATCATCTACCTCAGAGGTGTTAAATGTAATCCTGACTGTAAATATTTAGCAAACTTCTGAAATAAATCTACTAGGATCATAAGAACTTTCACATGATCTGTAGCAAAATGCATTAGAAGTACTACTCATAGAGTAGCAAGAATCTTTTACTCTCCAACTAAAGCATTTTCCTGATAATTTCCTAGCTCGACTCCTACGCATTTGCTGGCTGTGTCCTCTAGCTCTAGCACTTTGTTAGGCTTTCCAAAAATAAAAAAATTCAGTGATGGTTAAGTGATTAATATCCTTTTGTCAGCCGAAAGAGCCTGCACGCAGTTCTTTCAGGACAAGGCAGTCCGGTTCGTGTAGATGCAATGTGAGCTCCGGGTTCCCTTGGGCGCAGCGAGCACGGCCCTGCAGGGCACGCAGCTCCTGGGTGCACTGGGCTGTGCTGGCCCTTGCCCCGCCTGCCACTGCAGGGGGTGCAGGCGTGCGCAGCGGCAGCAGGTGCCTGCAAGAGCAGCAAATTCCACGGGTTTCCTTCACGCATCTGAGCTGTTGGTTTTTCAGCTGTGAATCAGAGCACGTAAGAATCACTGAGTTTTCAGATATATTTTTTTCCTGATTTTGAGCTCATATTTTTAACTGCTTTTTATCAGTATTTAATTCTTATTTTTCCTTTTATAACTGTTATCTCTGCTTGATTTTATGTCCCATAAATGCATACAGTTTTACTATTGTCAATATGCCGGTTTTTAATTTCCCCACTAGTCCAAACCTGCAATTACATGAGCCATATGCTCAGTAAAGTAGCTTCCGAACACACCAGCCTGGGCACTCAGCCTCCTGCACTGACATCCAGCTCCCACACTTGCTGTTACTTCCTTTCCATTCCTATTTCAATACACTGAGGCCAGGGTGCCTGCTGGTACCTGATAAACTGGTGTGTACAATTCCAAAATTTCAATCTCTTCAGCTCCTACAGCCAGACCCTAAGCTAATAAGCAGTTATCATTTGAAACCTGTTGTATGTACATAGCCAACTACAGTAAAGTGTGTGTGGATGAAGTCTAACTCTGTGCCTTGGAAATCACTTTCTAAAGTAGAAATTCTAGCACTTTAAAAATACTTTTTGTATTCTTCTATGTTTAGGAGCAACTTAAATGAATAAACATTTGTTTCCACACATTAATAGGAACTTCAATGAGCTACTGGCTCATTGTAAACTCTGGTAAAAATAATAATAATAAAGTAGAATATTAACATTCTATGAAGGTTGTTGGCAATTTGACATATGTTTTGCATATGAACACAAAATTCCAACCAAGATGTGGTGCCAGCCTCTCAGGTTCCACAAAAACTCATACTAAAAATAGCATGCCCTGGAAGGCTTAAAATTCAAGAGATGATGGGAGGGAAAAAATAAATTAGAATGGAAATATCTGTAAGCGTAGCAAAGACCAACAGGCATCTAAGCCTGTGATTCCCAACGAGGTGTCTGTTTATTAGTGTGTGCTTCCTCCCACATGAAATCGCTGAGCTTCTTCCAGCCTTTCCTGAAGTCTGTGCAGTGATGCTGAGCTGTGTCTTGCTCTGGTGAGAGGTCTCACTGCTCCACATGGAGCAGGGGGTCCAGTTCTGATACCCCCATTTAGAGTACCTTGATGCTTCTGATTTTGAGGGACACATGATAGTAGCTCAAACTGGCTTGTACGAATTAGGCAGAGAGTGTTTAACTGCTGCTTTTACATAAATGCTGTGTGTTTTACTGCAGAAATGTTTGTGTGTTGTAGTGATTTCTGAGGTTTCATATTTCATGTACCGATTTGAAAAACTTTCAATATAATGTAAAATACAGACTTATTCCTGCTCCTCTCTATGCCTGCATTAAATTTCCCCAGCAGACAGGGCTGATTACTTCTTGTAGGTGTCTTCTGCTGTGGTTATTTCAAAGATAATCCAGGTGATGTGGATCACTCCATACTTTTACAAGTACTCAGTGAAATTTGATGTTAAAATAAGTTTTAAAATGCTGTTCAGGAAGCAGCAATAGACACTGAACATTCAGTGGAAAAGAGTTATTTGATGCTTGTGTACCTAATTTTAACTTAACTAGAAGTTTCCCTTGGGTAAAGGCTTTTTAGGAATCTTTCTTATACACTATCCCTGTAAATTCCTGCTTTTATATTGTCTAATTTTCTGCTGTTCTCATCAAACTTGCACTGACGTACTCTGACTACTGAGGTATCAGAGATGAACATTTATCAGAAAAAAGCAGAGAAACTCTGCATGATGGGAAGTGTGGCCTACTGGTGACCCTCTACACAGCTTTGGTTAAATATTTTACTGATTGCCAGATGTGGAATAACCCTTTCTCTTCCTAAAATACAGCCATGTCACCAAAATTAGAGTGACTCGTAAAATAGGGTGGTTCCCACACTGGCATTCCACATGGTGGGGGATATATGTATTAAATGTATTTTAAGTTAAATAAAATGAAAGAAGCTGCCTACATTTTCATATAGTCACTGCATATACTTAAAGTATGCAGGCATTGTGCTATCTGCTTTTTTACACATAGGCATTTCTTTTACATGGGAGCAGCTAACTAAAAAGATGAGGAAAGAACAAGATGTTTCAAGACTCCCTTTCATAAGATGGTTTAGTTTTTCCCAGTCCGGGACAGCCAGCCATGACTCTTTTCCAGATTCTGCACATCCTTAATATGTTGGCTTGCTTCTCTAAGTTAGGCTGGCTCTCATAGCCTCCGCGCTGTCTTATGTCTGCCCTGTAAGCTGAGACTTTAACTTCACAAGATCGCAGTGATTTTGAGGAAGGTGACTGCTCATCCTCCTTCCTCTGTTCAGTTCTTTTTTCATTGTTTCATCTATAGCCATTACAGAAAATCAAAATGTGACTGCATGGTGTCTTCTAGAGAACATCATGCCCTTGACTTATGATCTCCACAAGTAGGGTATTCAAAACTGGGTATGCCAGAACCAGTATGTGTACGGTTCTTTTTTCTTTTTTTTTTTTTTTTTTTTTTTTTTTTTTTGTGGTGTGTGTGTGTTTCCACTCAAACTGGATAAACAGGATTAAACCCGTATTATACAAACGTAAATTTCTGCCATGTTTCTATTCTCTAGATGGTTAATGCCCAAGTCTCATTGTTTATCCTTTATAAAAAATATATATATACATATACACACACACTCTCGATGGTGCTCATCAATGAGTGCTGGTAAAGTAGGAAGGCAGGTAACAGGATTTTCTTAATTCTTCTGGAATTATCAAGCTTTAAATGATCCATCAAATAATCTCTTTCCAGAAACAGTGTTTTGAATGTCCATTCAGTATAATTTGTGTCTGTTTTAATCTCATTAAAATCCAAGGAGATCTTTTCATATAGTCAAGGCAAGGCTAATGAAGGACAAAGTAGTGTCTCCCATACCAATAATGGAAAGTAAAAGACTTCTGCAAGTCATTTCTACTGAGTGATCCGATTAGTATATAGTAAGTCTCATGGGCTATCATTATTATGACAGAGAGATATAGTCAGCTAATTAGGATTTATGCAAAAATCCTTCTGATAGAGTAACCTGAGAAAAAATAATTGTAACCCAAAAAAATAAAAAAAGTTGGCAAATTTGCAAGACTTCCTTCCTTCGCTTTATTTTTTTTCGCCCTTTTTCCTTCCTTAGCAGAACTCTATCTTCAATTGCCTTTTATTCATTCAGCTTCTAGAAGCAGCTGATGACATATTAATGGAGTCATGTGTTGTATTTTGGGGAAGCATATTTTACTATTACCTTGAATAAGTGTTAACTTTCTTTATTATAAAATTATATCCCTCATTAGAGGTGAAATATCATGCTACTTAGTGATCCTGCAGACATATTCTTTTGTATGAGAGTGAAAAGCAAATACATAAAGATGCTGTGCATGATTTGGTTTCATTTTTGCATCTGATTACATTATGGAAATTAAATCTCTAAAGTACTTATGTAGAAAGCAAACTATTCTTATCTCCTGCATTTGCTTCAAAAGGAACTTAATAGTGATAAAAAAAAAAAAAAAAAAAAAAAAAAAAAAAAAAAAAAAAATTGCAAGGTGAGTACCATGCATTTATCTGCAGCATAAGCACTTAAAGGCAGGACAGTGAAAATGGAGGTATCATAAATCTTACTCTGCCCCCATGGTCAACTATAAGACATTTTTAGTGCACATATTTGGATGAGTAGTTTATCTAAGCACAATAACCTTAACTCAGATTCTGCAATTACTCTGTACAGAAAATACCTGGTTATTTTCTTTTATACAAAAGTAGTGAAGAAAAATTAGAGCCCCAAAATTAATTAATATCTATTTTTAAAATAGTTTATAGCTTTTGTACTGTAAGTATAGCCTGTGACAACTGAGGGAGGAACAGCTCTTTCTGTTGGCTGCAGTCTGTTTGTGCTGGGATGACAATGCACCATCCTGCTCGCCGTACTGTGTTCCTTTCCCTCCTGTGGGCAGTGAAGGATGTATGAGGTCCATATCTTTTCATCTCCTTACTCATAAGCATGCAGGTTTTGTAGATGTGTTAGCTAAGAAAACTGCTGTCACTTAGCAACCTTGACTCATTTTAAAGGAAGATTGCTTCATTTTGATTTTCTTTTTGATTTTGAAATGCCATGGTATTCTAGTGCATTTTATCATTTGGACTTTAGCTCTATTTTTTTTTCTGCTTTTGGATTAGTAAATGAAATACATTTTGTATTTCAAAATACATGGCAATAGATAGAATTATCTGCTGTAAATTAAAAACACCTTAAAATTACTGGTCAGGAAAGAATATCTAAAATCAACATTTTTAAATTGTTGCAGAACAATAGAAGAAAAGACACCATAAAAGGATTTTCTTTGCATATTTATAAGAAATATACAGCCAGCTCAAAAATATTGTTGGTAAGAGCAGAATATGTTCTCTTTTATAGTTTTCTTCAGTAAATGACTTGGTTTTGACACTATGGCCAATACTTATGTTGTTACCATCTTAAGACTCTCTAAAGACTAAGCTGGTCTAGAACTCTAGCTTTCTGGTCCCTCATTAGGAGTTCAAAAGACCTTAGGGAGTTGGTACAAAAAAAACTCAGAATAGCAGGGAGTGGAAGGCATCGTGTGCTCAGGTGCCTTGGCAAACTTTGGGTTGAGAAGATAGTAGCATCTTGGTTTTTTTTCTAAGCTCTTGATCTTGGTCTAGTTTTCCCTGATGATTCTTGCCTGTCCCCTGTCTCTTTCCTCTTCGCTATTCTTTTGTAGTGAAAATACAGAATTCTGTTACAATAAAAGATTTTGCATGAGGCAAGTGGTGCAGGGTTGATGATAAATGGCAGGGCTTGTCGACACTGGTTTGGGAATCCTTGAAATAAATATTTGCGGGAAGTTAAGGGGAGAAATCAGTATAGATGCAATGTGCATCATACTTGTGCAGCTGACATGACTATGGCTAAACGACTTTTGCAATTGCCTTTTTCCCAGGTAAATTGAACTAGCTGCAAAACAGTACTCCTTTGTTCTGCTAAAATTTGCAAATGCTTCAGACCAGGTGAAATTCTGCATTTACAGCATTATTGTAGAATTATTTTTTCTAAGAATTTGCTATATGAAAGTACACGGTATTAATTCTATACTTTTGACTTCCTCATTAGTTTACTCTGGACGCACAAGGAGACGGAATCATCCCTACCCCGGTGAACTTCTATGCAGTTCAGTCTGAACTTAACTTGATGACAGTGTCCACAGTCACACCTGAGAGTGAGCAGCAGTATCTGAATTTTGGGTTGAATTCCAATTGAATTGTGGAGTCTCTTTATTTTATATTTTCAGTTTCCAAGATGCACAGGGTTTACTCATCCTAATCCATTACAAGATTAAAGCCTAAATAACTGAACAGGAAGAATTTCATTTAGAGATTTTTTTTTCTTTAATGTATTTAAATAACACTCCAATCCACACTGAGCTTTTATAGGCCCTGTGTTCAGTATTCCAGCTGCTTCGGCAGCAGCTGATGCAGCAACAGGAAGCAATCTAGCCATAAATTCCTTTTTGGGGGAGCCCATGGTTTACTGTCTTGCCATCAAGGATATTTATCCCAATCCTTGCACTTGTTCTGTTAGCTACTCCTAAACCTGGTATTTCCTTTGTACACTGCTGGCAAACTCCATTAATTTTCCTGAAGAAACTGTCTGTCTTCACTGCTGTCTGGCTGGGGAAAATTAACTTTTGTCTAGTTCTGAGAAGGAAAATAGGCCTACAGCTATTTTTAAAAGTTTGTGTAGAAGTACTAAGTTAAAATGACTAAATTAGTTCAGGAATATCAATAAATTCTAGGCACAGCATTTGCACAACAGAATTTAATGTATATTTTCTATCAAACACTCCAATGATAACAGAAGAGGGAATAAATGTCAGCCTGGCAGTGACTCAGAATAAGCTGTTCACAAGACAATAAAAACACAAGAATTGCTTTAAAGAAGCAGGTTTCTCAGCTTGCTGCTATATTAAATTATTTTCAAGCTAGTGTCAGAAAAGGTAAAGTTGATAAGTATTGTCACGCAAACTGCATTTAATCTTGTCAAACTGTTTAAGTGAGATCATCTGGTAAAACCAACTATTATGTTATCAGTTTTGACTACCTACTACAGAGTGAATCATCTTTTAGCTATGTCAGTAGTGTCATTAGAAGAATTGTTTTCCTCCTGTGAAAGTGCAATATATAAATTGCCTTGCCTCTGATGTGGTCCCAATAGCCTCTCCCTGTGTCCCACAAGAGCCTTTGCAGCTCACCAATTGTTCTACCAATACCTTAAATGATGCTTTCAGGTAATGTGTTTGATGCTGTTGTTAGCCATACAATTGCTAATAAATTTAACTATTGTTTCATACATGGATTAATCATTTTTCAGTAACTTATATTTGTTGCTTTTATGTAACAACACCTGCCTCCCTAAAAGAAAGATTTTACTTAGTACTATTTCCTATGCACATATGCACAGACCCAGTTGTAGCAAGTGCTAAGTTGTGTCTCCTGCTCCAATAGCATGGTTAATGCACTTGCTTAATTGTAACCACAGAAGTACTTTTATAGACTTTTATATCTTGGACTGACTTTCTTAGGATTGGTCTCTTTCACATTTCACTAGGCTTCTGTATTGGACCTTTGCCAGGCTTTGCTGTGATACAGCACCCAACTTCCGAGGTGAGAGCGTGGTCTTCCCACCACACATAATTTAAAAACCTCCATCATGCTCCCAAGATTTCATTGTAATGAACATCATGGTTGTGTCTTAACATTTTCTCTGGATATGGTTTCTCAGCACAAAATCCTTAATAGGCCATTTACCCTAGCAGTCAGTTCCTTTCCCTCTGTTAAAAGATACTGAGATATTGAGAGCGTTTCTTGAGGTCTAACATTCATGCTCTCCTTTGGGAAGTAACTGGTAGCTGAGAATCATCCATGCATTTGGCTTTGCAGAAGGCCCATGAGTCGATGATCATGTTGTCTAACGCTCTGGAGAGAAGTAAAGCATGACACTTTTAGAGACTGCCCCCCGCCGTCCCAATCCCTATGCCAGAGAAACGTAGTATTTTTAATGGTTGAGGAGCAGCCATAAAAGACAGTTTTTATTTTGCTGTCATTCCTGCCATTTGAATGCTTTGCTGTAGCAGCAGCCTGGCTTGCTCTGTGATGCCTGGCACTGCATGCAATGAATCTGCAGGCAGAAGTTAATTTCTGCCATCCCATTTATTTAGAAGAGAACTCCTGTATGTTTTGTTTGTAGTCTAGGCAAGTTGTTTGCATTTACAGAGTGCTCTAAGAATACTTGAGACATTCACTCTCTGGGCACAACTCTAATCCGTCACTTGGTGTCAGTTGAGGGAGAGATTTTGTGAACTCGTGACAATTTTATCTGTAATACTTCAGTTGGCAAAGAGTCACGCTGGGCCACATTATGATTCCCTCGTGTGTCACCTTGTCATTTTAGAGCAGCACATAATAATGCCACTCTCCGTGCTCTTTTCCCATGATAGCTGGCTGAAACGCTCCTTGCGCCTGAAACGCTCCTTGCAGCTGAAACATGACTTCTCCAGTGGAAATGGTCAGCTCAGTAAGCAGAAAGTTTTGCATTTTGACAACAATTTTCTGTTTCTTTTAAAGACTGTTTTGTATGTTGACTGGCAGGATGTCCTGAGTGACACTCGCTCGTGAAATGTTTCAGCTATGGCACCATATTTTACAGTGATTCACTGGTTTGCATATTACTTTACTAAAATAATCTGATCTGTAATGCTAATAAAAAAAAAATTGCAGATCTTCTAAACTTTCAAAATCTCTCCAGCTGCCTGTGTACCTGCATATCTCAGTACAAGCTCTGGTTTCTAGACCCCACATGTACCAAAGGAAAAGT
This sequence comes from Nothocercus julius, assembly GCA_013398735.1. Classification (NCBI taxonomy): domain Eukaryota; kingdom Metazoa; phylum Chordata; class Aves; order Tinamiformes; family Tinamidae; genus Nothocercus; species Nothocercus julius. The sequence continues at coordinate 4,577,777 of VZSV01000052.1, forward strand.
GGCTCCAGTGTTAGTGGTACAAGGCCAGCAATGTTAGGTGGGGGGGAGGATGGGTTGGTTCTTGCAAACACTCAGCTCAGGGGAGGGGAGGGGAGTGCACTGCTGGTGTGGGAGCAGGACGTGGGCGCTGTTCCCACATGCAATGATTGGTAATTGCTAATAGCAATTCGTAATTGCTAATTACGAGCAGGTACAGAGGAGGCAGTGCTGTGATCCTACTGAGCCCTGCACAAAGTATTCAGTAATAATAGTAATAACAGTAATAATAACAAATAGATTATTTATGCACGTAATTTTGGTGGAGGAGACAAAATGAAACAATTTTGGAAATGTTTTTTCTTTGCAATGCATTTGCTTGTTGAATTGCTGAAAAGTAAAATGAGATCTGATTTTAAGATAGCAGTTGTACTTTTTTTTTACTGTAAAAACTTTATTGAAGATGAATAGACAGAATACAGCCACTAAAAGATACAGTTTATAGTATAATATATTCAGTATATTGTAGATTTGAAATGGTCCCAACAGATGAAATGTCTTATGAACTTGGACTCTAAGAGCATAAACAAAAATAAATGCTCATCAGTAAAGGTTTCCTGTTGAATCTATCCTTGGGGTAATTCATAGATTTATTTAGAAGTTTATTAAGTTTCTTCAGTGGAACAAAAGGATTAAAAAATAGGTATGATGTATTCTTAATTTTCCATGTCAGTAAAGAGCAGTGATAGTGTGAAAGACTAGGAAAAATGGAAGCATTTTTGTAATGTAGCTGTCTAGAATAATAGAAAAATAAGTAGAAAGGAGCTCTGGAGGTCATTTGTTTCTTCCCAGGACCCAGCACCTGGCCTCTGCCTTCAGTTTGCCAGCCATTTTACTTCTCTCACAAAGCAAATAAGATTTATTTTATCTTATTTTTCTTCCTGCAAACAGCAAATTAGACGCTGATTTGAGTATGCAAGTCTGCTTTCTGGCTAATTTATAATGCAGTGGGGCAGATTTCTAGCTTGGTCAGCTGTTCTTATTGAGAGTAATTTTGAGCAACAACAAAAATTGTTGATAACTTTCCAGGGGTTTTCCAGGAATGAGTCATGCACGTCTCCCTGCCCGAGGGGAGGGGGCTCAGGATGTGGAAAGATGTGGTTAGCTGGTACAGCTGGAAGCCATCATCAGTTATTAAAAATCCTCGGGGCTACTTAATGCCCTTTTAATGTGATATACTGTTGAGTAATCTTTTATTGACTAAGCCTCCCATAATTAACTTGGAGGCGATTTATGGTGAATTGTTCTGTTTGGGCACATTTAAAGACTCTCTGAATGCTCGTTTGACCCAGTACAGCCTTCACAAAAATCCATTTTTAACAAGTGCCTAAATAAAGGTGCAGTTTTACATGATGGGCTGGCATGGGCTGGCAACTAATGCTTGCTTCTGTCATTGAGTAATTGGTCATGGCACAGAGAGAGCCCATTTGTACTTCATTTAAAGCTTGAAAAGAGCCTTGTAGAATTCAAAAGAGAAGAACCTTTCTTGCCTTTTCTGGGCTTTGAATAGGGTTCCTTTTCACCCTCAAGCAGCATCCAGAGCAACCTGAAATGCCACCAGTTTGGTGCCTCCAAAGTTAGGGAATGGAATTCGCTTAAATCGTGCCCACTGTGCCTGCGCCCAGAAATGTGATTGTGTTGCATTACATGCTGCAACTCGGTGGCTTTTGGAGCTGTAACCCCTGATTGTACCTTTGTAGGAACTAGAGCAGAATCAGGTCTGCAGAATTGGACTGATGATAATGAGGAAGCAGAAGTGGATGTGCAGTTGGCTCGGTTGTGCTGTAGTGAGGTGCATCACCAATCGCTTTGCTCAGGTTGCAATAAAAATAAGAGCTTATGTTATTTTCTGGTTCCAGTGATCACTCCATTAATTAAAAAAAAAAAAAAAGGAAACTCAGAATTAAAAAATGCAAAGCACGCTTTTACATAGTAGGTAAACAGATGGCACATCTGTTTGTCAGTAGGTGCCTTTCAAAACAAGGTACAGGGGCAGTCCAAAGAAGACCCAGCAATGGTGCAAACCAGCTGGCAGTGTGGTCGTTCCCAGGCTCACATTTCTGGAAGTTAAACAGCCTGGCTCAATAGGAACCAGGAGCTGACCTACTCTAAGAGAGTGTTCCATATTTCTACAGGTGTTTCTTGTTGTTTGTTTATCTTATCTTTTCTTCCCCCCCACCCCCACCCCCAATTTTGGAAGCATCTTGTGCTGGTCTTTGTCTAAGATAAGTTTCTGGAGCATGTGGTTCAGTGAGCCTGGTCCCACTGAGTCACTGAGTCCTTCATAATGTTCCTAAGAGGAAGATATTTGAGATGTGCTTTAGGGATTTTGATTTTTGTCCAGATGTGATCTATATCTTAATTATTTTTATACTATTGTGTTAGTATTAACATAGAATTGGGCAGTTCATAGATGGCACAGATGAAAAATCAGTCTCCCAGGTGTATCAAGTGCCTAGATAGACATTACTCCTCTAAAAATGATCTTGCAATCTGTTTTCTGAGAGGTGCATTCATTTCACAAAATAAACTATGCATAAGCTGTTGCCCGTTCAGCCTTAGGCTGAACTGAGTGAATTAGGAAGTGACTGCGGTGATCGAGAGAGTCTTTTGTTTCGCGGAGCTGGGTGAGATCGCAGCACGATGTCCCCTCCAACTCGCAGGTAATGAGCCCTGAAGGAGGAGGGAAGCCTAAGTGGATATTCAATGGTTAGGTACACCCATAACAGAGCACCAATTTGGGGAATTTTGCGGTAATATTGTTCTCTGCATTACTTTGTACTTGACATTGAGAGGAGATAAAACATAATTTACCTGTAGCCTGAGGCAAATACAGCTAAGCTTCTTATCAAATACAAATTCGGTACAATATTGCCATTGTTGTTTCTGTGCTTTAAAGGTGAGGAAATATATTCACCCCACAGTTCCTCTGAGGCAGGGAAATTCAGTATTTTCCTTTGAAATTGATAATGCCCTGTAAATAGCCAGTTTAATGGGTGCAACAATTCTAACCTGAAAAAGTTTTCCACGTGACTGAGGCTTTTTTATTTTATTTATGTGTATTCAGTATATAGATTTGTCTTGATTGTACAAGAGAAAAATGTTTTCATGGTAACTAATAGTCCTTTTTGGGGAGGGAGTAACTGAAATCAGATTGGTATTTTCTTCATCCTAAGACAGTGACAGATATTTGCAATAGATCTTGGGAGGTATGATTAGGAAACAGGCAGGAATTTCAGAAAAGTAGAGTTACTGGTCAAAAAAGGTCAGCTGTCTCTTTCAGTTTAAGTCATAACTGAGAGATTTTGGTGAGCAATGAGAGCTGTACAGAGACTCTGCCGCTAGGAGCACTGTGGGGACCCATGGAGGCTGCTGTGAAACAGGGAGCAGGGCAATGATGCTTATTATTAAGAAATAAACTCTCTGAAGCACTGGAATTAGTGAGCGAGCTGCAAGGATAACCCAACTGGCTACAGTGAAATCTATCAGTATAAAGTTATTTATATAGTTAACATCTGTAGTCTCTCCTGAGACTGTGAAGGTAGGGCTTGCTTTGCTAGTAGGGGAAAAGAGGGGAGAAAGGTGCATATGACTAGAAGGGCAGCTTAAACTTTTCACTCCTGCTTATTGAAGAAGAAAGGAGAGGAGAGAAGAAAAAACAAACAAAAAAAACCAAAAACACTCAACCTGAAATTTCTTGGTACCTACTCACAAATAGTGACAAGGACAGACAACCTGCTCCAGTTCCCTGGAGTCTGGCCACTCGTAATGGTCTTAGCTCCAGACTTGCCTTTTGAGCCTTCACCACTTGTGGGACAACCTATTTGGCTGCTGGTTTCAACCTAAGTCCCACAAAAGATGCAAGACAGGGTAGCTCTTTTAATGCTTGTGGAACCATGTCCAGTTCCAGTGAAGCAAATCTAAGGCTGCAGCAGACTTGACAAAGATGCGGTTAGCAAAGTGCTGGGCCTTCTCCTGCCAAAGCCTGAGAGCTGACCGCTGGTTCAGCAGCGCTGTCCTGACCTCAGGCAGCTCTCAGGCAGCCTGGAATTAGGAAAAGGCTTCAAAGGAGCCCAGACTTCAGGACTGTGCTTTACCGAGGGGAGATGTGGCAGCTGTAATCCAAAAAAGAAAGGAAAAACAATTCATGAGACAGGTGCTGGAGAAACTCGAGCATAGGAAGCCAGGCTGGCCAGACAAAGGACACTCTTTCTGACAGATACTTGTGTACAAGTAGGTTCTGCAATGCACCCCGGTTAGGATGGTGGCATTTTTTGATCTTGTGAGAAAGTTCCTTTTATGGGAATTGGTCCACTTCCAACTTGCTGCCTAAATAATGCCACCTTAAATGATAAAAAATGACACTGTGTTCTTCTCCCTATTTGCAATTTCTAGTGTAAAGGATTTGCAATATATTCTACTATGACTTAGTGAAGTACAAGAAGCAATACAGAAAACAAGGCGAACGTATATTTTCTCTAGCTTACTATGATTAATGTTTTCAAAGGGCCCAATGATAACAAAGCAAGTGGAATCAACCAATAAAACTTTGAGGGTAGGTGCTTTGAGATATTTCTATAGCAAGAGCAAATGTAGCAGCAATGTCACAAAGTTAATGAAAAGTATTGCTACTGTATATGTCATAGAAAGCGAGGGAAGAACAAAAATAGAATTCTTGTGTGCCTTCTGAGGCTTGGATGTTGGGAGAGAAATGTCTCATTATGACATTGGATGGATAATTCCACTTTTTCCACACCAAGGAGAATTTGATTTTCTCTTGCAAGTAAAAATGAGACCTATTAATATTGGCAAAATGGGGATTATTGAAATAATGAGAGAGGGGAAGAAAAAAAAAAAGCTCACTTTAATCGGTATTTGAATAAAAAAAAGTCCCTGGTGCTGCACACAATATAACAAGACCCTCTATTTCTTCAGCGCTGGCTTTGGTGGCACTTTCTGTGGTGACTGCTGGAGTTGCAGAGAGGACTGAGCACACCTTCATTTTCAAATGAGCGTGCCTCAAATCCATTTACAGAGCATGACCAGAGGAATAACCAGTCTACCCCATCCTTTCTAATTCTCCCTGCTCTAGGTAGCTACTTTGATCAACTGCCCCTACTCTTGCTGCCTGTACTGTTAAGATTTGCGTATTTAAGCCTGCTAAATAAGGAATTTCTTGTGGAAGATGAACCATGACTCTGAGGCCCAAATCTCAGTGTTAATACTGTTTAGGAATAGACTTAGAAAAGTTATCATTGTGACCCATGTATCCTAAATATAAGTTGAGTAAGAGCTCAGTGAAGAAAACTGAAGTGAGTTAAGCCTACTTTTGAAACAGAATATGCCAATTTAGTAATAGTAAATGTCATTTCTGAAGATGTTCCTGCAGCAGACTTCAAATGGAACAGGCTGCTTGTGTCTTGAAGGACTCCAGTGAAAAGCTTGGAGATCAGGCTGTTATAATCTTGATAAATGTCTGTCTTGTCATCCTAGTCTGGGCTATTTTGGGGGGCTGGGGGGAAAAAAAAGCTAATATTTGACCACCTAATCGAAGGTAACATTACTGTTTTTTGTTATTTGCTTCCTTCTGGGCCAATTGAATTTAAATTCACATATTTCTTCTTGTATCGATCTAGCCAGATATTTTATCTTCATTCATATAACACACAGACATCTAGTGGCTGAATAATATAGTACAATTATACTTCATTAAATCTACTGCTGCTTGAAGCATGCAGAGCACTTTTCAGGTTATTGCACCAGCAGAAGGAAAAATAGGAATTAAGTAATTAGTTTGGAAATTTTCAGAAGTATGATGCTTTTTCTTTTGACTCTGCGGTAATGCCATCCTGCTTTTTCAAAGAATCTTTACAAGTTCATCACTCTCTCTAATAAAAGCAGTTAAGGAAGTGATCTAAGGCAGGTATAAATGTGTGATTACTGAAATAATCTACAGTGGAAACTGTAACAAAAGCTTGTTTGGGGGGCCAAAGAAGTCCCTGTGTACTTGGCACACATAAACGTGGCCTATGTGAAATAAATGTTAAAACTAACAATTTAATCATTGCTAGTGAAAGAATAAAGAATGACCGTGTTCTGGAGCCAAGTATTTGGGCCACAAAAGTTTTTTCTTGCAGACAGACTGTAGACACTCTAGGTACTCACTGCCTGTCTTTTTCTCAATCCCTTTCTCATTCCCTTCCCTCATTCCTGTGGAATATGGGAAATCACAGTATAACACAAGAAAAGCAAACTGTTCGGCAGTGCCAGATCAAAGATAAGTTATCTAGTATTTGGTGCATTTCAGAGGAAGTGGAATGGGAGGGCCAGTCTGCCCCCATCATCAGCAGGACTAGTAATTGCAAGCTTGTCTGGGTTGACCAGCTCTTAACACTGCTGCAGAAGTGGGCAGAAGTGTGACGCCTGCCAAGGGGCAGGCAATAGGCAGACATGCAGGAGAAGTGGAGAAACATCCACTCTATTTAAGCTCTTAAGGCACACAGGGACTTCAGTACGTATAAAAACAATTACAGGTAATGCTATGTGCTGATACCAGTAATTAATTTTTTTTAAAAAAAAGCTTAGAGTCTATTGATGGTATATAATTATCAAATAACTCATAGGCTCATATTGCATTATTAGGTTTGAGAAGGTTATAACTGCTATTCAAGGGGAAAATGGTAAATTGTTTCATTAGTTTTTATGTCTCTGTTTCCAGGGTTAACCGAGTTAGAATTTGATGACTTTAAGAGAATTGCTATCAACAGTTTTTTGTTATTGCAACACCAAACAGCACTACAAGTCTAATTTCATAGTGTTATTGTTGTATTGTTGTAAAAGATTTTTTATTAAAAAAATAAATAGTGATAAGAATTGAGAAAGGCAACTTTCTCTTCTTGCAGCTCTGTTCCATGAACTAGTTCTTGCAATGCATTTTTCATCTACGGCACTTGCTGTCATCAGAGATGACACTTTTTGTAAATTTTGAAAGACAAAAGCATAATTCCTTATGAAGCCCTCTAAGTGAAGAGCTCAAAAAGAACCATGTAGTCATAAAGAGTTTGTATGGGGGAAGATCGTCACCATAATGTTGCGTGAAGAGAGGTTTAGAAAGTCAGCACAGAAAACTTTCAATGATGAAGCAAATGGCAATGAGAAAAAGTCGATTTGAAGTTTAAAAGGCAATATAAAAGAAATAAGTAGTGAGGCATAAAGGACTAAATATAGAACAAATATGATACAAATACATAAAAAATAAGAGGAGACATAGGAGACAGAAGATGCATAGAAGACTTAGGATGTGCTGGAAACATAGTAATATGATGCGGGGGGAACCTCAGAGAGAAAGGAGAAAAAGAATATTATTGTGGGAGTGGAGTCAGAAGAGTAGCAGAATGGTGATTTTATTATTTTGGATAATATTTTTGTAAGTGATGAAGAAGCAAGATTGGATGGTTATTTTAGTTGGTTGGCTTAGAAATAAATAAATAATTAAAAAACAAAAAAAAAAACCCAAAAAAAAAAAAAAAAACAAAACAAAAAAAAAAAAACAGCAGAAAACTCCTGGGGTGCTCAGCCTGATATCCTTCTTCCACACACACCCATTTCATGTCATTCATTTTCTAACCTGGATGTCCATCATAGGTCTTCCTATTCCTCATGTGATATTGTTCTGATGTTTAGAAATCTTCTAACTTGGGGACAAAACGTGCTCACAGCACAGATATGCCCGTTTTGTGGTAGCTCAGTGCTGTGCTAATGCGTCAGAAGTCAATAGATCTGTATTGGGTTGCTTTTTGGAGAACAGTTGTTTGAAGGGTTTAAAGAGTACCGAAGAAGAGAGATAGAAATTGTCCTAGACAAAACTGGGAAGTTGTCAGAAAGGTTCTGGTAAAAATGTGGAGAAATGTCTGGAGAGCTTTCAGGACATTGTGACCATAGTGGGAGAAGTGACTGCAGAAAGAAGTGGATTGCTCACATCCTAGGTGCTTCAGGAAATTACTAGTAGTGTTTCCTATGTGAATGTAAAGGTGGAGCAATGATAAAAATACTTTTTAAAATTATTCATTGTATAGTAAATAGGCTACAAATCTCAATGTGTGAATTATCTGCACATTGGTCCTGGTTTCTATAAATATATTCATTAATAAATATTCATTAAGCAGTTTGGATAAACACATCAGTGTAAAAATTATCTATTAAGCTTTTTCTCAGTCTTTTATTATCTCTGAAAACTGGGCAGCTGAATCAGATAGTGTTCTTACTGTTAGCTAAACAAAAGTCCAGCTACATTTTTATCAAAAAAACAAGCAAGAATAAAATTTAGTAGGTAATTTTTAGAATATAGTATTCATGGAGATAACTGAAGATATTTAAGTTAGGCAAATATTTTAAGATATTAGCCAGCAACTGATAAAGTGTCCACAGGCATTAAATTATGTTTATAGGAGGAAAAAATGACTTGCTATTCACACAAGAGCAGCATTATGTGGATCTCTACTGTAGTTATATGTAACATTTTCTAATTCATCTTTAGTAAAGAAATCTGAGTTTTAATGTCAAACCCTGTACAGGAATTGTGTTCTGAGGTTATTACATTAGCAGTTACATGGAAATTAAAAAAGATTTTCAGTGTTTTCAATTGTCAGAATTTTTATAATGTTTTTGGGATGGTATTTCATGATCATTCGTGTTGTGGCCTTTACAGCAAATAAGCATTAAATAGTCCAGTTTGTCTTTAAGTTACAAAGACGCATGCAGGAACAAGATGGAACTTGCCAAGATGATGATCTTGCTAATAGGATATATTGCATTATTACCTATCCCATCAGCAAAGCAAATAAGTATGTGAAGGTGGAGAAGGAAGAGGAGTTTCCAGGAGGCTTCCTCTAGAGAAGAGTACATGTAGAGAAGAGAATGTACAGAGATAAAGATTTTAATTTTGAATAAATGTTTAATATATTTGAGGTTGAGGTCAGAAGGATAAGGATAAACATCTGACCAGGAAACAATGGCAAAACTTGGGTATCCGTCACAGTGCAAAATGCTTTTTCTCTCAGAAAATGCTTTTTCTCTTCAGTTTGCTCCTGTTTTATTTAGGAAAAAATAAGTGTTTTATGGTGGCTCCTTAAGATTCTGCTGGTGGCAGCATCTGTGTGTCAGCATAACCAGATGAACAGTTATGCAAAGGGTCTCAACAGATGGAACATTCAAATAAGTGTGAGGCTTAGCTGTATATTATGATAGAAAAGATGAATAAAGTAGACATAAAACCAACTGCAGCTGTTGAGGGTTTTACACAGGACAAGAGGCTTCCTTCTTTTGCTGTTATTTTTGGGCTCATTCAAAGGATTATGAGGGAGATTTGTATCCAGTTGTCTAACTGCACTGGTAGTCTTTGAGAGTGAGAAAATCTCTCTCCAGTTTCTTGTAACAACTTTCTGTTACAGCCCAGGATTAAACATTTACCACTTCTCTCAAAGTATAACCTTTAAAAATTTAAAACTTTGGCTAAGTAGCGTTATTGCTCTAATCTGCTACAATATTGGGTGGCCTGTCCCATCTTGAAAAACTGAAAAGAATAAACTGAAAGAATTAATCTTCCCTCACTTTCTACGCTTAGTATTAAGATCAGCTGGAAAAGAAAAAATCCCTTTAAACATTCAGATGATCAAGAATATTATCATTTTAGTGCTTAATTCATGATCTAAAACTAAGCAATAGTAAATGCACCGTATGGATAGTTAATGATTATAGTTCTTTCTGAGTTTTGCTGCCTTCCTTCCCGTAATATATTTTTTTCATTTGTATCCCTTTGTCAGCCAGTATTAAAGTTGACTTGTCATGTGGTTATTTAAGACTTGATTTTGGCAAAGAAAATTACAGATTATTTTAATTGTTTGTAGAAAACTTGCAAGGCAGTGTCTTGTCCGTGCACTGCTAAGTTTCTTCAAGGTTTTCCAAAAATATTAAGGGAGATGAAAAGGGAAATCAAGAAGAGAACTGACATTGCATGTGTCTATTATTGAAGGCTGGAAATGGGTCTCGATGATTCTGGTGTTCATTTGTGAAGCCTGGTGTTGTGTTCACTGAGTTCATTTGCAGGCACCTCTCTAGCTTTATGGCAGAAAAGGATGGCTTGTAAATATTGGTGGTATTAGTGGTATTATGACAAGGCATGATGAGTTTTGATGTGTTTTCTTTGGCAATAAACTAGTTAAACTCAAATAGCAAATGGCAAACAGTGGAGCTGTGGTGGCTTCCAGCTGGCAAGATGACATATAAAAAGAAAAACACAAAGCACTATCAGAAAGTGGCATCTTTACCAACACACCTTTTCTCTCTCTCTCTCCACACACACAAAGTTTCTGTAAATGAATTTTGGAAAGGATGGTCTTCCATTTATTTTGCATGGAGGATGGTATTTTGAATTTATTCATGTAAGCCACAAGAACTGGGAAAATTATTTTTACAGTCTACCTCCAACTTTTCTTGATGTTTCTTACAGAACTATTTGCAATCCATCTACAGCGTGTTTTGGCTGTTATTGAACATTGAAGCTGCTCACATATAGGCTATTATACATTACCCATGTACTTGGATTTTTTGTTGATCTTTTCTGGTTGCTGTATGTCTTGCAAAAGGGAATTTTCCCTGTCCCCATTCTCTCTGCATAGTTGTTAGTACTTTTTTTCACTAGTGTATTAGTCTAATAACTCAGGGAGCCCTGTGCCTGGGCATTGAAGAGAAATGAATGGAAAGGATGTTTTGCAGGTTTGTGTAATTTCAGTTGTATAGAAAGTGGGTTGCCCTATCAACTCCCAGCTATTAATTTGGGTGCTAGCTCCCAGGCACTGTTTTGATAGCTGTTTGGCACAGAATAATGAATTAAGAGAAGAAGAAAATAAAGGAGGCTTTCTGCCTACCTACGGTAATTTTCTTAGCTTCCACTGTAAGCAAATTTTGTTTGTGAAACATGTGCGCTAACCTTTTGCTGTGCAGAAAGGTCACACGTGACTTATGGCACTATGACAAGACTGATTGTATCACAGTTTTAAAATGTAATTAAAAGGGAGAATTTCTTGAGCCCTCTGGTATTTTACTGCTACCTGCAGAAGCATACAAAGTCTATTTGCCACTAGCATATCATTTTATCATAACTTGAAGAGTCTATTAAGCACTAACATCATTTTAACATAACAGATTAGACCTGTGTGCTTATGGGCTGTATCTGACTTTTGTTAATACATTATCAAGTTGAAAGAAATGTGATTTCTCCTTTTTTAAGGTACATTTTGACCAAAGCCTATTTTAGGTATTTGAAATAGTGACTTTTATTTTTTGTTTCCTCTTATTTTGCTCTTCTAAAAGGCATTAACCCTTTTCCATAGTGGTAAATGTGCAGTCCCATAGCCACCCGTCCTGACTTTGGAATGGCCGCAACCTCAGGGCATAGATCACGTTTTCAGTCACCATTAGTTTTCAAGTAGAATCTCACACTCCCAACTGTAACTGATAGCTGAATCTGATAAACACTTAATCCCTCTTATCAATCTATGAATTTCAATAAGAAAATATGCAAAAGCATGAAGAGGTGTGACAGTAATGTTGCAGAAAATATATGTACTAGATGGAGTATGTATGTGCCTACATTTGGAATTATGCCACATCATAGTGATTATTCAGTATTAATTCATCAAATCCAGCAGCCTGAAACACTATAGCATTTTAGAGCTAGAAGTAGAACTAAATATTGTCAGATTTGATCCTCTCAGTTTTGACTCCAAAAGGGTCAAAGATGGTTGGCTAACTGGACAAAATAGATGTTGTTCCAGAGTCCCAACCCTGTGTCAAATTTCAAGTATGTAGTCAAGTTTATAGCTCATGTACTTGGTTTTGCTGGTCTCTCTACTCATTACCGAAGTAATTTTGGTTGTATGGAAAACAGCTTGCTTTATCAACTCCCAGCTATTAATTAATTTGGTAGAATGGAATCAGATTGGTAGATCTGCAATCATTTGGTAGAATGGAGTCTTGTCATTCTACCAAACTCCCTGTTTGAGCTCTGCACATACTACTGAACTTGCACTATTCTAGTTTTGTATAACGCACAGTTTCACAAACAAGCCTTTTAAATTTTTTTTCCACCCATAGGAGAGGCATTGCTCAAAACTTTGTAGGAATCTCTTTTCCAGTTAAAACTGTCTTTACCCTTCATTTGACAGGTACCATTTGAATTCCACTGTTTTGAATGATTTTATTGGGGCCAGAGATAATGCCATTGCCTTTAAAACTGAAAGGGCCTGTCAAAGTCCTTCACAATATGTGATGCTCTCAGAATCACCAATACAGTTTTCTCTCCACCTAACAGCTTGCCTATACAGGCATAAGCTTAAGTGAGGAAACTCTAAGCTGCCATAGCTTAATGAAAAGCAAGAATAAGAGGCAGGGATGGAGGATGTGGCAAGCAGCAGGTGGCAAGAGTGTGGCGGACACCTGCTCTACTCTTCAGATGGTACAGGATCCCCATCTTTAATCTACTCCCTCTTCTGTTCCCTCTTTACCCCTTAGGAATCTGCCTTATCCTGGACCAGGTGGCTTTGCACGTATCTGGGAGTCAAAAGTATTTCAGTTAATTCTCCTGCGCAGCTGCCACACAAGCGAAGGGACCAGCCTGTGCCTGTCGGGGATGAAGGCTGCTGCTGACCCACAGGTAAGAAGCCAACAAAGATAAAAATAAGTAACTTCACGAAGATAAAAATAAGTAACTTCACAAGCACAGGCATGCTATGCTTAGGAAGTATTAATAGTAAGGGTGCAACTTCTGTAATGAAAAATATTCTTATAGCAGTAACGATAGGCTGGATCCCTCACAGATGTATATTGTGCCAGCAAAATGAGTTTTCCTGAAACAACTGTAGAGATGTATTTGTTCTTAAAGCCATGTTAGAGACTCTCAATGTTTCCTATCACTGACTACCTAGGGTATGCAGGCTAAAGCTTGTCATGTAAATGTGACTGTGGGTTGAGAATGAAGGCAAAAACATCAGGATTGTATTTGTGGGATAAATGCATTGTCCTAAAATCGGTGAAAAGATGCACCACTAGTTAGGCTCGCGGCAGCAGAAACTTCCTTGGGAACGGGTATAAGGTGCAGTTCAGCAAACTGTTAGGTAGTGTTTTTCCAGTGATAACTGGCTGTAAGTGTCTGGCCTAGATTTCAAAGAAAATCAAAGCAACTGAGGAAGAATTCTCAGTATTAAAACAAACCGGTGTAGAGTGAGAGAGCCTCCTGAGAGCCATGGCCTCAGCACCTGGGCTTGCTGCTTCTTCATGGTCATGGGCTCTGAGTCTGCCAGCCCGGCTGGCTGCTCAACAGTCGCTCAGGTGCTCTCGGGAATGGGACCTTCCACAATTTGATGATCAAAATACAAGACTAATTGAACTGACAGGTCATACTGAAATTAGGATAAAGGCTAAAATATCAGACTTCCCTAAATGGTAGGATTCTGTTTGTAGGCAGATCACCAGTACGTTTTACCAGTGGTTTCAGTTATATGTCTGGGAGTAATTTTCTCATTTTGGGCCTTTTCCTGGTCCTCAAGAAAACTGCTGCCATACTGAGGAACAAAGTGTCCCTGCAGAATCCTGAGGCAAGTTGATAAAGGATAGCAGGAAGCAGGAGATAGAAGTCTTCTGCTTTCTGAATAAATATAAGCAAAATTACTCAGACATTTGCAAAAATGATCCAAGTAGCCTAGTTTAGATGAAACACCAAACATGTGATGACACTGATAGATACAGTTGATTACAGACTTAAGGGGAACAGTGCAGTAGGTTTGCTTCACTGTTTCTTATTAGGTGCCTTTGAATTATCTGTGGGGAAAGACAAATGTAAAACTGAAGTCTAGAGCATGTACTAGATAAATAAAATACAGAGAATTTAATAAATGGAAAAGTTCTTCTGCTATTGGGTAGAAGAACTGACAGTTATCAAAATCGTACAGTAGGTAGTAAAGCTATTCAGCTGGAAAAAAACATAAATAGTGACCGTTGCCTCTAGCATTTGTTGCACTGGGTTGAAATGGCTCCTCAGAAAATTATAAAATATATTAATACATAGAAATGACCACACATAGGAACTACATTCCTTGGCATGCTGTTATAGCCCAAGAAAAAAGAAAATATTGAGTCTGGTGAGCTGTGACATCCATATTTTAAGTATTGCTGTTCCTGTATTTTTTTTTTTTTTCCCCATTTGCCATGTTCCTTTGTTACTCAGGAGAAACTAGAAATGAACTAGAAATGAATACCAATTGGAGTTAGTGAATATTTGATGTATACTTCTCTTTTCCTTTTAGCTTCTTTCAAGATTTTTCTTCTCTATATGCTACTTCTCACAATGGCTTATATTGTTCACTCTAATGCCAAAGAATAAGTATTTTTGATGGCATCTGCCGTAAGAAACAGGCATACGTATATTCTCATATGTATGGCATATATTCTTATTTTTACAGCATCACTATTTTAAAAGATGCTTCATATTCTCTGAAGTAATCTTGTGCTTCCACTTTATGTTTTCCCATAAGCAAGTGGGTTTTCACTACAGAACTGTAGGAAATGTGAAGGAAAACAGGGTGGGAAGGAGAAGTGGCTGTGCTTGTCTGAAATAAGTAGATGGACTGTTCATTTTCTTGATCTTTTTAACTTTAACATAGTTAGGAAAATTGAGGAAAGTTGGTATGTGTTGGAAATGCCCTAAAAAGGGATTGAGCCTTTGGTGCCTTTCATTCTGGTAAGTATGAACAAGAGCTTGTTGTCTTGTTTTTCTTGCTCTGACTTGACTGATCCTACAGCTGGGCTAAGATCTTGTGTTCTGATCGCTCCATTCGGACGTCTTGGGGAACAAAAGGTTAATGATATGGGATTTAAAACAGAATTAGAAACTGGACTCCTTCCTCATTTCACCTGGAGGATGAGCCGTGTCTCTCCTTGATATCCCAATCTAGAGAACTTGGAAAGACAAGTCTTTCCAATCTTTCAGACTATGCTTTGTCCAAAAGTCACTTCCTTGACACTTGCCGTAAAACATGTGCTTATTTGCTTATAATTTTCAGTTGAATGTATTGTTTCTTTTCACCTCAGTATCTCTACATCAGCTCTCTGAACCTATGAGGGAAGTTTTCTCTTTATGGATTGATAATGTGAGGAAGTTTAGTTGTGAAAGTTATTTTCCTTATTCTAAAAATGGTAATAATATATCTTACATGAACTGATATTGTGTTCAGGTGCTCACTGTAACTGACTTTTTGTTTTTTACAGTAAAAACAACAAAAATAAATTTTTGAGTGAGCTAGTCTTATAAGATCAATACATTCTTAACCTTGTTGCGCTTTCCTTGGTGAAGTTATTGATCAACTAAAGTAGCTTTTCAAGTGAACCACAGTTATCATAGTAACCTATGATTTTTTTTTTCATTTTTGAATATCAAGTAATATGTTAAAAAAAAGGCATTTTTGATGAAATACTTTTGATATTGATAAAAAGTGGAATTTGAAACTGAAAAAGTGAACTGAGAACTGAACTAACTGAAGCAGTTTTTACTGCTTATTTTTAAGCTGTGAGGCTGGAAAGTTTTATGATCTTTCTTGAAAAACAGAAAAAAGAAGTTATGGTAGTGTAGAAAACATATTTTAAAAATTCCAATAGAAATTTATGTCTCACTCCATTTAATATGCAAGAGGTGTTAGAAATCTCTAACTCAATTCTTTGAACTATCTTCTCAAGATGGAATTCTGTAATGTGCTGATACAGTTTCATAGTCCCCAAATCCAATCATATTTTTAAAGAGTTCTTGTCCCATAATCCACTGTGTAATATTAAAAGAAAGATGAGCCTAAGCCACTTGGTAGTAGAAGCAAAAGGTCTGAGCTGGGGGTAGCTGCAGCTGCATCTGGTACAACGAAATTTCGTAGTTCTTGTTGCACAGTCTTTGCAGAGACAGATTCTCAGAATTACATTAGTTTGCCAAAACCACTTGAATTGAATGCCTCTGCCATGTTTTGAATGGTGGACCTGTGAATCTACATCAGAGAGCATATCCTATTTTTAAAAATAGTACAGGAAAGGCAAATAAAAGGTCCTAGTGATAAGGTAAATAACAAAGTAAGATATTTTAGAATTGATTATGACTTGGGGATTATTTAAGAGCTCATAGGATAGTACTATCCTGTCACATGTAGAGCATAGGTTACAAAAATGTAAGAATACTGGCAAGGAGAAAGGGACCCTCTTTGGCAATACAAAACAGCATTTAAATTCTGGGGTACTTTGTTGGCTCAGGGATTTAAAACTTCCTGGCTACAGGTATTTCATATTGCAGTTTTTATGTATTTCCTTTTCTTAGGCAGAAAGTTGGTATAAATTAGACTGTTGGTCTAAAAAAAAAAAAAAAAAATTAAAAAGTGGTTCAGTGGCGTTTGAAACAAAGATGAAAACTTAACTAAATGAAGCCTGATTTTCTGATAATATTAATACAAGTTGTGGTTCTCCCCATATCTGATAACAGAATACCTATGCTAAGGTGTCTGTCTGAGGATATGTGTGGTTTCTTATTTATAATTTCTAAGTAGCTTTTGAGATAAGAGAGTAATGCTATGCAGAAACCTAAGCACACAACCATCTTGTGTGCTGTGGATCACTGTTTTATTACAACCCTAGTGATGAAGCTAGAGTGTTGGGTAGAATTTGATGGAGTCTTTTTTCTTTGTTATTACACACTGCATTACTGCCACCCTCCTCAGCAAGACTGAGGGCTTGTGTTACACTAATATATTTTCAATGGTCTAGCCCGTGAATTGGCCATCGTTGCAGAACAGCATCACTGAACCAAAGAAAAATGTGGAGAGCAGCTAATGTGGAATGGGTGTTCTTGGGCTAATTGTGGGCTACTGGGTGTGCAGAATGCAGAGCTGGATCAGGTCATCTCAAGAACTAACTTACAAGCCTTTGCTTCAGCTGAGTAATATTTGTAGTAACTGTGGCTGTGTTGCAGGGCTGTAGCACACACAGTTGTTCAGGATCCTTTGTATATTCAGATCCCAGTCCTAAAGGTTTAAATGAAATCTTGTCATGTGGAGGAAAGCCTTGAATATATGGAATATTAATACTGCTTTTCTGAGGGGCTGGCAAACTTTCCACATGCTTTTCCTTTTTTTGTTTCTGTCAGTCATATGGTTTGCATAGGATTCCTGAATTATAAGAAGACAGAAATTCTTCATATTGCATTGCTTCTTTGGACACACCTTATTAAATAAACTAAGCTCTAGATAGGGAGGATTTGCTGAAATCTTTTGGGCTATACGCATTACACAATCTTGCCGGTTAACTCTTAGTTCAGTAAGAACATAATTTCTCCTACTTACATTGAAATGATCAAATTCTAAAATTCTTCTCAAATTAAAAATTGGCCTAATCTTCATTTGGGGTGTGTGTGTGTGTGTGTGTGTGTGTGTGTGTAAAACTGTTGTCCACAGCTGTTGCTGTTCACTCAGGTGTTTAGACTTTCAGGTGGGACTGACAGCAGGAGCATAGTTAAAAGAAGCATATTTTTAAGCATTTTGTTTTATTGGTATTGAAGTTGTCTAGAACAGACAGGGTGAGACAAGAAGAAAAAGTAGTATACAAGCAGCTTTGTCATTTGCTAATTTATGAAGGCTTCCCTGTTGAGTCTTAATAACAAACTCTTAAATAGCAGGGGGGTTGTCTATAATGAATAGAATCAGAGCTGTTTGAAATGGAAAAACTGAAATCAAATCTATGATCTTGTTATGTGGTGAATGGAAAATTGAATTTTACCTGGAAATGAAAAAAAAAAAAAAAAAGGTAACTGGTGTATCTTGATTAGTGATTTCTTCATTTTTTAGATTTATTTTCTTTGTGTTATCTTTGTATTATTGAGTGCTCTATAGTTTAGTTTTTTACTTGACCAGTTTCCTCCTGTCTACCTTTAGTGTCTTCCTTTTTTTGTGTCATTCTATGTTCTTTTTTTAAAAAACTTCTTTTTTCAATTCTTCATCTTTCTTACTATTTTCAGAGTTACCTTTCTCTCCTCTTTGATAATGTTGGCTTGCTATTTATCTCTACTTGTTTTGACTACTTTTTTATGTGGTTCCTGAAAATTCTGATTCTTCTTATCTATTCAGTTACTTCTGAGTGCTTTCTTTTACTGTTTCACCTCCTCTTGCATCCTCTTTAGTCTGAACTGTGTGGCTATTTACAATATTAAATAATGACCTTGTGTAATTGTCCTTTCTCCTCAGCAAGCTGCTATTTCCCACCCCCCTGCCTAATATCTATTAGTGATAATGAACTGGGATTTGCGAGGGCTGGATCCTTTCATTTTATCCAGTACCAATGAAATGAAAATTTGTTGGGAAAAATGCCCTTTTGTATTAGTCTTACTGTAGTCAATACTGTGTTTTGCTCTTCCATTTTTCTATAGCCCAGATCTTCAAGGTGATGTAACGAGTACAACAGAGTAGCATTATAGCAACATTATAGTTCTTTAGAGGAAGGTTTGATTGCTTGCTCATACTGTTTCAATTACAGAATAGTGAGAAATCAGACTGTCCTTTTTTCATATATGTGTTCCAAAAAAAACTTAATGTTATTCGTGCATCATCTTTGGTACAGGAATGAGCATAATTTTTCCAACTGAAAGTAAATAGAGCTAGTTGTTAATGCTTAATGATTATGGCATTGTATTATTGTATCATTTAAACCCTAAGACTCTATCCAGAATCTTAGATTTTATATGAAGGTTTTCTACCTTTGAGCAGAGAAATCTATTTTGAAGCTCACTGCTCATTTTATTTATTTTGCAAAAAGTTGTATATAATGTTTTCAGAGATGCAAACCTCGCTGATGACATCCTGTAAAATCTGACCTTCACTTGTAACAATAGACAGTATCTGCCCATTTCCTCATGCCAGTAGCTTTTTTTTTTCTTTTTTTTTTTTTTTTTTTTCATATACAGGAAAAGTTGGTATAAATTTTCCGTATCTTTTTCCCTCAATCTCTCTCCAGGATGATTAAGTCAGGATGATATTTTAAATGTGATGGATTTCTTTTCTTTCCTTTTTTTTTTTCTTGTAATAAACAGGTGTATATTCTTTGCTGATCAGTATATTCTCTGCTGATCAGTATTTTCACTAATTCCTTGTCAGTGCCTGGATTGTTCCCAAGAGATAGGAAGGATTTACGTTGATTAAAATATTCAATACTATAATACTAGCTTAACATTTAAAAATAAATGAAGAAAAACAGTCAATCACTTGTATGCTTCTATCTATGTTTGAAAATAAAAGGTAAAGTTGCAGGCATAATTTTGAGGAGGGAAACTCCTAAAACTGTTTTGTCAGCTATGGAAACCTGAAAATTTCTTCAGAATAAGGTAACTAATGTATATTTTCAATAATCATAAATGCTGTGGAGGTAGGTAAGAGATATACTTATATTTTTTTTTTTTTTCTGACTGACCAGAAGTCTCTCTGTTGGTCAACAAAGTTCAAGTGAACAGTTGCAAGGTTATCACTTCATCTCAAGCATTAGTTTTTTTTTGCTATGGCGAGTGTCTGTCTGTCTCCCTCTCATGCTCTGCTCCACAGTGACCTCAGGATGATGCTCCAACTTCAGGATGACGCTGAGACACGTTATTAGCCAGGACTCATTTATACAGCCCTTGGAACATATGGAGCTTTATTTGCTTGAGGGATAACTGTTATAGCTGGTCTCGGTCCTAGTGGACAGGTGTCTGCAGCCCATAAATACCAATGACAGTGCTTAATAGACCATGACAGTAGTCTCAGCAAGGAGACCCAGGGCTATCTTTAATCAGATAGTGGGCAAGTTCATAGAAACTCAGATTCATATGATCATGCCATACTCGCTTTATGGTCGGGTGTTTTTCCATCCATTTTTTTCCATACCACTGCAGTGCTTTCTGGTTTAATCTTTTCAATGGTAGCTGCATTGCACTTTCAGAGCTCGAGTGTAAAGACAGCAACCTGCACACTGCAGCTAAGGTTTGGTTTCCCAGTCTTTCACCTATGCTATAAAATATTATCTTCAAAAAGACCTCTCCTCTTGAAATAAGATATATTGTATTGATACAGTGATCAAATACACAATAAGCTGCCTATATGATCTTGTTTATTGCCTGTAATATATTGACGGAGAGAAGAAAAGTATTAGTCACACAATAATTTAATAGGCTTTATCAATATACATCCTTCACTTAAATGAGCACACATATGGAATTTTGTGGCATGACAGATGGTCTCTTCTACCCCTGGACAGTTAAGTTCCATCCTCTGGAATCACAGGCAACCATACAACTGGTATCCAGTCTACTCCTATGTGGAGAAGAGCAGTGCATTGAGCTGCCGTAGTGACAGACCTGAAGGACAGATAGGAAGAGATGAAGAATTAGCTAGGGGGAATAAACTTGACATTTGCAATGTCTTAGCACCCTGTCTTAGGTGTCTGGATGGAAAAATAGCACCTGTTTCTATCACACAAGAATGTGGTGTGTTTGTGTGTTCTGATTTTTATTGATATTCACCTAAAATTTTTCAAATTACCCTTTGGTATTCAGACCTCAAATAGTGCAGTTTTGCGTAACTTCAGGAAAAATATATTTTTTAAAATTGGCGAGGCTATTAGCAAGGGCAAAACATAGGTGTATGATTAGATGTTATGAAGGCAAATGCACTATTTTTAACAAGAGTGGTTATATCTGAAATTGTTCTGTGAGTCCTGAAATTATGAGTTTTCCAAATAAAAGGCCTAATTCCAAAAGCCTTTATTTCTTCAGAGCATAATTCCTCCCTGTATTATATCTTCTCTCTTTGGCTTTCAATGTTTGGTACTTATGCTTTTTATGTAGTGCTTTGTAATTTTGTCTCCTTAGAGTAAAATTGCAAAAAGCAAGAAAGAAAATGTAAAAGAAAATCCAGTCTTTGTATCGATCAGAAAACCACCAAGAAAGATCAAAAATGCAAAGTTTGAGACTGAAGTGTACCCTAAATCATAGCCCAGCAGGAAGGCATCTGTTTCCTGCCAACTATTCAATATCTAAAAAACTCTACTGAAGTAGATATGGAAAAGTAGGGTAGTTTTTAAACCTATACAGTTGAGAAAAAAAATCAGGATTCCTTGAGATGGAGAGAAAGGACGTGTACAAGCAAAGGTTTAAATTTAGAGTCTAATACTTAATACCGTCATCTGAGAGGGGACTTGCAGGGCTCTGTTCCCACTCACACCTTGTTGTGTCTTTTTTTTTTTTCAATCCAGTGATGGTTTAACGTAAACTCTATCTTAACAATTACTGTCAAAGTAACCAAACTCCAACATCCTTGTTCAGATGAGCACTCAAAGCACTATGCTAAAGAGTGAGAAATGTTTTTACCTGCCAACCCTGACTCCTACTACCGAATCCTTTTAGAGAGAGATGGAGAGTGTTTCTTTGGCAGAATAGCACAGGTGCTGATAGTACTTGGAGATCTGTGTTTGCTACTGCTACACATGTGCATGAATTAAATCAATGTCGTCTGCGTGTTATTTTACAGACCGGATATGTGGAATACCTCTTGCCCTGCCTTCTTGCCCCTTGCCGTGCCTTGCAAAGACAGGTTTGCATCTCTCTCTTCTAAGCAGTTCAGTGTGACAGATTTATAGGACTTGACCAAACTTAAGCACTAAGTTATGCAGCTCTGTGAAGATTAAAGGTTGCCAGGAGTGCTCAGACATGAAACATTAGACACCTGGAGATCTTTAAGGCACATGTCTGAGGTGTCTAGTCAATTTAGGCGCCTTTAGGCTTAAATGGCAGCTGAATAAGGATTTTCAAGTAGTAGTTTTGGATTTAAGAGCATGGATTTTTTTTTAATCATCTTTTAAGTAATGAAATCCTATTTTTGGATTTAGCACAATATCAAGGATTTATGTAATGCATAAATCTTACATTTATCCATCCTCAGTAATAAGAATAAAAGCAACAGTGACTGCATCTCATTCCACTATTTGACTAAACTGACCCTAAACCCACAAATATTTGGTTTCTTGCTCTGCTACTCTGCTAGGAAAAAGGTTCATTCTA
>VZSV01000052.1:4599976-4646517 GCA_013398735.1 Nothocercus julius
CCTCCTCCCTCTCAATTGAATTGAAATTGTTTAAGTGGAATTCTTGATAATACAGAAATTTAGAGCCAGTCTGTCTGAATGAGTTTACAAAGTTCATGCCTCGGTTTCATGCAGGGTTCTCCTGCTGATTATTTCTGACCTGATGCAACTCTTAGAAAATATTAAAATTAATCAGGATTATATATTGACTGCATTAAATTTGATAGGATTACATTAGTAATCCTAAAATGTAAACTGTGTGTTAAAGACGTACACTATAATGTACGAATTCTCAGCTGTCGGCATCACTCTGGCCACAACAGGATGGATCTTAGCAGCATAAGGAGTGTTATGTTGGCCCTGGACAACTTAGAGTTTAGCATTTAGAATTTCAGATTTTTTGCTTGTTTGTTTGTTTTCTCCCCAACCTCTCCACTTGGAGAATCTTCTGTTGGTTCCTATGTGTGATTTACTGGGTATATAGAAATTGTACATTTTAAAAAGCATGACCACAAACAAAGCAAAAAAAGATGTGGGGACAGAAGTGCTAGCAAGCTAAGAAATAGATTTTTATGCATGTGCATACAAATATATTTTTGTGCCTAAGTTACTCCCACTGAAATCAGCAGTGGTACTAGATTAGTGATCAGATTTTAGGGCTAGCCATCCTTCTCTCTGATAAAGATCTTAGGCCTCAATTTTGGGCCTGTGCATCTCTTGATGTAAACTGGAGAGCCCATGTTTGACATTTACAGCAGCCAACAATTAGTTTATTACTTTCTACTTTTTTTTTTTTTTTTTTTAGAAAAAAAATGTAATTTTAGAATGTCATTCTAGAAATGACATTCTATTTTTGACGCCCATGGGTGATTCAAGCCTGTAAACAACTGCAAAAATTTAAGTAAAACTTGTTAGACTAATGAAAACTTTCAAGCTTTGTCATTTCCAGACTAACAAGTGAACTTCTATAGGTGACTTCAGAATGTCATCTGCCAGTGTGTTTTGTATTAATTGCATAGTTTGTTCTTCACCACTGTTGCAGACTGAGGTCTCAATTGCTCTGGAAACACCGACCTGTTAGTCTGGGTAGATTTGGCAGGAAATGTAACTGTTTAGCAGCAATCCAAATCACATTAATCAGAGAAAATAATCTTAGTAGACAAGATAAATTAGATGTTTTAAATGAACACGTGCCTTTTGGTATAAGGTTTTGTTGATATGGGAACGAAAAGCAAATTTCTTGGCATGTTGTACCTAATTTATTCAAAAATTACAATTCAAAATGTAATATATTCAATATAATTTATTTTTTTCACTGTATATAAAATGTTTTCCAGGTGCCCCCCTAAAGCCACTTATGCAACCCCATAAGGTATTTTTAACTTTTATGTATTTTTTAACCTTTTCAACTTTATGTATTAATATTTTCAAGGAATAATGAAGAAAAGCATGCAGCCATTGGTTTGTTTTCTCTCTCTCTCTCTCTCTCTCTCTCTCTCTCTCTCTCTCTGCCTATTTTGTTTTCCTTGCATTATTTTGTACTGTAGCAGCAAATGTTCCATGGAGACCTAAATAACTAGATAACTAATTTGCCAGTTTTGAGTTCATAGTGCAGTCGTATCATAAATGATTTAGGAATCACCTCTGGACATGTATGCCTGCAAGGTTTTTAATGAAGTGATAGAAATTTGCCATGTTGCAAGCTTTGCACACACAGAGTTAATCTAGAAAGATTAACTAGAAGAGTTAGTCTAGAAGAGGAGAATGCCAAACCCTGGGCTGCTCTCGCCTGACAACAGGAATTCTTTCTGTAACTTATGGTCTGGGCCATTTACATCAGTTGATGGTTGCAAGCTCTATGGGATAAAGTTGGTTGTCACAGTTTAGTTAAAGCAAATATAATGATTTCCTGGAGTACTTATAACAAGAGTAGTCTCATCTTCTGTGTAAAAGTAAATTTATCCTAAAGATATTGCCAAAAGTGTTTTTTTTTTTTTTCTTTTCTTTTTTTTTCTCCCTAAGGTTATCTTTTTAGTGCTGTTTCATTCAAACAGGTTATAACCTTGACCTTTCATACTTGCTGGTTGTGTTTAGTGAAGAAATGGAACTGATGGTCCAGACTTCAGAACTGAAGTTTGGACACTTGGACAGTCAGTAATTGCTCAAACTTGCATAATATTATGACTACAACTAAACTGATAACCTTGGATTCCATAAAATGCAGCAAGAACCATTCCTTTCACCTTAGCTTTCTGGTGAAAAAAACACTCATTTTTAGAACTCGTCCTAACACTAATTCGCAGACTTTTTAGGATAATATCTTCAAGAAGGTAATGACTTAATCGGAATTTTTTTTCTTAGTCCCAAGCATATTCGATGTAGGGGTCCTGCACTGTTGTGCACTGTTCAGAACTAGTCTCATGAAAAGTGACTTTTCAAAAGTAGATTAAAACTTGCAGGCCCCAGTCCTGTCAGTTGGTGGTCAGGACTTAAAAAAGCTTAAACTAGGCTGAATTTGTGTTACTTTAAAATAACATTCTGCATGAGCACCTGGCTGCCCTAGTATTTATCTTGAGGAGTAGGAACAGGGAGAAAGCGTCTGCCGTAAGGTTTTCTTAAACTTTTCCTGTATCTTTTTGATTCATTTCAAGAAGATCAATTAACTGGTGCCACAAATTGCCATAAATATGTGAACAACTCACAGTGCTTGTCCCCAGAATCTGCAGAAGATTTTCCAATTCATTACTTTCACAAGCAGGAATCTTTGAAATGTGTGATATTCAAGAGAGAATCAAAGTAAAACAGACACTCCTCTTTGATGCAGGATAGCTATACCTAGGATTTTTCTCTTGAAATACACTCAATTTATCACAGCAGGTACCAAAAAGTTGGGGCAACGTGACATTCAACTGAAAGCTAGTATTAAACTTCTCATTAATATCTCATACAGAGGAGGGAAGAAAAAAAAAAAAGTATTTGGCTTTTAAAGTCACTATGGCTTTTAAAATCACTTTTTAAAATGTAATCATTCCCTTTTGTAATCATCTTTTTTCACACATTCAAAATAATTTTTAGAACATATTTTCCTTTCATTTCCTATTGCTTTGATCACTATGAATGTTTTGTACATCATATGCTGGGAGTTGCCATCAATTTTAGATTTGACCATTCATTTCAAAATACTCTCACATTTAAAATTTCATTTGGCATTAATTAGATCTATAGGATACTTTTTGTACTTTTAATAATAAGCCAAAATACTTTTGTTCTAAATTATATATGAGCTTTGGAAGGTTACAGTATTTTATGATTGCTTTAATGAAGGCTTTGCAAGTCTTCTCTAAGATACTGGTGAATTTACCTAGATTTATTTTTTGAGGGAAGACTGTTGTGGTTTTCTTATGATGATTTCTAATTAGAAAAATATGGGCTCAATTTATGAGTTAGAAATTTCTTTGAATTGCAAGCCCTTCTTGCATATGAAAACAAAGCCACGTTCTCCACATGCTGTAGCTTTATCAGGAATTTTTAAATTTCTTGTTTTCCAGAATTTTAGGAGTGGAGGAAAAATCCTCACTACTAAGAATTTGTCCTGAGCATTTACAGGGGAGCAACTGTCTAGTAGAAAGTAACCATTTTTGCACAGACATTTCTAAGATAGTTCCTCACT
Source organism: Nothocercus julius (assembly GCA_013398735.1). Taxonomy (NCBI): domain Eukaryota; kingdom Metazoa; phylum Chordata; class Aves; order Tinamiformes; family Tinamidae; genus Nothocercus; species Nothocercus julius. The sequence goes on from VZSV01000052.1 coordinate 4,603,626, forward strand.
TGATAGACCTTTCTGTGTATAGAAGCAGCAGCCATGAAAAGAAGATTCTGCTTAATGAGCTGTTCAAACAAGACAGCTATATGATAGAATTAGTAGCAGCTAAAAATCCCAGTCTATCTGTTAATATGATCTTGATTTGTTAAATCTATGTATTTTTAATCTGTATTTTTAATCAACATCAGATTGCCAAATAAACTTTTNTTTTTTTTTTTTTTTTTGGTATCTTTAAGAATGTAAAGACTGCAAAATTTGGGGAGAGTTCAGCCACTGTAAATACTTGCTCACTTTGACAAACATTCAGCAAACTCTCTCCGTGTTCATTAATCTGCTACAGCCTGTGCTTTCCAATGTGCTGCAACATTTCCTACTATTCCAACTGATGCATTAAGGTTTTTGTTTTTATTTCTTTTGTTTGTTTGATCTTTGCTAAAGACTGAGTATTATTCTTTGTAAGAAGTAAAAGTAATTTTGGTTTATTTGCAAGAACACAGCTAGGAATGCCATTGACAGGATTTATTTATTTATTTATTTATTTATTTGGCCAATGGAGTAGGATAAATTTATGCTGCAAAAAGGCAAAAGTGCCTGGAGCTTTCCACCTGAGCTCCACATGAATCAGATGGATTTCAGGTTTATGAAAGAGACTGGGGAACCAGAAACTGAACTATAATCATTAAGCACCATTAGCCGCTAACATTTTCTTATTGAAAATGAAGGGGGGAGAAATGTGTAACTGAAAATTCTTATTAATTGAAATTGATTTTTTTTCTTGTGAATCTTTGATTGGAGGTTAATGTAGGTTGGTGTGTGAAAGGCAGCCATACAATAATAGACAATTTACCTTCACAGAGCTTATTTTTGAGCAAGACTAATAGCAAACCATTGAAGCAGTTTTTCACATTGCTTTCAGCCTGTAACATCTCTCCCTGCCTAGGAACCGCGTGCTTAGATAACTAGTTTCTAACATATCTGGTGAGGAAACCTGTGTCTGTGTGGTCCGTAAAGAAAGCGGGAGCACAAGGGAATGATTCAGTCTCTCCCTACTTTACACAAAGTATATATGCTGGAGAGTTTCCCTGAAGCTCTAGTCGTGTTTGTACCCTGCTATATATTATTCCTTTTGGAGTTTTTCTAAAAGAGACTGTTTTTGGAGAGGATACTGACTAGCTATGTTCTGATGTGTTTGACAAGAAATTGATTGGAGATCATTTCTATTAACATGCAGATGGTTGTGAGTCAGCATAAAAAAAAAAATACACATTCTAGCTGTAGTTGTGAAGTTTGGAAATAAACAGTTTTGATGAGTTCTGTGTCTCTAATGTATTCATCAGAAAATCAAATAACATTGCAGATTATCTTTAGGTGATGGTTTTGGTGAAGTCAACAAGAAGAGAGAGAGATGAGCAATGGTTGTTGAATGTTAAGTCTTTCATGAGGTCCAGTATTACAGAAAAACAGCCCTGCTTCCTGACGTGGGTTAGGCTGTTCTCTTGAGTTGTAGAATAGAGAGGTCTCTGTATGTAGGTAATTTTTGAAGCAATCTGAATATGACTTTTTTAAAAACGTTTTCCTGCTGAAATTTTCTGACACTGTTTACATCTTAAAGTATCAATGTTTTTAAATCCTTTCATTCCCCGCTGTGTGGGATCTGTTGCTGATAAAATTCAGGTGGTTTTAAGGTTACTGAAAGAAAAACTCCTCCCAGCTTCCACCTTCCTGCCTCCCCACAGGAAGACCTAAAATGTCTGCCTAGCTCCCCGAGAAGTAGTTGACATACAACAAGAGCAGATTCCTCATGCAGATTCCTTATTTTTTTTAATATAATTTCACAGAAAAAAATATATATATTTGAAGATGGTGGGATGCTGAACATAGTCGCCATAGTAACTAGGGGCCTTTAGATAAAAGGCAGCTACGGGTGTAGATTGGTTTTTCTTTTAAGACAGCAGCTAGCGGAGCTACTAGGTAAATGAGGGCTCACCTCAGAGTAGGCAGCCCGTCAGTTAGAATGACATGTGCCAGGGAATGCCTTTTCTTAGGCTTGAGATTTAAAAAATAAAAGTACCTCCGTGCCCCCCCCCTTTTTTTTTTTTATTTCTATAATATTGCTTAAAGATAGAGAGCGTGGGCTTGTTCTAGCCTAAGAAAGGCAGATGTCCAAATCACACAGAAACCAATCTGTTACTGCCATTAGACTCCACAGAAAACTCACATTCAGCCGATGGTTATTTTTAGCTAAGTAACTTGCCTGTTGCTGAGCTCCTGCAACTTCAGTATTATTTTTGCCAAAGATGAATGAGACTTTTATTATTCAGCTAGCACTAGCAGCCTTCCTAAACATACAGAGTAAAATAAAATAAGTGTTACAGATTATGACTCTTTTAGTCATTCTGGGAAATGATACTATATTCCCAACTTGGTGTCTTGGCTCAGGATGTCTGAAAATAACTTGAAATACCAAAGCTTATGGAAAAGATGTTAGTTCCAACTAACCAACTAGAAAAATCTCCCATTTAATCAAACAATTGTTGTTCGACTTGTACCATAACACCATACCAATAAGCATCATAAAATAATTAAAAACATGCTGATAAATTTTATAATAATACATACGTGTGAATAGTTCATTATTTTCTATCTTTAGTATTGCAATATTCTTGATTATGTACCACTAGGAAAAAAAAATCAGCAGAGCAAAATGAATGAAAAACCTGAATCCACAAATGCTATGTAGTTTAAGTGTCCTTAATGCTTCACGTTGCAGTAATATTCACTTTTATGCCATAGTTGCATGTTAGGAGCAATTCAGAATTCTCACAGGCCAATAGTTCCATAATAATTGGATCGATCTTTAATACTCCAATGTATGGATTTTTGTCTTAGAAATTACTTCTTAACTAAACGACATTGAGCACAAGCACATGGACATTGATCACTTGAGCAACAAACAACAAATACTGATCTATATGAAAACTGGTTTTTGTTATTATTGGATGGATAAAGTTTGGTGCTCTCCAGATTTTTCTGAGAAGGATCTTGAAGGCAGATGTGCTCTGTGAGAACAGTCGCATGACTAGCTCGTTGTGCTCCTTTTACAAGTATTACAGGAGATTATGTACTGTGGAAAGTCAAAGGACTGTGGGCCCTGCACTGCAAGCTGACTTTTGAAATATCCATTGAGCCAAGTCTTACAGAGTCTTCTCAAAATCTCTATATCCTGGTCCTGCTCTAACAGTATCTGCTGGCGATGAGGTGCGCATGTTACTGATTTCAGAGGAGCTTTCTAGGTTTCACTATTGCTTTATTTTCTGCAACGTAAGAACCAAAGTGTTGACAGTTTTCTATTACTGTCTTTCTGAACAAATGCCAAGTTTCTCTTGGGGGTTAAAATACTTGCTCCTTTCTTTCATTCTGTTGCTGTTTTTATTTCATTTTGCTTTTTTGAAAGTAGTGCAATGCCATTTTTCTCAAAATATTTTTAGGAGTGCTAGATCAAGCTTGCACACTCATTAGAACTACCGATTAACAGATTTTTTTTCTTCAGTAGAGCAAAGTTATGTTTTACTGTCTGATTTGCAAGAGGTTTCTATTTGTTTAGCCTGAATGCATTGTGTTTTAACCAAAAAAAAAAAAAAAAAATCTAATACTTACACTGTATCTAATACACACTCCAAGGTTATCTTGTCCTTTCTAACAATAGTATAGATCTTAGAGTGGCTCATTTGTGTAGGGCAGTCTAATATCATGTTAATTTAAGATTTCTAATAACCTTTTAATTTGGATGGATAAAGGGCAAAGTATCATTCCTTTTATTGTCTTTCTAGGGACATGCTTTTTCTTCATAGTGAAGGAAAAAATAGAATTTTCTTGTGTAATTTCTTCAGTAGTTACTAATAACTGATTGTTCTTTGTTCTCATCAAGAGGAACAGAAGTTCTTAAAAATATTTTGATAATGAATTGGTGAATTGTTGAACAAACAGCTAATTTATTAGAAATGTTCTTCATAAATATTGACTTACTTAAAAAAAATTATATAGAAGTATCAATTACTAAATCAATTTAATGATCTATGGTATGAAAAAAAATAGATATCCCTTAGAACAGAAAGGTTTTTGTTAAGCTTGTAAACAGAAAGCTTCTGATGAAAAGGAATACGTTATACTACTTTCATTTGAAGAATTTTTTGTAGCTTTTGATAACTGCTTTTCATTTGTTTCACTATTTCAGTATCCAAAATAAAAATGTCAACATTTTTCATTTAAATTTTTACAAGGAAAAAGTTTCTCAGAAAAGAAAATTTGAAATGTCACCTTACACATTATCATTATCAAATGATAATCATAAAGATATCTTTAAGATGTCTGCTGTTTAGACTTCTCCCTGTGTCTCACGCTCGTTAAAAAATACAAAGTGGGGATTTAGGTGGCTTGCATCAGGAAGTGGAGTTGCCATTTGAAAAATTAGTTTTCCAGCTTCTCCTCACATCTGCAATACTTCTAGGTGACACTTTCTGTTTTTTTTTTGGTTAGGTAAAGTAGTTTTGGTACTTGTATTGCAAAGTAAATATGCTCCTAAATTGCCTTTTTTTTTTTTTCTGAATGCAAATATGTTGATGAACTTTTATCTTGGCTTATTGTACCAATATTGTACTGGTGAGGAAGGACTAGTAAAGAAATTTGTGTGTTTAGATCTTGTAAAAGCCGGGAAAGAGGTCTTAGGCTGCTCTGAGTTTCATGACTGTGTCACCGAATGGTACTAAAGGATTTTACCTAGGTATCCGAGTGAAGTTCCCTAATTTGGAACTAAGTGAAATATCTTGGAATAGAAAAACGTATCTGCTGTTGGACTATCTGGACAGCCACTTCATTTAACTAAAATATGACCTTCTCAAAGAACTAGGTGCAATCACAATATATTTTTTGTTCGTAGGGAACCAACTGGAAGGTAGTTACAGTGAAAATTCCTTTTCATTGGGATGCTGGTGTTTAGCTGTTACCTGCCTGAAGTTGATATGCTGAAGCAGAAGCCATTTACATGGGGTGACTTCACAGGACCTTTAAAAAGTAGCTTCTTGTCTCCATTGATTTCCATGGAAGCTATCTGAGTAGTTAGTGTGAAAAACTAACCATAAACTAGAGTAAGTACATCAAAAGATTTTAGGAAGCTATCGTTTCAAAATCTTGGCTCAAACTGCTCCAGGCTCTGTTGTACTGATATTCATTTTGTAGGATGTACGTTCTTAAAAGAGGCCGTGGAGATTGTGTTTTAAACATAGATCTGTTTTAAGCACCACCTTTGCAGTCTCTGGAAATTGTAACTTTGCTGTTGAGTAGAGCATTGCATTAAGGAAATAGTTGCAACAGTCTTTGAGCTAGGTGGTACTCAACTTGATCTGAATTGCTTGATCTGAATATTATTTTCAGTTTATTTTCCCCATACTGAAATTATAATCCAGAATGTAGCACTGGTTACAAAAAATACTGATTTTGCAAAGTTCACGTTTATTAAAATTTTGGTCAAATATCACCATATAACTGAGTATATAACTATAATTCAGCTAACTGTAACCACCTATAACCATTGCTTAAATGAATACAGAAAGCAAAAGTAATTAATAGAAATAAAATGAAAAAGCTTGTTATTTTAAATAGAACAGAAGCATAAGATAATTTGTGCAAGAGAGAAAGTAGCAGGTGTAGGAATAGGCAGCATTCATTTGTCAACATAAGAAAACCATAAGGGTAGCATCAAGAAGAAAATTATGCTAATAAAAAAGTCATGCCTCATGGTACCATTATTACTTGCCTGTGTTACATGAATAATAATGAGAATTACATCACTGTTTGAATTTCTAAATTACAACCCCACTGTTTCTCTGTTACATTCTGCCTCACAGTTGGCAGACTTGCAGCACTTTGCAAAGAGCTTAGCCTACAATGTACTACGCTCTTTCCCATAATTATACATGTAGGTGTTGGTTCGTGCTTCTGTAAAATCTGTGAACTTGCATCCTGAGGCTTGTCACCATTTGTTCAACTACAGGGGATAGGAATTTCTGAGGAAAGCCAGGCTACCCTCCCAGTTACCTGGAGAACATCCTTATTTTGCAGACAGTTCCTAAGCAATCCTCTGTACTACACATGGACTGGATAGCTCTTGGTTAGAACTAGCCCGTAGCTACTGAGGAAGTGTAGCACGGGTACCATGAAGGCAGTACCAGAGGATTTCCTAATTTGTGCTGTCTTTCGTGAAATAACACCATGTAGAAGAGCATAATTTAGAACTTCCAAGTATTCTGTATTATTCCAAGTTCTCTTTTATTTAGAGCTGAGGGGTGACATCAAGATCAGTAATATAAATCGTGACTAAAAACAAGTGTTGATGCAGATTCTTAGCTCTGCCTTTATTTTGAGGGGCTGTTTCTTGCACTGAAGAACATTAGATCAACTTGTAGCACTTTGTTTTTTAAAGAAGCAAGACTGGGTTCCAAAGTAGTGACGGAATTGTAACATCACATGGAGCATTACATGCCATTAAGGAAGCATTAAAATGTTCAGATGTGTCTAATGGAGTCTGATTTGCTAGGACTTTGATAATAGGCAATGGAAGAATATAAAGTTTGGGGGAATGATAGTTATGATACGTAGAGGCTGTGCTCTTGTTTGGTGCTTCACTGTGAGACACCATGACAACCGCCAGCCACATGGAGTTGATTGAAAGACATAGTCCCAGGACCTTGAAAACTAGGTCATGTCATATAGTATGAGAGAGAGGAGAGACTTCAACTGGAAAAAAAGTCAGGTTCTAAAAAACAGAGAGAGAGAAGAACAGGAAAAATAAGATTAAAAATCTACTTTTTGATAATTTTTGAATATTTTTGTTCCATCTAAGGAATATCAATGATAAGTGCTGGTGCTTCCTTTCTGTTTATGCCATCTGTAAATTAAATGATCTGTAATTTAAGAAACATGGAGAAATCTGATGTGGGTAGCACAATCTGTTGTTCTCAGATCAGGACAAAACACTCATTTTAATTAAAGACCTTTCACACTGTATCTAATCAATCGGATTGTTCTAACTGAACAGTTCATCCTAAACATGATTAGGATGTGCAGGGCCCCATCTTGGACAGATAAAGGGTTTGTTAAACCAGAGTAATACAAAAGCATGTTAACATACTTTAGAAATTACGTAAAAAGAATAAAGAGGCAACAAAGTAAATTCTCTCCCTTTATGAACTGGTACGGTGAATTGGTACAGCAGTTGGTACAGTTTGATTGTATGTCTCATTACCTGAGCTTATGAAAAGGCTTGAGTTGGCCTCACAGTGATATTTGCAAGTAGGTTCTTGCCTAGGATGGATGGATATATTCAGTTGTAATGAAAGACGTCTCTTAATTTTGTATATAATTTTACTTACATTAGTCAAAATATAAAATATTCCTGCTAGAACTGGCTGCATATTGTGTGGTTGTATCCTCACTAAGTTTCTGTCCTGATGTACAAATTCAGAGAGAGACAGTTTGAGTAGTTAATGTTGGAACCTTATCTAAAGTGAAGGCTTGTTGGTGCAGAAACTGCACAAAACCAAAGGTGGGTTTAGTATTTGCTAGCTACTACCCCCTACTTCTTAAGTGCTGCAACTATGTACATGAGGGAAATGAATTTGAATATTATTAATTCATAGGCTGACTTTTTGTGTGCTAGGACAAGTCTGGACTCTCATTTTTCCTCTCTCCAGGTTCAGGAGTTTAGGGGGAGAGGGCAAATTATTGGACTTTGCTAAACCTTTTGCAATAAGCAGTATTCTTTACTAACCTGATTTATAAAACTTATTGCTCACTATGGTACAGTTAAGCTGCATCCATAAAGCTCGAACATAAAGGATCTCTTCTGAGTCACCCTCACGTTAGCAGTAATCCAGGCTGCATTTGGAAAAGGTTCCAAATTTCAGCACAGCGTTAAATAATTCACCTCTCATTAGAGTGCATGTGAGGAAGAGTTTGGAAACATACGACTGTTCAGTTTCATTCAATTTATGAATAATTTTATGGTATTACAGCTTTATAAATCCATAATGTCCTGTTAATTATACTTGATGGGACACTTAGGTATTTCATAATCCTTGCTGTAGGACGATATATTTTTCTTTATTGCAATATGTTGCTTAGTAATGCACAAGTCTCACTTAAAATGCAGCTGCTTGCATCTATTTAGTGGTTGTCTGTCTTTCCTTAAAGGATGACATCAGTAATGCATCTCCCTGTCTGTGCAAGGAATGAGGTGTATAATTTTGTGCCATGCTTGTTAAAGTTGCTAACATTAGGAGGGGAATAACTCTCTTTACATGTCTTCTCAGACCACTGGAACTAATGAATCAAAAAGCTAGGGTATACAAGAAAGAGGGGAAACAGTTTATATAATCAAGGAAGCTACAAAAAAACAAAATTTTAAATGAGAGAGAGAGAGAGAGAAGAGGCAGGAGAGGGCAATATACATTAGTCCTATATGATGTGCACTTTGATTCAGTCACCTCTTTCAGGCTAAGCACTAGGCAGTTTGGAGTAGGGGTTCACAGCTGGAACAAAATGCTAAGCAAGCCAAGACCATTAAGGGTGTGAAAACAGACTCTGTTCTTGATTTTAGGCTTGAATTGCTCGGTTCATTCACAAAAGACTAATTTCATCAACCAGTTATAAAATAAAATATAATTGTAAATAAAAAACGCAGCGTAGAACTGCTGCTCTTTAATGGGCCCCCCATGAACTAGAGAAACTACAAGCTGTTATTGCAAGCTACTTATTGTAATGGCAAGTGGGTTGGTTTTCCCATGGAAATTAGGACATCTTAGTAGAGAAATCCAGGTTTCCCTGAAGCGTGTTCACACTTGCTCTGCTGTCTTGTCTCAAAGATGAATAAATGTTAAAGAGTGAGTACCAGAAACTCAATTTTTGATGATTAGATTGCTAGCAGCCTACGTTTTAAGAATAATCCCCCTCTGTGTTCACCTAGTCTTCCTTCACATCTAATACTAAAAAAAGTACTGTTGAAAGATGAGTTTGCCCAGTTATCCTTCAGTATAGTATGTTCATAGATTCTGTTACCTGCATTTTCAGACTGATGTTAGAAATGTGTATGGTAGTTGTTGTGTAAAACAGATCTTGATTCTGCTCGTAGGCTTCTCACACGGACATACTCAGCTAGTGTCTGTCTCGGGAGCTGTGCTTTTCTGCAGCACACAGCTGAGCTGCTGGTCTTTCCAATGCTCCCTCGGGATTTAAACAGTAGCTTTGGGTCTCCAGGGAAAGGCTACCTTCAAGCTCTCAGCTTTTCAAGACAAGTTTATAAGAAAAGCGGAAAGAGAATAAGTCATAGAAGGATGTGGAAAGCAGAATGTTTAATAAGAATTGGTGTCAGAATGGAAGAAAATGTAATAGGAAAGGTCTTTGGTCCCTTTGCTGTTTCCAAGAATAGGGATGACAACTACTAGCTAGGGAATGTCTGGTGTAGCAGGAAGTGCTCTGACTGTATATCCTGATCTGTTCCTGAAGAATTACGGATGAACAAACTGCTCTGCTTTGATGGTTTGTAAACTGATAAAATGGTATTGGAGCAGTTTGAACCTCAATAAACTGAGGAAAAGAAAGATCTGTGTGGTAAGGCATTCAGTGAATATTTGTGAGTGGATATATGCGACGCGTGATGCGTCATGAGAAGATGATGTACTTGTCAAGGCAGAGGTGAGAGATGTCTGTGAGCACAGCCAGCTTTGAAACTCTTGTCTGGAGCTTATGAGACGCCATTGGCTGTAGGGTTTCTTTTATCAAAATGTTTGTTTTCCTGGTGTTTTGTAAATTACTCTGATTTCCAATTGGACTAAAACATTCTTTAAAACTAATCCCATTTCTCTGATTAGAAGGCATATCAGGTGCCCTGTTTAATTTCTACTGCATTAAAATTATAAGATCATTAATAATTACAATAACTGGTAGAGAAAACTATTGGCTTTGAAGCTTTAAGAAGTTATTACCTACAAAGAGCTTTTTGTGAGCCACGCAAATGGCCACAACTAAATTATGTTCTGATATAATAAAAACAGAGGATGATATCTAATTTTCCCTTTTGAGATTCAGAATAGAAAATATGAAAAATACATGTGAATCATGGTTAAACAAATTAACTTTTCAGTTCAGTGCAAGCTACAAAGTTGGAAGAACTGCATCAATTAATTGCTGTGAAAATGAAAGCTTGTGCTTGTTATTCAAACCTTTGTGCTTACACAATTTCAGTATGTTCAAATCATGTTAAATTTAAAAAGAGATTATTGTGACCAATATTTCAACTTTTAACAAATTATTTTTCTCACAGTTGAATAAATAGCTGGAATTTTGCAATAAAAATTTTCTTAACTAATTTTTCTCCTTCTCCATTGCCATAGTATGTGGCAACTTTCATTTGTAGTCTGAGGTGCTAATTCTGTCCTCCTTTTCGTGCTGATTCAAATGTTTTCTTATCCATTTGATTTTCATAAAAAAAAGGCATCATTTTATGCAGTTGTCAATGGATGTGAATAGAAGTTAATGGATATACTGAAAACATGGGAAAAGAAGATGGACATGCCAATAGTTATGCAGCCTTTAAAACATGTTTATGCTTTTAGCAGATAGCTAACAGATTTCCAGTTGTAAAATAATTTTGAAATGTGCCACTGTAATCTAAAGAATACCAGGTGAAACCATGTAATTTTGTGGGTAGCTCAACTCATCTGTACATCTGTAGCATATAATATTTCTGTTGATTTTGCTAACGTTTATAGTATCCTGAGTAGACAAATGAACAGTTTAGGAGAGCTTTTGCAGTTGGGATGCCTTTCCTTCCCAGCCTTTGCTTTAGCTTAGTGCAGAAGCTGAGAGAGCTTTCTCATGTTAGTATAAATAAAAATGCTTTGGAATACAGAAATCCGTATTGTGTCATAGAGCTCAAGTTGAGTGCTTCACAAAGATTAAAATATAATGTTTGTGTTTGGGCTTACGGCATCATCTTTCTCTCTATGACTTCACAACACTCCTACTCATGACAGACCTCAATATGCCACAGTTCAAGGCACTACGTTTGCATTATTTTACTTCCTGCAGAGAGATTTGCTAAAATTTATTTTTTTAATCTCGGTATAAAGCTAATGGCATGTAACCCCCAAAGAGAATGAATTCTAAGAGCTCCACTTTATATTCAAGGATAAGAGATTCTATATAAATGTAAAATACCCATTATTAGGATACCTGCAACTGAATTCATGGTTGGTGGTATAGGGATCTCATCATTTTTTACCAGTGTAAAGTTCTGGCATGTGTACAAAGTTAAGTAAATAGAACATGAAGTATTTGGACAGTATTATATCTGTTGCATAACCAATCAATTTATCTTACGGCTTTGCTATGAAGGTCAGAGGCAAACGTAGTGTTTGCTCTTCCTTGCAACTGTCCAAAAGGATCAAGCTCACCTGAGGCTTCAATCAGTACTGGCAGTAGAAAATCATAATATACAGCTGTGAGAAGGTTTAATGTGAACTTTATATTCTTACTATGTTTCATCATACAATAAAACAAAATGCCTTTGCTTTGAACCTGCAAAACTGAGCTATGAGGTTAAAGAGTTTGTTTAATGGAGCTGTGATTAATGGCAAAGTTATATAGGAGAGTTTGGAGGACACCATTCTCCATTCTCAACAGCATAAATGTTGGCGTATTATGGAAGGCAAATAAAAATAGATGTGAGCAGATGCAGAGACTATGGAAAACCTTTTATTGGTGTTCCTGTCTAAAAATTCATAGACCAGACAGAAGTCATTGTTTAATAAAATGGTAAAACCTCAGGTTTCAGAATGGCAAAAGCGTTAAGATGAGAAAATGAAAGCAAACACCCTTTTAATTAAACAGTTCTTCAATTACTGTTTTAGTTCCATAAGTGTTTTAGTTACAGTTTTTTAACACAGTCTAAGGGGCAATAGACTGTAATTTCAAATAGATATGAAATACCACTGTAGTTTCAAATATCAGGAATGATGTTGCCTAACAGTTTTCCTGGTATTTTTCAAATATTATTATGCTTTTCATCCCAGACTCCATGTTCAATCTTCTGAATACAGTGGTGAGTTTGAAGTAGGACTGAAGCAAAAAACATGATCCAAACCGAGTGGAGATGGGCTGATTTCACTGTTGGGTAGGTGCCTACCTTGAGTATGTTGTTACCCAAATCCTGCTTACAGTTTTCAGCACCTTCATATCACTCTTCGTTTATGAAGTCAAGATCAAAAACTGTCTTGTTGTATTAAAGTCGGGAAGATGGCATAGCTAGAATTAAGGTTACCTTGCATTTTTTTCTATATAGCAAGGTAGTGTATCATATGTATATACAATTTAAAATGTCTCTGTTTTCTTCATAAACAGTTCCATTGTAAACTAGTGATTGTTATCACTTATCATTAAGTGATTGTCCTATAAAGTTGCAGCTTTTCTATCATCCCAAGACGTTTGATTTATAGACCGTAACTGGAGATTTCAGGAAGGAGAATATGGCAGCTTGAGGGTGATATGACTCACTGAGGACAGGGAAGATAAAGCATGTTGCAGCAGGTGTATTTTATACACAGATGGTGTACAACTAGATGGGAATGCCTTCCTCACGAACACACAAGCCCAAACATGAAGAGGTGTTTAAAATGAAAAGGAAAAAGGCATTTCCACCCAACGTAGCAGGGTTGTGCTTGCTCTTGCTGCTCTTAGTGGACATAAAGTATCACCTGGCGTTCATCTTAACTCTTGTCAAGTAAGGCCTTCTAGCAGTTTTTTTTTTTAAATCTGAGAGAAATGCTATTTATTGTGTGCAAGCTGGCTGAGGTTCTTTGCTACAGATGGTTCTTCTCACTGTGTAGCTGGCAAAAGGCATCAGTCTCAAGGAGGCAAAATTGTCTCAAGTGTGTTGCTAGGGTTTTTTCTTCCTATCTTCATGCTCAAGTGAGACATCTTGAACATTTCTTTTGCAGTTCTAAAGATGAGTCATGTTGTTAATATGATACATATGAAACTGGGCTGCAAATAATGGATGTTTATTACTGGTGAATTACAAATAATTATCAAAACAGCTTAATTATGGAAACAAAGAACTCTAATTGCAGAAAAGCCCCAGCATTCAGGGCCTGCTCCAAAGGTGGCTGAAAGCCAGGGTGCAATTCCTCTTTGCTAAATGCTTTTGAGAGGGACAGAGAAAGGGAGAAGTACCTTAATCAGCTTTCTTTAATTTGAAAGGGGCACCAGTTATTAAATTTCATGTCTATTGAGCTGAAAGGCCAAGGTGATTAGTTCTGGGCTTTTTAATTGTTTCTAATAGCAAACTTAGACTTTTTTTTTACATTATTGCAACAATAAAAAACAAAATTTAGAATTTTTTTTCCAGTGTAAATTGCCTAGATTTGGTAACTGAAATGATACCTCTTGATAAGGGAATTCACAACGAGAATCCAAAAATGTGGAACTCCTCCTCCTCCTCCTTGTTAAATTGAATTTCCAGCCTCAAAGAAAATAAGTTGTTGCAAATATTTTGGTAGGAAAATGACAGTGATCTCCTCAGCTCTTCTGTAGGAAGCAAGAAGGAGCAAAAGTTTTCCCCTTCCTGTACTTGCTTCCATTTGACATTCTTCACAGGCCGTCAGTCTTCTAGCAAACCCTAGCCCAAGGAGGAGTATTTTGTTCCGAGTGCCTCAAGTTCAAAAATTTGGTAGTTATAAAGTAGCACATTATTTTGGTTTCTTTCCTTCAGTAGTTATGTACTTGTCCTGTGTGATGGTGACTGCGTGAGTGATACCTGGTGCACTGGAAGAGGAGCACCATCTATTTATAAATTTGATCACGCAGGTTTTTGACTTTTTGTTTTTTTTGTTAGCACAGGAGCTCTAATGCATTTTCTCAACAGAAAGGGCACTTTTTTTTTTCTTAGTTTCAAATCCTTTTGTTTTGTTGTTCAGCCCTATCTGTAGTATTTAAAAGTATTTACAGTAGATTTTAAAAAAATTATTATTTAATCCTAAAAATCAGGAAAACCCAAAGCCTTTCCAAAATGCCTCTGATTTCTTGCATCCTTTCATAACAATGAACTCCTGCTTTATTCAAAGAACTGAACTTATATTCAATATTTGATGATACATTTTATCTCAGATCTTATATCACTTATAGCTTGTGGTAGGAAGAAAATAAATCATGTGCATTATGCTACCTTTAAGCTTCCAAAGGGATTGCCCATTTTAATGCAATGATTACTTATCTTAAATACTTCTGGGACACTGGAGGAAAATGTGAATTCTGTGCCTTTATTTCATTTTGAAGTGTTTGCATTTACAGTTAAGTTCCTCTACCTAAGTTATTGATGATTGTAATATGTTTTCAATACTGAAGTGTTAATTTACAATTTGTTGGGTATCAGGGCCATGCATTGTGACTGTTCTTATTTTCCTAAGTAATAGGAAGCTTCTGCTTGCTATTGTTATTCTAATTATAGCCTCTGGTTCACCATAAATAACTTCAGAGGTGGTAAGAAAGGTTCCTTGCCTGTTCTGTTCAGATACCGCATGTCCTTTTTTCAGTAGGTTGAGGGATGTTCTTAATTCCAAGCTACTTGGCAGACCATATCACTCTGTATTAGATGGAGAGAGATAGGTGAGAAATAGAGAGCCTTAGCAACAGGGCTCTCGGCTGTTTCCTGAAGCAGTGCTGAAGTAAATTAGCTGTATTCATTCAGGGGAAGAGTTTTAGCAGTTCGTAACAGCTGAATATATAGGCCTGAGACAATAAATTTTAAATAGGAGAAAAAAAAAAAAAGATAATTAGCATATGCAATACTTTTTACAATCCACGGGAAGAATTTTCCTCTTGAGGCTGTTAACAAAACTTTAACTTTGGCTTGTGACTTGAGATATTGGTCTCTTAAGGCCAGAGCGTACAGGATTAAGGATCAAAGCTAAATACAGTAAGATATTTCCTGTGTTTTAAGATTCAAGGACATTCTCTTTTTATTAAAAAAAAAAAAGTACAATTTAATGATCTAATTAAGATTACCATTGTTAAGATTTCTTAAATGATATCTCCTATCTTTTTTCTTGTAACTTTGTCTTCATGTTTTTATAACATTTCCTTAAAAAAAAAAACCACAAAACTATAGAAAGGATCTTCCCCTTCTGCTCTTTAGAGCAAATGAGATATGAACTTTTTAATAGAAAGTAAGTATCTACCTCCTAGAAATGGAAGCAACTCACCATTGTGGAGTAAAAAAAAAAAAAAAAAAAAAACCCAGAACAGTAAGAGTTTGTCTCTTGGATACCTTTGAGCGATATTTTATTGAGGACTTAACGGTGTTTTGAAACAAACAATGGTGACAGAGAACATTTGCTTTCCGTGATCCACTCAGAGAACACAGACTGATTAAAACGGTGCTTGCAAACCTGCAGCTCGCAAATCAGCAGCTCCACAGAGGGTTGTCGGGCCCTGGCAGCTCTGCCAAAGAATCTTTTGGGGAAGATTTAGACTCACTGAAAAACTATGGCGGTAAGAGTGGGTAGGATGCTTTATAATAACGTGTGAGGCTGTATCACAGAGTTTTATTTATCCCAGTTCATCAGATCTCCCTTGTTTGTTCCACTGTTTTTCCTCAACAGTCTTAGTTGGGGTTGGGGCTTATTCACTCCAAGTACAAGGTTACAAGGTCTGTAAACCCAAGGAAAATGAGAATATTTAAAAGAACGACAAGAAGAAGGAAAAAAATAAGGATATTTACAGCATTACATTCATAACACCTGCTTAGTTTCATATACCCTGCTCTTTTTCCCTGTAAGGGAAAGATCAAAAATCCTATAACCATTATTTTGTTCTTGTGTATTTCTGGTCTTGCTTCCACTGGATTTCAGAATTCTATTGAATGTTAGCTGTGGATTATAGATACTTCTCCCTCTCTTGTTTACAAGAATATGACAAATGAGTTCTTCTGTACATTTACAAAAATCTTTGCTCTGGTAGCATGCAATAAAAGTTTCCACCTGCCTAGATAGATGCTTTTCAGAGTTTCTGTGCTTCTATCATAGTAAGAACATATCTGAAAAGACTGAAATACTGGCAGGACTTCTTGCAATGACACTTATTTGCACTGTGAGCCTATCCTTAATCCTAAAATTAGGCTTTCTAGAAGATCAAGGATTCACACAGCTTGAAACCTGAGCCCATATGAACCTTGGAGGCACTAGAACCTTGAGGAGCGATGCCATTAAAATGAGTATTGGAGTGTACAATTGCTGCAGTTGCTGGAACCTGAAGCTTGGGTTCCTTAACAGCATGCCAACCTTAGCAAAAGTAAGACTTTGCTTTAGCATTATTTATTTAAATTACCAAGCTCTATTTAGCCTCAGGTCACTTGCCAAAATTTATTTCAATATGGTTAGATATTCACTCTCTTTATGTTAATGGATATATTTCTGAATTAACAAGTATATACTTTATGCACCTGTTTTGCAAGATCGTGGCAGCATCCACTGATGTCTTGGTTATTACAAGTCCACGTGTTTTGAGATATCTTGAGATGCCCTTGGCAGGCACCAACTCCTCTCATGCAGGTTTCAGTGTATGCTAATGAACAAACCTCTTGCAATATGCAAAGCATACTAGCATGTGAAATTCAGTAGCTTCAAAAGAAAAATTGCTTTTTAGTTTCTGTGGCTTAAGTGGGGTCATGTTTTATTATGATTTTTTTATATATAAATTGAGTATAGTACTTCTTGTTTTAAAGTCTGACAGAAGTTTTTAAGTTTTTTTATATATAAATGTCTTTTCTAAGTTTGAACTTCTGTGTTCCATCTTGGGTAATCTAGATGCTTAAAAATTTACCCTCCAAGGAAATGCATCTGAGCTAGTACTGTAACTCCTTACAAAAGTCTTTGAAATTTAAAATGAAAAGTCACCATACTGTAACTTGGTATTTGTTGGGGAATGCAAATATAAGTACCTTTTTGTAAGCATTTGTGAAGCTTTTAGACAGATATCCTCTCAGGTATCTGTGGATTTCAGTGCAGCGTGTGATGATATTGTTTATGCAGGTTACATATTAACATTCTTTACACTTCACTACTTTTTAGACATTTGGGATTTTCTATAATTGGTTCTGTAAACATATTAAATTTTTCTTCATTGTGGAAATGATTCTCTACTATATATCTTCACATCTCACTGTGGAACAAAGTAAAAGTGGTACAATGACCATTTCCACACAGTTAACAAGAGCTTTCCTCTTGCCTTTGCAGGGCAAGTCATATGAAGTCATAATTAGGGGTTCAATGCCAGAAGTGTTGTAAGTGAACACTGTGATAGTGATGCACAAAATTATGTTGCTAATGAACATTCTTCTATTTCACTGCTCTGAAGAGTTGAGTGAATTTCTGGATATCTTCACTTTCCATTAAGTTTGAACAATTCTCACTTTAGATTTTAATATGTAATAAGAAAATGTTGCTTTGGTGAAAAGATATCCCTTATTCTTTAGAAAGGTTTTATTTCACCTATTCCTCATAACCTTTCTACCTTTTCTCTAATGCTTTTGGAATTGCTTGTCCTTTTTCAATATTTTAAAGTTTAATTTCCACAGTCAAAAGTTGTTAAATATCAGTTCTCATGGGTTTTAAAACAGTTCTCAGGTTGTGACACAAAAACTGGAGCAGAAGTTTGCAAGGAGTCGCATGAGGACTAACACCCTTAAGGGGTTTAGATGCACGTGAGACTTGCTTACAGGCTGTGAAAAAATTGAATGACAGACTTGTTTGAACACTAATATGTCTGGATTTCAATGAAGTACTGATGGGAAGACCAGGATGATCCTTGACAATGCCAAATGCAAAGTCGTGTATTTGGCTGGTGATTCAAGTTTGTTAAATGTGATGGGAAGGACTGAGAACTGGAAAGAACCAGCTGACTGCAAACAAGGTGATGCAGTCAGGAAAAATTGTAAATACAGTTCTGGAATGTTTCATCTAGGATGTACATCTAATGGAGATGGAGAAGAATAAATGTTCTTTTATCAAAGATGCTTTCTTGATGAAGCAAATAATTCTTTCTACAGGAGCTGGGCAAAGAAAAGGATGCATTCGAGTTATGCATATATCGTATTTCATGTCTGTGTTGGACAGACTTCAGTGGTATTCAGTTGAGGAGAAATTGTCCTTAACCCCTCTGAATTTCCTGCCTGGGCATCTGTATTCTCCTCATAATGAGAGCCTGTGTGGTTTTTTGCATCTTTAGGGCCTAAAAACAGAATAACCTGGAAACATCATTAAAAAAAGTAACGCCTCATTCTTTTGCCTTTCTGGTACTTCTCTCACAAAGGTGAAGCAGTACAGTAAATAACTTTGCTCACTTGAACAAGTATTTGCAAAAATCTCACTGTACTTCTGTAGTTGGCATTTCAGAGACCCCCTAATAATGAGCCTTTAGGCTGCAAACGTTCACTTGAAGATATTATAGATACTGTTAAGATTTTATAAAAAGTGTTGCTGTAGATAGTAATTTCTTCAGTGAAGTGTGGAGCTGTAAGCAATGTTTGGATGTGCCACACTTGCAGTGATTTCAGTTCTAAAGCTGCTCTTGCTTTGACAACTTGCTACAGTGAGCCCTCTTTATTGAAACAGATATGATATGCACGTTTAATCTGTTACTTTAAGAACAATGTTTATCCCAGTTTCTAGTGGATCTAGTTTCTAGTTTTGGAGAAAAACACCAAAGCCTGGATTCATAGTTCTATCATGGCTTTGTATCATTTACTTTTAATTAAATTTACTTGCTTTTACCCAAAGCTCTTTGGTACAGACTGTCTTTCCAGAGATTCTTTCTCTACGTTGTGATTTCACTCTCCCATGCTTCCTTTAGTCAGGAGTGATTATTTTAGCTTTGAAATTTTGTGTATTAGCCTATTCTTTCATGTTAATATAAGTGAAACCTCATGTTCTCTAAGCTTTTACATATATTTGCATTTGGAAATAGACATAAGTAGTGTATAGTTGTGTGTTGATGAAAATTAATGATATGTCATTTCAGACAACATTGATTTGCTGAACAAAATACATGCAAACAGCAACTGCAGAATGCAGACCACAAACAAGTCTTTATTGTCTGATTATTTATTTATCTACGGAAGTCTTGCTATTATCTCTGCATATGCCACAATTGCAAAGCAGCACACTAAACAGCTACGGTATACTCTATGCCTTGTAAGACACAATACAAATCTATTTGAAATCAATACAGTGATTTCCAGAAAGTCTAGTCTTGTGGAAGACGATATATTATTTGCATTTTCCATATGTATAACCATTAAATTTATCATATTTAAGTGTCACTTTAGTAAGAGAAAGAAAATAAACGTCCTTCATTTGAAGTACACCATACAAATGAAAAAAGTACCACTGTGATTGAAATATCCATCATTTCTTCTGTCTGTGGGTAATACCAAAGCAAAAATATCAGACCCAAAGCTAGTAAAATATTTACTTAATAGTTTATAGGTAGGGATTTTATTATATGCTGAGAGGAAATTCTTTTTCTAATGCACTCTTTGAAACCTGTTTTTATAAATAATGAAATTGGAAGATTAATAAAATATGAATAGTATAACTTAATGCTAAAATGTGTTTAAAAAATCAAGAGAAAACCACACCTGTGGGAAAGAAAGTGTTTTCATCATATTATATATTTATATATTCAAGACAAAATTAAAATAGATTGCAGAGAGTTGTATTTTTGGAAGGCTTCAAGAGAGTTTGCCTGCATTAATGTGCTCTCTCTTTCTTGTTCTTTCATTGCTTTATTCCTTAATAAGCCAACTTTCAAATGAATGGCTATACCAAGTCAATATGAACACACAGCGTTTTCATGGGTTGTGTTGCTTGATAAACAGTGTATGCAAAGCATTACAACTGACTTGACCTTACTGAATGTGTGCCAAGCTTGGTTCATCTGAAAGTGTATTATTTTATGATTTATGATCAACTAAAATATTTCACTCATGAGGTGATTTGAAAGTGAATTCTTAAACTTTGATTTACACCTCCTCCCAAAATATACATATGTATAAGAGCACAACTGAAGAGGGTTTGCTAACACAGTAATGACCTGAGCTACGTAGTAATTAATTATTTCTGTCACAGAGGTATATAATGTCATTAGAATAAAAGCAATCTGTCTCTTTAACTCCAGGAAATCAAACATCAGCCACCCAAAACTAATAGCCTGTCATTACATTTCTGTCTACTAGAGAACAAAATTTTGCTCTTGCTGATTTGAAAAGGTTCCCTGGAGTAACTGCTTCTATACCATACATAAATCATATCCTCCATCAAGCAACCTAATGATGCTTTGAGGGTGGCATCATTAGGCTTCCATGCAATATTTTGCTTGACAGGGGGAAATAATAGTCTTCTAATTGTTAAGAAATTGAATAATAGAGGATAGGTAAATAATATTAAATAAGATTCTTCATTTTCTTTTCTTAAAAGCAAACAAAGCACACCTTTCTAGGGTCTGATTCTGCTAAAATGTCAGTCCATAAGAGTTTACCCTTGCTTTCAGTAGTATCAGAAATAGATTCTTTGAAAACTTCCATTTTTTTGATTGCCTTTCTTACTGTGTTTGGAGTTTGTCACTGGAAGTAGGGCCATTAATTTTCATTCATCCTTCATGAAAATCTCTCCATGACCTTGACCAAAATCTATTTGATGCTACATATCTTGCAACTATAATAATCTCCCTTTGAAAGAAAAATTTTTTGGCTTTCATCTAGATGTATATGCAGAGTTCTTCCTCTTAAGAATTGTAGCAGGGATCATTGAGTGCTTTCATATTTTACTTTTATAAATTAAAGCACCAAATGCTGAATGTTTGTAAAACAACTCAAACTGCTAATTTGTTTTAAAATATTAATTATATGCATAGTAGCAAATTGTTATGTAAGTGCCACTGTGAGAGAATATAATCTGTACTAACTTTTGGATGTCGAAAGATTATGATTTTTTCATCTTGCCTTATGCAAAAAGGTTGCCAGTGTTGCCATTTCTGGTCTAGCAAGGGAGGATGACTGCATGGCTCTTGATCATTTTAAGCTGCCCCATTGTGATGGAAAATTTCCTTGTAACACCTGCTGCCTCCTTTAAGGCTGAGCTGGCTTGGAGCTGGAAGAAGCATTTCTTTAGCATCTAGAATCCAGTGTCCCTGAAAATCCTGACCAAATAAAGCAAAGCTATAAACAGGTATATGTTGGATCACGGTTTCTAGGACACCACTTGATATAGGTTGACTGGGACTTCAGGAAGGTCAGGAAGGATGGAGGATTTGGGTTAAGAATGTCTCTCTCATGTCTAGTTTATTCGTTTATGTTTTAATTATTTTTTTCCTCATTTATATTCTTTCAAATTGAACCTGATCATAGTTATGCTTTCTCATGGATCCCTTGTTAATTTTTCTCTTGACTCTTTGGTGTCCTAATGTCCACTGTGTGCCCTGCCTTTTGGGTTTAACTAGAATGTGCAAATTTAGCATTCTTCCTCTCTAGAGCAGATTTTGGATTAAAGCCCTGCAAAAAGCATATTAGACAACTCGCATGGTTTTGCTTAATCTATAAGCCATGTGGTTCAGACATCAGAGTCAGCAATCAAGACAGCATGAATCACTTTTTTAGAGCGTACATGGCTGAGCTGTTTCTGTGTATTTCCTAACTTCCATTTGTATGCTGCGCTCTTCTGACAAGTACCCCAACCCACTAATTTTATGAATTGTTCTGATCTGTTATTAGATTGTAATGATAGCTATTCATGGTTTGTTACCTCTGCTCTACCAGTTCTCAATCTTCAGTTATAAAATTAATGGAATCACTGACATTTAAATGTCTCTTCATCCATACTCCAAGTAATTACCTATATATTCTTTAAAGGATTCCAGATAAGTTTTGGGTGATTAAAGACATAAGCAATATTCCTTTAGAATAATACATTTTGAGGAAGTATGCATCTTAGTGCTACTTGTGTCAAAATGTTGTTCTGGTTGCACCGTTGTCCTCTATGATTCTGATGGGTAGCACAAAGAGTTCCTTAATCTCTTTTCTTCAGAATATCTGAGGCTGGTTTGGCTATTTCAAAGAATACATTGCTTAAATGTGCATAAATCTGTCCTCAGTGATTTTCACTGAAGCTGCTCACCTGTATCAAAGATACTGACATACTGTTTAGGTTTAGAAGCAAAATTTTAGATACCTGTTGAAATAAAGTAACTTGATAGATTTTAGATACCTGCATCTGGACTCTAGTGCTATGCATAGGTATTTTGGGGACTGAAACTTTGGACATGAATGAGTTCTGCCAAAATGTAGGTATTTTTTGTTGGATTCTAGAAGCTATCTTGACAGATTAATGACATTATCATCTTTTTATTGTTTTTCTCCCTCACCATTGCATTTTTTTATTACATAGTTTTTCTTGTTCCTTTTTATCTTTTATCTCAATTATTTGCCCGCATTTTTTGGCGTCGCTGTGTGACCACACTGCAAAATCTTCTGTTGCAGACAGCTGAACGGACAAAATGTACACAAAATTACAGTGTAGCTTAACTCCCTTTTGCGTTGTTTGGTCTAATATAATGGGTGCTATTCTAGATTTTTTTATTTCCCATGTATAAACCATTTTATTGGAGGTTGACTGGGAAGGATTGATCTTAAAGCTGCAACAGATATAATTATCATCATTAAGATGTAGAATCAGAGTGTTCCTGTAATGCCAACAAAAGAACGTGACCTCCATGGCTAGTCAGACAGGCATCTGTAGAGTAGAAATACAATGAAATAAATCAACATTGTGCATTAAATGCTGTTATACCACTGCAAATAAAAGGTATGGTTTCTTATTTTTTAATTTCCATTACACATGATTTTAAATAATGTACATCAAAACACTGGATATGCTTGTTTGTTTTAACTTTAATTTCAAGTTAAAAGCACAATAAACCAGTGTCATTTTTTTTTTAACACTGGCAACTGGAGTAACAGTAACCAGAGTGAGACATCTAGTAGAGAGAGCTGCTTGTTTTCCATCACAGACTGATTGCCAACACCCATTCATTTCACATGGTTCAGCAAAGACCCACTGAATGATTGTAATAATTTTCCTTGTGAATTTTAAGCAGTTAGCCAAAGGCTACAAATTCAATATATCATTGCCAGTCTCTCGAGCCATTAAATTTCCTTATCCAAGATAAATTTTAGTGTCATCATATATCTTGTTACCAGTTTTTGATACCTGTAATGAAACAAGTCTTCCTTACGTTGTTAAATGGCAAGCTTCAAAAGCTGAACATTCTTCTTTGATCCTTCACATGCAGTCAGGAGGTGTTGAAAGGACTTACTCAGCTCTTGGCACATAATCAGAGCGGTAGCCTGCATTTTTTTGTAATTCACACTTGCATTCAACTCGTGTAATGGATTACGCTAGCGCTTGTGAAGTACTTTGAAGTTATAAAGTGTTCTACAAGCGTGTTCAAACAGGTGTCATGCACCAACCATTTTATACTGAGGGGTTGTTTCATATCTTGTTAAGCTGAAGACTTAGTATTTTTAGATCTCTTTGAAAAATTTGCTTTTCGTTTTGCAGTTTTCTCAGCTCCCTCTGTGCCCAGGGAACATGAGTTTGAGGGCTCTGAATTTTCAGCAAAATATACAGGTTGATTATGAGTTCCATGAAAATAGGAAAAATAATAAATTTTACAGTGCAGTGTCTTAGATTTGTGATTGAAATCTGTGGTTTTGCAGGAGAATTAGTTCTACTACTTTATGAGTGCAAAACTATCAAAATTTTTTTCTACAAGGGATGGAGTTGCCCCTGCAGTGCAGACCTCTGAGTAGTGTATTTCCTTGTCGCCAGAGTCATTACTTGGTTTTAGTAGTCATTCCTTTTTGAAAGTGAGACTAAGAGTCCGTCCTTTGAGTAAATATCAACTACAGTCACTAACACAGTTGTTGCACGTTGAACAGGAAGAGTGTACGTTGCAGAACTGCCCATACAAAGTCTTTCAGTATGTTAGTGAAGGCCCTAGGAGAGGGATTAGGGAATAAGCAGACCCATATAATGCCTCACAGCTGGAGCTATAGCATTTCCTTGCCTAACAACATAACTAAGCATTAGCATGCTGCACTGTGTGTTTTTTTTTTTCTTTATACCATATAAGCAGAAAGTGGAGATAAAAACACATGAACATGAAGCACAGATGCTTCCCAGTTCCTTAGCTGTTGAAAATACAAAGGCTCACGATTGAAAGCTAAACTGCAGGATTGAAAGCTGATTCCTTTCTTCTGTCCCTGTAAAGCGTTTGGAAAGTAGTCTGGCACCATCCCCAACTAGAAGCAGTTGAGTAGAATGTGCTTAAGAAAAAAAAAAAAAAAAGATCTTTTTGGGAGATGTTGTTAGATAATATTTCTTCTGTGAAAGTTTGCTCATCTCCATTAATCTGGAAGGGTTTCTGAGTCCTTGTCTGTCTTGAATATGTTATTGATTCTATTCATTATCCGTGATACATTATCTTGTTTCTCTTTCTAAAGCTGTAGTGTGCTATGCTTGGAATTGGATTGACAACAAGAATTTTGGGGGTTCATCAGAAATCTGAAAAAAAGAGAGAGGGTTTATTCTGTTCAAACAAATTCTTTCTGTTTTGAGCATTGTTAATATTTGCAGAGAAAATAAATATAAAATCTCAAACTAAAGGGTTATGTAATTCATTTTGAGGTGTTTAGAAATTATCAAAACTACTGATTTGCTAAAATTGGCTAAAATTCTTGAAAATAATCAATGTTACTGAGATTTCCTTTCTTTTATGTAAGCAGTTTCATGCAAAAAGTCTTGGCAAGCCTGGAGCCCTGATCATGGCAGGATCAGTAGCCTTTTGCAAGTGTTTTTTGTTTGTTTTTGTCTCTTGTAAATATTCATACCGATGGACAGTTTAGAAATACATAACATTAAAAGCTGCCATGAATGTGTGGGAACTGGAATTACAGTGAAGGTGAACGCTGTCACTGTTGTCCAGCCTTAGGACATCTGTCATGTGTTCATGCAGTGACCTGAGGATACTCTCTGTGTCACCAGTGTGATTTAATAAAGAATTTTCTTAATCAGCAGTATGCACACCTCTTGACAGAGGACATGATTTTTATTTCATTATTTTGTTCATTATTTTCCCAGCTACTGTAAAAATTGTTCATTTTGCTTTCTACAGCTCTGCAGTTTCTGTGTTATAAAAAGGAAAATCTGAAAAGGTTATTTTTTTTTTCTTGCTTTAATTTAATATCATGTATGATAGCCACAAACAGCGTTAACGGTGATAATTGTTTTGGGGGAATACACTTTTATTCAAATGGAAAAGAAATGCATGGGGAAGATGTAGTTGCATGAATTGCTAATTTCTAGATGCCACAGGGTGACTTTATTCATTTCCTTGACATTCCTCTGTGAAACCATGTGATATAGATCTTGTTTTCCAAGTCATGACAGAAAATATTGGACTGTAATTATGGAAGGTGATGGCAGCTCTAGGATGTTCGTTATGAAAACAAAGACCTTAGCAGAAATCTGTGGTGATGTATGTTCTGTGCAGAGTTATTGATGTTGCTGGGACTGTGTGCGATATAATTTAGTGGAAAATTTAGTCCAGTAAGAGCTTCACTAACTCTTACTCTTATATCACACCGCTGACTTACAAACTTCTTCTTGTAAACTTTTTCTCCTCCTTTGTTGAAACATGCATGTACATAACTATTAAAGCTCAGATACATATGCCATGAGTATTTTAATGTAAAAATAAGGCATTTTTGTTAACATTAGATATTCATTGATTTTTAAAAGCAAATTTCTTTAGTGTTTTTATAATAAGAGTAATTTGTTTGAATTGCAGTCTAAATATTTAACTGGGGAAGTTTCAGGTTGTTGTGAAGGAAGCTGAAGTATCATTGAGATGACATCTGAAAGTAGTGTAGCTAGATCAATCTTGCTTACCCTAGGAGAGCAACGTATGGATTTGCACAGTAATTTCTTTCTCCTTTATTTCTTTCTCAGAATTACTTATTGTGTTGATTTGAGTTGTAAGATACCTCATTCAGGAAACTGTTTTGAGATGAGCTCAGGTGAAGCCTATCAAAGAGATCCTCAAATCTTCAGCAGATTACTCAAGTGTGGAGATTTGTGGGATCAAGCCTTTAATATATGTAGAAGTACAAAAGATTTTTTGCGAAAATATTTAAAAGCTCCTATTAGTTCTTACAAGAACTAATGAATTCTAAATGAATTCTTCATGTGGTTTGCTGTTGCTGGCATATGTCCTCTATTTCTACCCTAACTTTGCTTTAAAGGATTCTCCATGTCTATATATAAGCAGCAATGTGATTTAAATACACACACACACACACACACACACACACACACACGCGCGCATATAGATATATATATGTTTTTAGTCAAAAGTTTCATTTCAAGACTGGAGGACAACGTCTTTCCTAACCTGTAAGGCAATGCAAGTGAGCTCCTTACCCAGAAAAAGGTAAGCTGCAAGCTCATAAGCAAGAAAGGAAGAAATTTTTCTTGCTGGGTTCATGGACATGTGATTACAATTATGCACCAGCTGTGTATTAAGGTACTTGCAATTAAGGCCACCACCACCCTGCCTGTGAGAAAGCATATACCAGCTGAATGTATGATTTACAATGTTACAAATGTTACTTTTTTTCTAAGAACTCTTTATTTTAATATACTTCATATAAACTTGATCACTTCCACTTTTAAAAAAGATAATTGGGAAGATTTTCGAGCAATTTACTGTAAAATTGAAGGAGAAGGGAAATTGGATTGACACCAGTAGAAAATCAACAGCTATCTGGATTTGCTCAAAGTGTAGTAAGATAAAGCAACACATTGGTTGTATTAGAAAACATGGTAGGACGATGCTGCAACTCATCTGTACCTTGGTAGGACGATGCTGCAACCTTGCTATAACAAGAGGGTGAAGCTTTTATTGATGAAGTAATTTAGTTCTAGGGATGTATTTGAGTTTGCGTTTCATAGATAGTAAGGTTTAATAATGAATGTATCTCTCAGTAGCTAATTGAACATAATTCTGTCATTTTATCAACAGAAGTGCAATGTTTTCATGTTGTAATTCCAAGAAAAATAACATTGAATATTATTACCAATGGTCTACATTGAGTTAATTAGACCTAATAGCTGTGTTAGTGATGTGCACTGCCATTAGTATTTACAGCATCACGCACTCGCGCTCTTAAGTCTTCGAGCTATTAATTTGCCTGTAAAAACCTTTTTCAAGGTACTCTGTTTTTCTTTCTTCTACTGCTAAGAGGTGAATTCTGGTTTTCTCAGGCTACGATGAACCTAGAAAGCTTGTTGTCCTCTCAGACATGACCTATCATGGCAGCATTTCCAGTTTTGAAGCTCTTTAATGTTTCTCTATGCCATAGCTCCCTCTTCTAGTAAACAGTTACTCCATGACTTTCCAAGGGACTCTGTGAGGCACTCTCATAGACATGTTTTCAACAGCATAGGAAATCAGGTGTGGTTTCTGCTCTTTCACCTGTGTACTGCAAAGGGACTGGAACCAGAGTGGGGACATTAGGATTTTGATGGTCCCGTTAGGATTCAGCACCCCTGCTACCTTCAGCTCACTATGTGGTTGCACGCTGTTTTGATAACTTGTCTTCAGAAGCCAGAAAGATGCTATGAGTTAACATAAAGTGGAGACTAATAAGATTTTGCATCTCCTCTTCTCACTAGCTACAAGAAATTATAGAAGAGCAGCATCTTATGGGAAGGTATTTTTACCTTCTAACTTTCCTTCCTCATTCTCTTATCTTTATTGACCTTTTAATGTAGGACCAAAAATAATATAATGACTCTCTAATGACTCTCTGTAGATTACATTCTAAAAATAACATTTCAGAAACCACATTCTATAGTAGCAAGTCTATAAATACAGAAATGGATTGCCATTGAGTCAGATAAGGTTTCATTTATGATTTGCAGTATGTACATATTTTATTTGTGAGGCTAAAAGGATTTTGCATCACTTATTATGCTTGAAATATGAACAAAATTGATAGTTGGTAAATATTTATGTATGTGCGTGTATATATTGTATTTGGACATTGCATAAATTTGCACTATCTGCAAATAGAAATGTAAAATACATTTCTGCAGTTTGAAATTTTACTGTTTTACCTCAATATTAGATACATGTTGTTCTGTGTCAAGAGATCACTTAGCCAGGCTGGAAGAAGCATCTGTTGGTGCTAGGCCTACAGCATGCTGAGGCAGAGGAGATGCGTCTCTGAGATGTATTGTTATTTCTCAACCTACCCTATGCTTACAGAAAAGGATAATGGATTTGAGAGTATGGCATGAGCATACCCAGGAGCACAGGACATCCTGATGCTCTTGCATGATGGATGGGAGTGTATTTCCCTGATTTTCTTTAAAGGAGATGTTTTCTCGGACCCTTTTTCTAGTGTATATTCATTCTACAGTTTTGCTGTCATGATATCCCTTATCTTGCCAAACATTATGAAGTTTCAGCTTGCCTTTTCAGCTTTTGTCATATCTACTTACTGTTATAATATTTTAAACAAGTGTCAGATTATAGAGTTACAGGCACAGGATGTCTCCCTGCTTCCAAACATTCATAGGATTTTGTCAGTCCATCTCATACTCCACCGATTAATTCAGATACAAGTCTCCTAGTCAGATGTTTTGGAAAGACATAAATCTTTTGAGAGGCTTGATATAATAAGAGGCCATATCCTGCCATTAATTACTGAAGGAGAAAGAGCTGCATGAAACTTGCAGGAAAAACTGTGTCATATCTATCAAACATGTCAATATTCTGAGGACACCCCATCACAAGTTAAATACAAGTAAGTTCTCATTATTCTTTTTAGGATTCTCTTGGGAACTTGCAGTAATAGTACTTTATTAGCAGAGTAAATGTGTTGCCTGCTAGTCATAAATGTACATAATAAATTTTGAAAAAGACAAGTCTATATAGATAAAAATTTGTTTTACAATTTGTGTGTCTGCGTATAGTTTACTTTGTGATAAAAACATTATAGGAAAAAATGGAAACTCTTCTGGAAACCACACCTCACAAAATTACTAGCCAACTCGAAACAGAGGTCCAAAAATTAAAATCTTTGGTTTTCTTGCCTGTAAATTTCATGTAATAAAATTTACAGTAGTAAATTAGAATTAC
Organism: Nothocercus julius; assembly: GCA_013398735.1. Lineage (NCBI taxonomy): Eukaryota > Metazoa > Chordata > Aves > Tinamiformes > Tinamidae > Nothocercus > Nothocercus julius. The sequence goes on from VZSV01000052.1 coordinate 4,632,987, forward strand.
TTGGTAATGAAGTGTAGCTTTCCTACTGTCTTTAGACAGGGCTGTAACCATTTACATCAGGTTTTATGTCATGTTTTATTGCCTTGTTCTGTGTTCTCAGAAATGTAAGACACAGAGAGAGCTTCTAAAGAAATTCTATTTTATTGATAAAGGTTTATTGACAGGTTTATAGCAGGAAAAAAGAATGTAGCTATAAGGTGATTTTTAGAAAGCTACACTTACTTTAAATTATGATTTTATTACCTCTTTCTTCTACTATGCTAGATAAGTGATGACAGAAAGACCCCAGTACAGCTGCTTGAATGCCTAATCAAAGAAAAAATTTCTGTATTAAAAACATTTTGCATCTTTCCTTTTTAATATCACCCTCTGCCCTTCTTTACTTTGAAGTCTTATTCAATCAGGCTAGCTGGATCTCATTTAAAACATTCAGCATAGGACAATATTTTTTTTTTTATGAGGGATGCCATAGCCATGGCATATATGTTTTCCCATATATACTCAGAATGACTGTGATCTGTGGAACTGAGCTAGGCCTCTTTCAGTATGTGCAATTCCAGGGATGTTAATGGAACTGCTCAAGTGAAGACTGCTCATGGCACACTGGGGAACAGTAGCCTGTATTTTGTGGGGAGATTAAAAACATTGCTTTGCCGGTATTACTTAATATGTGAAACAGGTTTTGCAAAATCTAGTGCTCAGGGGAAGAGCATGCATCCTGCTTTTATATTCCCTTTATGCCAGGAGCTTTGCCAACTCGTAAGCAAAAATACTCTCTGTTCTTTGAATATAAAACAGGCAGTAGACTTGGAAAAAAAATCTCTTGAGTTCTGTAACCTATTGGTTTGAGTGTTTAATTTGTTGGAGGATTCCTGAAAGGTGGAAAATTCTCTGTGTATGTGACTATATTAGATATTTTCATTGGACCTTAGCATGTTCAGGTGACTTTTCTGTTCTGAAATGATGGTTCACAATTCTTCCCGCCATGACACAGAGAGCCTTCTGAATCAGTATTCAGATATAAAGTTTCATGAGAAAAGTAAGATGCCATTTTCATATGCAGAAATAGGTCACTGTGAATTCATTAATAAGATGGAGAAGAAAAATTGGGAAAAAAAATCTAGAAATAAAAATTTCCAAGTCTTTCATCCTTTGAATATCTGAACATATAGGTAAAAAAGATAATATAAATGTGGAGAGAAAATTAATATCAAGAAATCTTCTTAAGCAAGATCTAGAGCCTGTTAAAATAAATGAAAATATTTTTTCAACCACTTGTGGATTACTCCCACGTAAATTATTATTTTGTACCCAGATCTATGAACTCTAGTTTTTGTTTCGTCATCATCGTTTTAAAATATTCTGTATTTGAGAAACTGCAGTTAAATATATGCAAAGCAGGGTTCTCATTCTCTAGTCTGAATAAGTTTCTTTTTCTGTGGATCTCATTTTCTTTCAACCCCCGAATTCTTGGCACAACATAAAGCATCCTGTGTAGATGGGCCAGGGAGACTGCTTTGGATTTGTTTCAAATCAGGTTTTTTCTAATATTATGTAAAACCCGGCCATATCTGTGGCTATGAGGACAGGACCCCACCACCAGTGGCATTGGATCTAAACTCTGTTTACTAACTTGTGTGCGTAGAGCAGGTGAATAGTAATTTCACACCACACACTTACAGCACCTGAGATCCTGGGTCCTCTAGTCCAGGTTAGTCCCACACCAGGGACCCTTGGGGAACAGAGCAGGGAGTTAATCCATAGGCTTAGAGCCTGTTTATTTAGGTGGGTTTTTTTTTTTTTTTTTTTTTTTCAGTCTTGGAATTAGTAGAAGTAAAAATAGGAACAAATCCAAACAAATACTTACTCTTGTCTACTCACTTGTTTCACGTGAGGAGCTCTGGATGTGCTACCCAGTCTGTTCTTGTTTTGCATAACATGCAGGTGTTATGAAATTGTTAGCACTGTGTTTGATGATAAGCTGACTGACTGTGATGATTTGAAAGTGCTTAATGTTGATCTTAATGGAGAAAGTGATCACTAGTTGATCACTAGTAGGGCTGGCACGTCACTAAAACAGAGCAGCTTGGGGGATCAACACTTAAAATTGTGTTTGTTTTCCGCCTTGTAAAATCCTTCCCACAGTTGTTTGGTTTTGTTTATATCTCTTTAGGCAACAGTGAGGGTTAAGGTATTAATCAAGGTTGAGGAAGATAAGGAATCTGTTACCTATTACTATAAAACATCAACAGTAAAACTCAAAAAAGGGATCTGGTGGTTCCTTACATAGTCAAAGATTTGAAAGAGAGACAAAAATAGAATCATGTTCCTCAAGTCTCCCTTGTGGTTTATCCTAATCACAACAAATAAGCATCCAGACCATGAGCAGGTTATTTACTTTTGACTGGGGTGCAGTATGCATGCACGCAAAGAATTATGGGTGTATGTACACACGCAGACACACAAAAATCCTGGTTTTATCTGTACATTTGTCATGAAGGACACCCCTTGCTGAGTAAGTTAAAGCCTTCCTGTCAGCACCATGCATGCAACTTTATAGAGTACTTTTCCATCTGTTCATCCTCCAAAATAATTAATTGTATATGTGCTATGGATACTTTCAGCTGTGTTTCCAGTCAAGTGTTGACGAACATTTTAGATACACTAGTATTAATATGTTCTTGTTACATAGAAAACTACCTGCATTTGTATTGCTTGGAAGTAGTTTTATGTATTAAACTATCTGATATAGTTAATATTTTATATGGAAGGCAAAAAAACTAGGCATAAGTGATAGAATCCAGTATTTATGCATGTGTAGTCTTAGAGAAATCTCCTTAGTTAAGCAGTTGTTGCTTTTTATCATTCTATATGGGAAAAAAAAAAAAATTTTAGCTGATTGAATTGTGGACTTGAGGCAGCACTCACATACAGCAGTCATAAACGTGGTGTAGGAATTTGGGGGTATGTGGAGGAAGAGTGTGAGTGAGGGAAAGTCTTGATTTGCACACTTAGGGGTAGGAACAGAGACTGAAGTGGAACCAGGATCTAGTTTTTCAAGCCCTGTTATGGTTTCTGAAGCCCTACAAAAGGAAAGCATCTGTTGTAGCCATGAATATCTGCTTCCCTGGCTGTGAGCAGCAGGAGGCTTTGCCCTTGGTCATCTGTACTTGTGTCAGCAGTCGCCATGTGAGGCACTGAAGCCCTCCTCAGCTGTGGGCTGCACTGCATGTCTGTCCACAAAGGAGAGGCAACCTACTCAATGGTAACTATGATGTCTAAAAACAAAAACATGGGCATATCACCAGGAGGTGAAAAGTGGATTCATAACTTGCAGAGGAAGCCTTTCACAGATTCCTATCTGTTCAGATGAGACGAAAGCCTAGTGAGCAGGCAGATGTCAGAATAAAATCATAACATCAGTGAATTATAGTTAAACTGTAACTCAGGAGACGGTGAATGGTACAACAGTTGCTAGAGATTCATTTAAAGGGATTTCCAAATTATGCCCCAAGCACAAATCAGACACAGCTTTCACGTTTGCAGGGATGTTTCTGAATCCTTTCCCTTTCTAAAGCAGTCCCTTTCAGAAGCAAAAATTGTCACTCTCTGTCCTGTGTTGGCTGTCATCTCTTGGAAATGTGCAGCGTCTTATGAAAGCAACCAACGTGACAATCGGGCAGGAAGTTAAAATGCCAGGGAATGCCACCGTTGCCTTGTACGGAATAGAAACGCTGTCCGGGCTGGCCCTTGGTCAGCAGCAAGGACGGTTGTTGCATGGTGAGGCAAAATGTCATCAAATGCTGCTCACCACAAAATTGCAGCAACATCTGCCAGTGGCTTCCAGCTCCAGCCAAGTTTTCAAAAGCTGTTGGCTAGCAAGGGGAAATTAGTAGGTAATCATTCACCCGGTCATAAAAGTAGGGACCTGGTTAAAGGTTCACTTTATGTTTTTTTCTAATGTTTGGTGCCACATTTTACAAGTTGAATTAAGTGTATGGAGTGTAGTAAAGTAAATTTGTGTGCTGGAATGAATTTTTATGAAGCTGATTATGCATGCTATCCTCTTATGCATTTTGCCTGAAATACTAGCTCTAAAGGCAATGTGCTCGTGAATTTCCACCACTATCTGTGTGACTTTCATATTATAGAAAAGCATACATGCTTATTTTTAAATCATATATTAATTATAAATCTATTAAAAGGATAAATGAAACTACAAATGGAAGAGATGTTTAGGCTTAAATAATTGAAAAAAAGGTGATGAAAAGCACATATTAGGAATGGCACCAACGTCAACTTATGTTTAGTGTCAGCAGAGAGCTAGAATTCTGCCATTCATTTCCCATGATTTTGCTAATACCTGGATTTTCAAACAGTCTCCATCTCAGGAATCTCTGTAGGAGAAGCGAGTTGGAAGGCAGGAGTCTCTAGCAGTCTGTTGAAAAGGGAGCTGTTGGAGAGTGAATACAGGTAGTTTTCTTGCTGCAATTGTTTTTCCTGTGTGTATTCTTAGAGCAGATGTAGACACTGAACAACAAAAAAAAGTTTATTCCATAAAAGGAATGAAGATTAGAAGAAAATCTTGTCACCATATGATTTAAAGATGCTAAGAATATCTGAAAGGTCAAAGTTGTACAGCAGACATCTGGAATATGATGGAGTGAAGCAGTTATGGAACTTAGTGATGCAACACAGTGATAGACTTCTGCATAAGCAGAGCCTGCAAATAAAGCTGTGCCTGAAGTTTCTGGGTTGTGAATGTCAGAAGGGAGCGAGAAGCTGGAGAGCTTGGCAGCCATGGATTCTAGGGATCCTTCTTACCTAAAGGTATTATGAAATTTTTAGGTACCTGGACTTTATATGGAACTGAATGTGGGGTATCCATTGGAGGGAAAAAAAAAAAAAAAAAAAAAAAGTTTTTATAAAATGGTTAGCTAGAGATGGTTTTATACAATAGCTTACTAGCTGCAGTATTGCTGTTAGGATCTTTGGAACATTCTGGCTTCGAATTGTCACAGATTGGCAAAGATAAAACGTAAGTCATCAAATCCCACAGTTATACACCTTCCAGGCCAAATCTGTCTTCATCCTTACATGGAAATAATTTGTAGTTTGAAATTATTCTCCTTTCTAAGTTTGCTCAATTTAGTGCTATTCAAGCCTAACAACATTAAAGCATTCAAGATGTAAACCAACCACATTTTAAATCACAATCACTGCATATCTAATCAATAAAAATCTGTCCATTTCTGAAAACATGTATTAATAATTTATATTATTTTTTTAAAAAAAATTGACATACTGATTTAAAAAGAAGCACTCTTTTCTATATCTGATACTGTAATTAAGTTTCTCAACACACAAAAGTAGTTATCTCATTACTGCCTTTGAAAGATATCTGGTCGTCTGCGTTTTTCAAATTGAGATAAAATCAGGAAAACAGCCTGTGGCATTTTTTACTGCAAATGTTTGTGATTATACAAAATTATATTTCCAAAAATAAAGTGTCATTATGCCAAAAGTCTTGTTCCTGCCTTGCATTACAAGTAGCTGAATCAAACTAATACTGTATTTCTACTGAGAGCATCAGTGGAAAAACATGTTCAGTCTGTTCCAGCTTTCCTCCTCCCATCCAAATTCTTTTCTCTTTCCCCAGTTGCGAAGCACCAGTTATGCTGAAGCAGTGACCACATTTATGCGCTTGGACTTACTGACTATTGCAAAAAAAGTGTTACAAAAGGCAATAATGAAACAGAACTTTGTCCTGTTAATTCAGAGCAGTTGCCTGTGTGTACAGGCACCCAACAAAAACAACAAATTCTATAAAAATGAGCTCCCTTTTCCTATAAATAGCACATTTGTGTTGAGAAGGGGAAAACAGAGATTTACTGGACCCCTTAAGAATTATTCTTAGTAATCCAGATAGTTAGTAACACGCTTTCAAAAAATTCACCTCAAGGGAGCAATTTTGCCAGGCCTGTTTTTCATAAGGTAGATTAGTTGTCTATGTTATCTTATTTGTTGTTAATCATGATACTAATTCCCCAGTGTTACCTACAGTTAAAGTAATTTCCATTTGGAATGTAACTGTAGGGTCTTGAAAGCTCTATAAATAGCTGGATATCTTATCTAAACACACTGAATTTGATTCACTAACAAAAATAGTCCTAATACTCTCTTGTTAAAGTCAGTCTTTTCAGTCGTGGAAGATGTGCTTAAATTAAGAATTTGATCTATTTCTTATAGCTGTGTTTTCCAGAGAAGTGCATTTGCAATTTGCATTTGCATTATGAGGGAAGATGATTGTTGTCATTTTGGGATTTCTTTTTCTAAACCCTTAAAGCATCATTGTAATGGTTATTGCGTCTTGAAAATTCAGGGATAATTCCCCTTAATATGTAGGCCAGTTGATTTCCTGCCTCAACAGAGTTCCTCTGTTTTCACAGTGTGACTGCTACAGGTAATATGCAAAGGCTCACTGAGCTTTAAATTGTAGAAGGAAAACCATTTCACTACATAGAATGTATTCTAAATGTGTTATTCCAACGTCCTCTTCGTTTCTTTAGCAGCCAGCAGAGGTGGCCTAGGCTGACACGTCTCTGCCATCATGGTGCTCACAGATGTTCGTCTGAAAGCAAGAGCTGTCTCTGAGTGATCCTGCAGCACATTTTGCTTCACCAAAATCAAGATTGTTGTATGAATTTGCAGGTTTGCCCACAAACTAGAGAACAAACTGCAAAGCCTAAGCATCTAAGCACCATGTGTTTAGAAGTGAATATGACTGTTTTATTACCAGAATGTTATATGTATGAGGGAAAAGGGATGATAAAATTTGGGTTTGCTGCAGAGTGATGTGGTGGTTGTTACATTTAAATTCATGACATGTTGACTGACCTCTGTAAAAGAACATTAGAGTCAAAGCTGAGTAATTAAGGAATCCCATCTGTCAGTCTGAGTTTTGGAGTAAATAAGTTGCTTCTTCTATAGAGGTTTAGTGCATGTAGAATTATCTCAAGGATGTCCTGGTTTTCCTTCAGGAAGTTTCAATGCCATAAGTTAACAAGAGCTCTGGAGAATAGCAGTCTGTGCTAGTAATCCTTCACTGAGTTTATGTTTTCAGTTATACTTGCATCAGTTGGTTTTTACTGATCTTGTATTTGAGCTGACAGCTGTCCATTCCACTGACAGGAAAAAAATGCATTTGTACTTCTTCACTCACTAATGTCCCCTTATGTCCTTCTGTGTGTCATGATCCAGGGTCACAAGCACCATAAGGTTCTAACTGTGAATTTTAACCAAGAAATAAAAGCAATTTGCTGCAGATTTATACATAAAATGAAATTGACCTTGGCCTAGCGGTTCCTAAATACAGTTCTAAAAAATGTTATTGTAATACTCTCTATTTTCCAGCTTCAGCCAGTTTTAATCAGTTCAGGACTCAACATGTCCATATTTACTCTGTGCCCTTCTGAGCAGCGCTCCTTGGCACTCGCCCTCACTCGAGCAGGTGCTGGAGCCCTCTGTGGTCTTGAGCAGCGTTCCTGGCGAGGCTGGACCGTTCTATATCATTGCTAGGTCAGTTAGAAGAGAAGACTTTTATGATGAGAGACAGTACTGCCTGGGAAAACAGATCTTACTGAGTAGGAGGAGGTGGCGGGCTGCAGCAGGGTCTGCTGATGGCGCATGCTGCTCAATCCTTACTGCCCTGGGTGAGTTATGTCGTCATTTTATCTTGTCTGTAGTTTCTAAGCTCTTCACGACAGTGGCTTACCCAGTCAAGACAGCAGGACTGAAGGAGGGACTGTTTTGTACACAGTACTACTTGCCATGTGAACAACAGAAAAATGGTGTTCGTGCTCTAGACCACACCTGTGTGCTCAGGTCATCAGCTGTTGGCAGTGGAATTCTTTTATTCCCCTTTAGGTCTGTGTGCATTGTGTTTTATAATAGCACGTATATTCACTGTTAATATTGTAGTGCTTCCAGTGGTGAAAGATGTTACCTGGCAACTCTTCCTCAGTTTATAGGATAGAAGGACTTTGCAGTTTGGCCGTAACTGCATACAGAGTTATGTGGGTGAAAGTAATAAATTCTTCATATTCACATCAGCTATCCCCATTCTGCTAGCGAATGCTTCTCCTCTGACTTACACATGTTGATGTTCATCTTGAGAAGCTGTTATGCTGAAATGTTTTTGTAATTTAGAACAATGTTTTTTATTTTTGCTATTTAAACAAGGTGCTTTGGGTGATGCTTGGTAAGCTTTCTCAAACCGTAGAGGCTGAAATCTTACACATCTCTTTCCCTTGCAAAGAACTTGTAGTACTTTACTAGGAAGTTTCTACATTATGGTGACTTTTTTCTTGTCAACATCTTATTCGGATGTATGGCACATCTGCTCATTTCAGATGTCCAGTTTCATTCCACCACTTTTAAAATTAAATGCGTAGTTAAATGTGAGGGCCTCCAGTCCATCACATGAGACAAAGTAGCGTAGAACAGTGTCACACTCTGAATCTATCTGATGCGAGTTTGTCATTCTGCATTACATAATTTGGTAAATTATAGAAGCTGTAGCTAAATATTGCATGAAAAAATAGTTTCCTCATAGATTGTAGCACTTTCTAAGAATGAATTCTCAAACATTATTTGAGTCAAACATTAAGTCTCAGAAGACTTAAACAGGCTCTGAGGGCAGAACTAACCTACCTCAGGTGCTAATATGCCAGGGAAAACAATACTGTTTCTCTTCTGCGGTTTGTAATTGCACATGATAACTGAATTAATAATATTGAAATAATTAATGATGTGACATTATTTTACACATTTTACATTAACCAAATTCTATATGCCCTAGGCAAAAATTACAAAAACTGGCTTTAGTGAACACAGGTTTGTATTATATCATCTCCTTAGTCACTGTGATTTTTCTGTGGGAGTAGAGAGCTAGAATGTGTACAGGAAATTCATAGGCACTGCTATAAACAATTAACACTGCATATATGTGTGCCTTCATGAACTGCTAAATATATCACAAAGTTTGTACGTGTTGACCTTTTTATGTAAAATAATTGGTTTTGTCATAATTCTATTTTCAAACAAAAAAAGAAGAGTTCACACACACACACAAGATTTTAAAATGCTACTTTTGAAACTACCTAATATAATAGTAAATAAGAGAGGTTTATTTAATTTTTAGTGACTTTAAAATGACCAGGAAATTAGACATTAGTTTGTATTTAAAAAGTATTTCTAATCTAAAAAGTATCTGCTGCAATGCCTTCATATCCAGGACATTAGGCTTTTCAAGCCTAGTGGTTTTCATTTCCTTCTCTGATGATTAAATAAAAAAAAAAAAAAAAAAAAAAAAAGTGAAAAACTGGTTCTTTCGTGGGTCAGTGCAGCAAAGCCAGATGATTTGGAAGAGAAGTGAATTGGAGTCTCCTTTGGCGTTTACTCAAAGGCTTTTTGGTACAAAATCAAGATCTGAAGGGAGCCTTCATGTTCAGTGTCCTGTTTTTTCCTTGATAGTCTTCAGTTTCGTGGGGATTTGTAAAGTAATAAACAGACATGGTTACAATGATGACTCATGAGCACAACCTGCTTGAGAGCACCTGGAGGTGTAGGGCACAGATAAGGTCTGTCTTTGTTAAATGAAAAGTATTGCAGATAGAGGAGGTACTTCACTTTCCACCTTTCAATTTGAAACTTGCAAGATTCTTTATGGTGATGGATATTTCTAGTTTATCTTCTAGAATGTTGTCACAAACTGGGTAAAGTCCCATGACTCCTCAGGAAAGTGGCAGAGAGGAGAGTTTTTCTGTATAACTAAGTGTGTGTTGGAGATGAGCACTGGAAATGATGCTGGGAATGTCAGTCTGAAGGAATTGCCTCTAATAGCAACCAAAAATGCCCTATCATTCAGATCTCAATTTTCTAGGTCCCATCTGGACATGCCCTCTAATCCTAAACAAAGTAAGTCATTAGATGTAGCAGGTGAGAGAATAATGTTAAACTCCAGGTTGTTCTTTCCTCTTTCTAAAACTTTAATGCCTTCTTTCAGACAGAAATGCATTTACTAAAATGATTTTGGCAGCCGTTCGGAATTGGAATCTGCAGCAATGAGATGGAAAGTTTCTTTCCACATATTTTATAGTCAAATTCATAAAAAAAAGAACCAGCTGTAAGCCTTATATTTCTAATGCAAATGGATTATACCCCATGAGGGAAGTGGAAGGAATGTGCTGTGACCTCAAAAACCTACTTACTATTGCTGCCATGAGCTGCACATTTCTTTGCACCAGGTTCTTAATGACAGTATTTCATTAGCAACTTTCATCTGTGCATCTTGAAGAGCTTTAATTTTTTAGTAGTAGTGTTATATTAAATTAATGATCTCGACCTTGTTATATACCTTTCTGAAAGACCCAAAACATTTTTAATCTTAGATGAGGAGGAAAAGAGCCACAGAGACTTTAAGGTTTGTCTTGTAAAGTGTGAATGATGTGGGGGCTTCAGATGAGTGACCTGGTTTTCATTGATGTTGAATATGTGAAATCTAAATTGACCATCTGATGGAACAAATGTTGGAGAAGGTTGTGCTTAATGGTAGATCATGCTTCACTATCACGTGAAAAATGTCTTTCATTACTGTTCAGACTTTTCTGCCACCTAATAAGTGATACTACCAAAGATTCAATAGAAATCCATATTCATAGAGACAGTCTGGCAATGTTTGGATGCAAAATCCAGTCTACCATGGTTCCCATGCAATTGAATAGAAGTAGGGAATAAATATTCTAAAAGTTAAAAAGGAGAAAGTACAGCTTTGTAACACTGGAAAAGGATGGACCAGATTGCTGGAAAAATTACTGGATAATAATGGAGTTCTGTGGTTCACCAAAGCTGAATTGGAAAACTAAGAGAAGGTGGACACTGGCAGTGGTTTGGAGTAATATTGTTGATCTGTCTCGGTTAAAATATAGGTGAATTTAGCAGAAGCTATTCATGTAAAATCTGCTTTAGAATAAAATCACTCCATCCAGAGCTAATGAAAGTCAATGTGCTGTTTGTTTTATCTATGCTTTTTGCACAGGGTAAGGAGAAACTTGTGAAAATAAAGAAAATCTGAATGACAGTCATCTAGAGGTCCTATAATGCCAGTCATCGAGGAAAACTGAGAGCCTATAATGGCAGAAGTGCAGGCAAATACTCTTTCAGTTTTTTGGTGTATTTTTAGACTCCAAAGTTGTGTGAATATAGAGACTTAAAAAGAAAAGGAAAAAAGAGAGTCATGTCTTTTACAATTAGCCTTGCTTTCTTGAAGATATCTGGGGCTGTATAAGGTTGTAAAAATGTAGCAGATGACAGTGAATTATGGTCCGCAGTGGCCCTAGATTTTTGCACTTATTTTTTCTTTGATTTCATTTGCTTGTTTTTTTTAAGTGCACTCTGTGCTCAGGGCCCCATTAACATGTTGCTTATTTTGCTTGGCTTACAGGAGAAACTCACTTATTGCGTCTGAAAAGCCTCTCACAATGCCCAATAATACATAATGAATTAGACAGAAGAACATTAACACAACAGTATGTATCAGCACATAAACCTTTTTCATTAAACACTAACTGCGTGAATTACCCACCTTGCTTTTCTGTTAGAGATAAGAATAGATTCATTAAAGTAATTCTAAATATTTTATCACCTTTAATGTACTTGTATAGAAAAGACTTTGCAATACAGCCTAAGACATAATTCCTAAATGACTTCTTTCCTTCATAAAATCTCTCATTAATCTGTCTAGAAAAAGATGCATTACTGTCTGCTCAATATAAGCATTGTCAAACTGGTGATATGTTGTTTTATGTGTAATAAAATAAAGTAGCCTAAACTACATAGACATAAACATTAATGACATAAAATTATAATTCCTGAGACTAACTGAGCATCTATCTAGTTCCATATGGAAAACTAGGAGTGTTGCTTTCCAAGGTGGTGAATACCTCTCAGCATTAAAATGAGTGTTGATAGCATGTGCTCATCACCCTTCTAAAATGAGTGAATATTGCTTCCAGTGAATATTGCAGTGAAGATTGCTTCCAGTTAGTAACACTTTTCACTTCCTCTTTAACAGTCAAATGTCATTGGGGATTCATGAAATATGAACCTCAATTGACTCTAAACGTGCAGGATTACTTTGGGTTTAGTATGAGGGTTAAGAATCTATCTCACCTGTTTAAAGTGTGAAACCAATGAAAATGGGAGAACTGGTGTGCTAAGGAACATGTATGAGTCAGCATCTTCATGATGTCTGAATATCTCCAGTAGGAATTCAGAAGTCTCCGCTTTGATGTGAATAAAGACTAGCATTCCCCTTCCTTTATAGAGCGTAGCCAGTGGCAGGGCAATATAGGTGACTGAGAGCAGCAAACTCAACTAAGCCATGAATTCTGGTGTTTTCCATTTGATTTCTCTTATTTACGCCTGACTGCAATCTCATTTGGAAAGTCTTTTAGGTTTCTTTGGTTTTGGACTAAGACTTTCAAATGTTTCCCATCTACAAAATAGCAAATCAATTCATTTAAAAAAATCAATCTGGGAAGAAGATGCTTCTCCCTTGGATTCATAAACTTCTGAGTATAAATCTCTTCATCTTGAAGGTAGGCTCTAGTCAGTGGAGAATGCAGTCAAAGCGGTTAGGTTTAAATGTCAGAACACTACAAATACCCAGCTTGTTTTTGCAGGGCAGATAGATTAAGTTCCATTTTGCTTCCTTCCCAATTCCTCCTCAATAAGCAAGACTGCTTTTTCACAGTCTGTGCATCCATCCATCTTCTGTTCTGCCTGCTTATATTCACCTGATACCCAGTTAACAATATACTCATTTTTCACACTTAAAATACCTTTATCCTCAGGGCAACGCAATGTCAATGTTAACCTATTATGTCCTTTAGGTGAAGCTGCCAGGTTGGTAAGAATCTAGTAAATAACTAACTCAGATCATGGACTAATTTGTCCACTGTGAAACTGGACAAAGGAAAGTAATGGACATGAAGATTATGGAAAACACCATTTTTATTATACAGCTGAACCAGACAATTAACTATTCCTTTGCAGGGAAGGAACAGACTATTTTCACTGTGGCATCAAGCAAGCTGAAATAGATGCAGTCCCAGTTTCTCTCTCATTTTTCACTATTGTCCTTACCACTAAGGACTTGAATTAAGTTCAGTGCTTGGCTGTGCCAAGTCATAATCTGGATAATTGCACTATCTAATGGCCCTCTGGTACTTCTGGACATTAAAATGTAAGAATATTATGTCTTAATTTGAACCATGTGCTTTTTAGGCTCTCAACTAAATATATAACCAAGGTTGACAGCTGCCGAAAGGCTGCAGGAGCACTATATTGACTGCCTTTTAGCAGTAAAGAACAGAGCAATCTCATCAAGGGCAAGTGCAAGGTCCTGCACCTGGGGAGGAATCACCCCAGTCACCAGTACAGGCTGGGGACTGACCTTCTGGAGAGCAGC